>CAUJRU010000471.1:0-620317 GCA_963277665.1 Viscum album | reverse complement strand
CTTTAGATTTGTAAATTTCACTCATTTCACTATGTCTTTCGGTCTCATGATGTATAGCATCTTCGAGAATTATCATGCTTCATGGAATTGAATTCAAATGTTACATTACATCTAACAGTGAATCACTTCAAGTAATGTCTTTATATCTTCAAATTATGAACATCTTTGCTTAAAGACATGCATTATATTGTGAGAGAGGTATGTGGATAGATAATATGAGTATAGGTTGGACGAGCCAAGTGCTTGAGAGGTGTCGTTAAGGGGGTAGAGGTGGGGGCCTTTTATAAGTGGGAGGTGGGTCACTTTTGGAAAGTCTTGAAATGTTAATTTATTATAAAATGGATTTTGGGGTTTAAAGGTTTCAAAATTACATATTTAGAGGATAAGGTGATAAGGGATCGATGTACACCCTTCCAATAGTGTTTTGACAAGTTTATGTCATATATTTTACATCATCATTTCATTTTATTTAAATCATTCATCAATGAGGTAATCACTACATCATCATGGTGTCATAAATAAATTTATTCATTTAATGTCTAAAAAAAAATACCATGTTGTTGGAAATATTTTTATCTTTCCAATGACTATTTATTGTATAAGATATAATATATGTAAACAAAATTAAAATTGTTTTACTTAGGTTATAAAAACCTTTGTTATATTTCTATTCTTTTTAAAAATAATGTCATAAATGTCATGATTACAACCATGTGACTCCATGGGCCCTCAAGATCAGTAAAACGGCTCCCATGGTCGGCCATGACTCAGAAAAAGGGATTTGGAAACATTTTTCGTTCATTTTATATTATTATGATATTATTTTATTACCCGTAACTACCCGATTACTAATTAATCAAGATTAATAAAGATAAGTATCGTCGTTATTATTCATAATGTCTAAAAAAAAGTCTTAATTACATAATTTGGACCTTCTGAATCCAAATATGGAATCCATTTTCAAAAAAATTCCAATCATAGAAATTGTAATAATTAATTTAAAAATAATTCTCCATGTTAAAACAAATAGCGTGTTTTTATGAAACAATATCTATTATAAGATTGTCACTTGTTGATGTCAAATTTCAAAGTGAAATTATTTCCAATGGCCACCATTGAATTAAATGGAAAAATATATTCTAATTATACATTAAACCCTATTAAAAGGCCAATATAAATATATAATTAAATTAGATAAAAAGCAGTTTTGAAGTAAAAATGCAGTATTTTTCACTATTCATTAAAAATGGACATTGTCAGAAAAATACCAAAAATTTATCCAAAGTAAAATTCAATGTCCCAATTATAAATAAATTGTTTGTTATAAAAAATAGAGCTTACAAAATTTTTAAAATCTATAATTAAGAATGTTTTTCCATCAAAGGGCAGTAAAACGATCTTTTAAAAATATTAGAGTTTTTGATGCTTAAAATTAGATTTATTCACATTTTAAGCCACTAATGAACTATATAAATCATTAATAGATATAATTATGATAATATATTATTATTTAATTACATTGGATGTTACATCCTTCCCCCATTTAGGAAATATCTTCCCCACAATTTATATACTTAATGAATAAGTGGCGATATTTGTCCTTCATTGCATTTTCAGATTCCCATGTGGCTTATTCAATCATGTGGGTTTTCCACAAAAACATTAATTTATGAATCACCTTATTATGCAACACATGATCCCTTTATTCAAGAATCTAGATTGGTTATTCCTCATATGATATTATCTTCCAACTAAACTACATCTAGACTCAAATCATGAGATGGACCTGGCATGTTCTTTCTTAACATTGAATCATGAAAAACATTGTGTACCTATGATAAATTAGGAGGTAAAGAAACTTGGAATGAAATTGATCCAACTCTCTCTAGAAATTCATATGGTCCTATGAACCTCATACTCACATTTCCTTTCTTAACAAATTTCTTCACAATTTTCATTAGTGAAACTTTGAGGAAGACACGATCACATACCTCAAAAGAGGGATCCTTCCTACTATTTTCAGCATAACTTGTCTACCTTCTCTGAGCCGTTCTCATGTGTTTCTATATCTGCTGAATTTTTTCTGCCAAATCATCTACCAATTCGGGTCCCATAAACTTCCTTTCACCCACATCATCCAAAAAAGCTAGAGTTCTACACTACTTCCCTTATAATTCCTCAAATGGTTCCATATGAATACTGTTATGAAAACTGTTATTATAAGAAAACTTAACCAGTGAAAGATGTTGGTCACAAATTCCCTGAGAATCCATCAAACAAGCACGTAGAATATCCTATAATTTCTGAATTGTTCATTATAACTTCCCATTTGATGAAGGATGAAAAGTTGTACTAAAATTTAATTCAGTACCCAACAACTTCTGAAGGACTTTCAAAAAGTTTGATGTGAACCCGGGCTCACGATCAGATACAATGGAGAGTGGAACTCTGTCTAACCTTACTATCTCTTTAATATACAAACATGAAAGTCGATATATGGAAAAATTATGTCATATTGCATGGAAATTAGCATATTAGTCAAATGATAAAAAATAACCCATATTGCATTATTATATCGAGTTGTCTTTGATAATCCCACAATGAATTCCATGGATATATTCTCCCATTTTATCTATGGAACTAGAAAAGGTTGAAGCATACTTTTTGGTAACTTCCGCTCTTCTTTAACCTGTTGACCAATCAAACACTTCAGACTAAATCAGCAATATCTCTTTTCATTCCATCCCACTAGTAATATTTTTGAATATCTCTGTACATCTTAGTACATCCTGGATGAACTGAAAATGGAGAACTTTGTGCTTCACATAACAACTCTCTCTTCAACTGTGAATCACAGGGCACACAAAATCTTTTCCCAAATCTCAAAACACAATCATTATCAATGATAAATTCTGTTAACATACCCTTCTGAAATAGATCTACCTTTTTCTGCAACTCACTGTATTGCTTCTGTGATTTATTAATTCTTTCTGATAGAGTAGATTTCACAGATACCTGAATCAAAACAGATGAACTTCATGCACCAACAACATCTATGCCAAATTTAATCAAATCAAAAACCAATGGATCTCGTTCCAAATGTAGCATGGTTAATGAAGTAGTACTTTTTTTTACTGAAATCATAAGCCACTATATTTTCTTTTCCCAGAAGGTAATTAATTGTACAATCATAATCCTTGATTAATTATATCCATCTCCTATGTCTCATGTTCAATTATTTCAATGTGAATATATTCATTAAAATTTTGTGATTAGTATATATTCCACACTTTACACCATACAAATGATGCCTCCAAATTTTTAAAGCAAAAAAAAACAGCACCTAATTCCAAATCATGTGTAGGGTAATTTATCTCATGTGTTTTCAACTGACGTGAAGCATAAGCAATTACCTGATCATTCCACATTTGGATGCAACCATGTCCTTTCAATGAAGCATCATTGTATATAACAAACTCACCATTCATGGATGGTAGTGACAATACCAGAGCATTCAATAATCTTCTTTTCAATTTCAAAAAACAATCATCACATTCTTTTGTCCAGATAAACCTAACACCCTTCCGAGTTAGTTTAGTCAATTGGATGGACAACAGTGAAATTTTTGTAACAAACCTTCAGTAATAGCTTTCCAAACCAAGAAAACTAATAATCTCAGTTACATTTTTGGGACTTGGCCATTCATCAAAAGTCTTTGTTTTTACAGGGTAAACATTTATTCTATCATTAGAAACAATGTGACCAAGGAAACATATTTTTTGCAACCAAAACTCACACTTTCTGAATTTCCCATAATATTTATTTACTTTTAATGTTTTCAAAATAACCCTTAATTGAATTTCATGCTCATCTTTACTTTCAGAAAACACAAAAATATCATCAATGAAAACAACAACAATCTTATCCAAGAACTCATGGAGAATTCTATTCATAGGGTCCATGAATATAGAAGGTGCATTGGATAACCCAAAAGTTATAACTATATATTCTAAATGGCCATATCTTGTTCGGAACACGGTCTTCTAAATATCTACCTCATTTACCTTCAACTGATGGTTCCCCGATCTCTAGTCAATCATTGAAAAAATACTGAGCTCCTTTGAGCGGATCAAAAAAATCATTGATATGGGGAAAATGATATTTTTTTCTTAACAGTGATGTTATTCAAGGCTCTATAATCAATGCAATGTCTCATTGAAAAAGCATTCTTTTTAACAAATAAGACAGGAGAACCACATGGTGATGTGCAAGGTCGAATGAAACCTTTCTCTAATAAATCATTCAATTTCTCCTTCTACTCTAAAAGATCAATTTGAGCCATTTGATAAGGGGGTTTTGAAATTGGCTTTGCATCAGGAACTAAGTAAACAGTAAATTCAACATCCTGATCTGGTATTATTCCCGGAAACTCATCATGAAAAAAATTTGGATACATATTAACCACTGGTACATCCGTAATCTAAATGGTTCCTTTGTTTTCAAAAATATGTGCAAGGTAACATTCATTAACATATTTTAAAAGTTTCTAAGCCTCCTGAAATGTTATCAATAGTAAGGGATCAATCTTGTACACATACTGAAAATCTATCTGAAATGAAACTTCATTAGATTTTAAATCAATCTTATCATGGTAAAAACAGAGGCAATCCATAGCCAAGATAACATCAAACTCTAATAGATGTAAAAAAAATTGTTTGCAAGTCGATTCTTTCCACGGATAAGTGTTCGAAGGTTCTTATAAATTCATTTTCCTCAGCATTTTCCCCATGTGTTTTTACCACAAGTTCAGGAGTCATATATTGAGATGGAATTCCAAATTTAGTAGAATATTTTTCAGAGATGAATGAATGTGTAGACCACGAATCAAACTATACCATGGCATAACCCGAAAAAACAAACAAAGTACGTGATACCACTTCATTTGTTGGCCCAAAATCTGCTGAAGTAGTTGCATAGGATTTCACCACACCTTTCAGTTTATAGTCTGACTGCTTCCCATCATTCGAGCTCATTGTCGAATAATTATTTTCATAATGACCCATCTCATTTCACTTGAAACATTTCACTAACTGTAAATCAAATTTGGTCTTACCATTACCCTGATCTTTTCCAATGCAATCAAAAGCCTTATTTCCCATACTACCACTTCTGAAGAACTTCATAAAATTCAAAAGTCATTCCCCAACATGATTTTTTCCATAGTTATCACAAACTACAAACATAGATTTCATACCATCAAACATTTTTGAAGGATTATTCCTTTTATCCTACCACCTCGGTCTCTTCTTCTGTTGGTTGTCGTAGAACACTTCATCATCGGGAAACTCCATTTCCACCTTCTCGTCAAATAGAACAAGATTTTCATAACTTGTTAACTCACGAGAAGCTAATTCCCTTAGCTATTATGGCTTTAATACTATGTAAAAACAATTGATTTTACTGTCATGGTCTCATATAAAATTTTAATCATACCGTTCTAATCGAGTTAAATATTCATCATAAGTAGCCACTGAGTCGTCCACTTTACTCAATTACAAGAGTTTTTTTTCCATCCTATGTCGAACAACCCTAAGAAAATATTTCTCAAGAAACATACCATTGAATTCATCCCAGTCAAGAAGATCAATCTCATCCGCGTCCTTGATATTTTTAACCATCGACCACCACTGATCTTCTTCACCATCCATATGGTAAACAATTATCCTAACCTTTTTATTGTCTGTACACCCCATGACATCAGAAATCTTCTCAAGTGATTTAATCCACCATTTAGCTAGCACATGGTAAGATGATCCTATGAATTATGGGGGATGTTGCCTCATGAAATGTTCCACCACTAACACGTTCCTCTGTGGTTGATCTGGATGATTTTGTGCATGGATACCACCACCATTTATCGCTTGGGTCAAATGTGCCATTACTGCAACAAACTATTCAGTTCCAATTCCGACCATATTAGGATGATTATTTAAAAAAACATTTCCTTCTGTATGGATTCCAAGCATTGCTTCCCTATTTCCTCAATCGAAAACCATTCTTAACAAACATGTCATAGATAAAGCAATATGAAAATCATAAAATTCTATATCTTTTCAATTAGAACATAATGTAAAAAAGATTTTTGGATAATAATTTAATAGAATTATAACTCCAAAATGTATCTAAACTGACCTTTGATACCAACTATAAGGCCCCAGCCTTAAAAATTTCTTAATCTTGGGTTATTTCAATAATTCACATTGAAGATCATTTCAGGTTTAGAGTTTTAGAGACATCGATCATAAATCATGAATTTCCATCCACATTTAAACAATGTGGTTACATCAAAAACAATATTAATTTTATTTATCAAAGGAACCATATTTAATATAAAACATGGTTTCATTCTTGAAACTTCCTCGATACTATCATCACATCATGTACTTTTCCCTTGAGCAGTGAAAAACATTTCAAAAAATAGGATGATCATAAAAATCTCAGTAAGGGATATAAAAATACGGAAAAAAATTATTCCATTTATACATAATAATCAATGAAATCATACATCACTCATTAAACATAAGAATATTAACAAACCTCATGAAATAATAAGATTTATGAATAAATCATATAAATCATAATAAATAAAGGTAACATGAGGCATTCATAACATTCTTACATAGGGAGAAACCCTCATGGTTACGTTTGGAATACCCATAATAGTATATTCCATAAATATCTTCCGAGAAACCTTAGTGTTTAACTCCTTCGTGTTACCCAATAAATTAGAGAGCTATCTCGGGATCACCTACCCTTATTTTATCAAGAAACCACCCAACATCATAATCAATTCCCACGAACCATAACATAATCATATCACATAAAACATGTATAAAGGAAACATAACATTTCAAAATTTCAATTACAAGATATCAATACAACAACGTGATATAATCAAAACAATATCATAACCATTCTCAACACCAAAATAAATTAAATGTAAAACATTGTATTTATTTTTCAATTAAAAAATGTTATGGCTTGTAGAGGAAGCCAGAACTCAAATAATGGTCACGATGGCAGAGAAGTCATTGTCGCCGCATACATTAGACAAAAACATTCACTTTTTGTCATTTAGTAAAAAAAATCATTTAAAATGAATCCTTTTGAATGAAATTAAAAGTCAAAATGGTTTATTATACAACTAATAAAATAAGTTAGTATATAAATTGATGTATTCCTCAATGAAAGGAGATTGAGACGAAGTCCATTACCTCAAGTCCGACTTATTCTTGTTCGTTCTTTATATTAATTTATAATAAACATTGGTCAATTTATAATTGCTTAAGGATGTCCTTTAATATTTAATATTCAATTAATATCACATATTATCATGTTATAATAACTAGTTAATTATCTGAGTTCATATCATACGTTTTGTCGATGATCGTTACATGAGTCTAAAATAAACTTGATTGAAGAGAATTTTCCATGTAGTTATAAGTACATCATCTTCGGAACAGTGTTCAAGATTTAAATATAGTATATATACTGTTTATATGTATTTAATAATATTCAATAATGTTTGGATATATGTAATAAATTGTATGGTACATGGAGACGATATGTCGTACAAACACATGAACACTACTTTCACTTTTTGTCATATTAACGGACATTAAATCTAAATGAGACATATATATATTATAATTCATTATAATATATATGTTACATAGGTAAAATAATTTTATTAATTACATTCTTTATAAATTCCATGTTTGGCATGAATGAGTCACATCACTTGAGGGGGCGGTAGTCCACACTTCCTCAAATGAAATTATCGCATTTTCACAACATGCAAAGAAAAAAGGTATGTTATAAATATAATATACAGAATCATAGAGAGGAAATAAATATAATATATATCATATATAAATATATGGCCATCATAATGGCCACCATTAAAGGTGTCAAGAGAAGATTGAAAAATCATCGTTTTGGGTGGCAGTAATTCGCTACCCACAGAAACAGTATGTTCTTTAACAATTAGACGGGGGTGTGAGTAAGTGTAGGTATAATACTTATCATAACAACATCAAAATATATTGAGGAAATTGGTGTTATTATGGGTTCAAAATAATACGAAAATAGTGGTGAGAGAAGAAGGAAAATAAAAGAAAGTAATTCGACAGAAGACATTACCTCTAAATCGGGTAACTCTTTTTGATTTGAGCCAAAGGATTTCATTGAATGACTTTTTCCAAGAGTGAGGCTTCTAGGAGTAAGAGTGTTATAGGGATAGATAATATGACCAGATTTTGGACGAGCCAATGTATTGATAGATTTGGTAATGGGGGTAGAGGTGGGAGACTTTTATAAGAGGGAGGATGGTCACTTTTAGAATGTCTTGAAATGTTAATTTATTATAACATGGATTTTGGATTTTAAAGGTCCCACAATGATATATTTTTAGGATAAGGTGATAATGGTTATAAATAAACCCAAAAAATAGTTTTTTACAAGTTTATGTCTTATATTTTACTTTATCTTTTCATTTTATTTAAATCATTAATTAATGAGGTAATCACTGCATCATCATGGTGTCATAAATAATTTTATTTATTTAATACGTCAAAATTATAAAAAATTATACCATGATGAAGGAAATATTTTTATCATTGCATTGACTATTTATAGTCTAAGAGATAATTTATGTAAACAGAATTAAAATTTATTTACTTAGGATGTAAAAACCATTGTTATATTTCTCTTCTTTTTAAAAAATAATGCCATAAATGTCACTATTACACCCATCTGACTCAATGGGAGCTCAAGTTCGGTAAAAAGCTTCACAAGGTTGGACATGACTCAATAAAGTGTATTTGGACACATGTTGTGGTCAATTTATATTATTATGATATTATTTTATTACCGTTAACAACCCGATTAATAATTAATCACGATAATTAAAGATAATTACCATCGTTACTATTCAAAATGTCCAAAAACAAAAGAGTCATAATTACTTAATTTGGACTTTCTGATTCCAAATATGAAATATATTTTACCAAATACCAAACACAAAAATTTCAGAAATTAATTTAAAAATAATTCCCGTTGTTAACACAAATAGCATGTTTTTAAGAAACAATATCTATAACAAGATTGACACTTGTTTATGTCCAATTTCCAAGTGAAATTAAATCCAATGAAAACCATTGAATTAAATGGTAAACATATATTCTAATTACACATTATAACCAATTAAATATACTATCTAACTATATAATTAAATTATATGATAAAGCATTTTCGAAGTAAAAAAGCAGAACTTTTCTCTATTCATTAAAAATGAACATTGTCGGAAAAATAAAAAACATTTCTACAAATTAAATTTCAATTTCCCAATTCTAATTAAATTTTTTATCTTGACAAATAGAGATTATAAAATTTTCAAAATTAAGATTTAAAAATGGTTATCCATCAAAAGGCGGTAAAAAAATCTTTGAAAATTATTAGAGTATTTTATGCTTAAAAATAAATCTGTTCTCATTTTAAGCCTCTAATGCACTATATAATTCATAAATATACATAGATATGAAAATATATTATTCTTTAAATTCTTGGGATTTTATAGTCCTTCTCTTCATTGGTGATTTTGGGAGTTGGTTAATGCATATGATATAGATCATATTTTTAGAAAACAGATTCGACATGTACATGATATCTTTTACTCCCATAAAAATTCCATTTAATTTCTCAATTACAACATCATTCCCACATTGTACATCATGTTCCATGTTACTATGAAATAATTGGAATCCATCCATTGACTAAAACTAGAAATCATAGCATGAGTAAAAATGTTCATAAAAACATTTAGAGAATATCCTGACACCTTATTTTCAATCTAAAACACATTAGGATAAACCAAGGTTATTTATTCTCATATTATATAAAAATCATTCAAATTGTTTTGTAACAAAAATGTGAATTACTTTATATATTTCCCTCCGGTTGTGTCATACCGGCTGCCCAGTAAGGCATGTCTTCATGTATGATGATACACCATGTCATGCCCGAAACTCCTTGTCGAATTTTTCACTCCTAGGTACATCTATTCTAGAACAACGTCCACTGTTAGTATGCTGACAAGGATGTATTTCATGAAAATCACACATAATATCTACTTAAAAATTTATTTGTATTTTTTATATAACAATATGGAAAGTCTATCATTGGGTAAAGTCCCCAAATCATACATTTTGAACATCTAGTTTCCATGGCTTGTACTAAACATTATATAATAGAAACTATAACGCCTCGACCCACATAGACAGAGTCAGTGAATTATTAAATAACATTTTCATTATGAAAAGGAATCAAGTCCTTAAGGACTGATCTATTTAGTAGGCTTGGAAAATAGATTACATAATAAAAATCCCATTAAAATTTGAAACATAAAATAAAAAATACCCAATCCTATGACAATTGATTTATAATTTTAGATTAAATAGGAATATAATTCGTAATACATTTCTCAGCATCCTGGGAAAATAAAATATAAGAAAGGGGGTGAACTCTAATGCAATATAAGGATAAACAATATATATAAAGATATTATAATTAATCATAAACTTTTATAGAAAGGTATAAAGTTTATATACAATCCCTTAAAATATAATCTTCATCATAATATAGAAAAGTTAAATCAAATTATTTCATTTTCTTATTCACACGGAGATTACACTAATTGAATAATCACATATAACATCAATAACCAATCTCATAATAATGGAATGCATAATATCATACATATTAACATTAATGTCAAGGAATCATTCCAAGACAATTAATAAAATAGTTTTCATGGCCTTATGCCATGACACTATTTTTTCCCATGAGACCTACTTATGCATTTAGGGGATATATGTGGCCCTTCCCTTTACATACCACGTCCAATGAATTTATAAAATGAGTAGGTTAAAATATAATATAACCAATTGTATTAAAACTAGAATACAAAATGTCAGCACATATATTACAAACCATGAATGGAATAAAAATAGCACTTCCACAGTCAAACACAACTAATTCAATATAATATGTAAGATTGTATAATATTAAATAAACCCAAATCAAGAATAAAATAAAATTAATTCTCTTAACCTAGATGCAAATAACCTGTAAAACTATTTATGAAAAATATCCCTTTTAGCTTGAAAACATTAAAATGTCACACTATTTATCAAAGAAGTCGTTTAAAAGTTAAATTTGACCCAAATTTTCCCATAGAACATTGAAACATTTGTATGGAATTTTAATTTTAAAAACATTCTAGTTAATTTAAATATGTCCTTAAAACAATTGAAAAAACATGGTCATTAATGAGAATTATTTAGAATAATAAATAATTAAAACATTTAAAATGATATTTTAGATAAAGAGTTCTTAACCAAATGAGAGATTCTTGAATAAAAATAATTATCGAAAAAAATTAATGAAAACATTATAATATCATGTGAATAAATTAATTCATTATATAAAATGTCAAAGTAATGTATATACACCATATAAAAGTGAATTGGTTCATTACGGCAGAAATTTTTAGTGGAATGTAAATTGAGATGAAATCCTATATAATGACCATTTTCATAGATTAAGGATAAATAAATGACATAATTATATGTGAAAATATACATATAAACTCAATAAGACTAGATATTTAGTTTAAATTTCTCATAAGATATTCAAACATATTCTTGTAATATCAAAACGAACGACTTAGATAATTATGTCAATGAATGGAAATTTAGTTTATATTACCTTGTCATGTTCATATCAATGACTCACAGATTAATCAATGGATTTATTATTTGTATGAAATGTATATACACATAAAGGGGAGTGAAAAATAGAAAAATAGAAAATTAAATAGCGATTCAATACATAATCATGTAGAATCACAATTAATGAAGTATGTGTAAAACCCAATGAGTTGAAACTGAAATTAGAAATTCCCTTATTGATTTGGTAACTACGAAACATAAAACCCATAAAAGATAAATCATACAATGATGATTTACGTACACATAAATTAAAGTATATTTCACAAGGAATATAACAATGGATAGTATATACAATACACAAAAGGAAATATTGGGAAATATAGCATGAATCTCAAAGGAATAAAATGTTGGATTAAAACCCCTTACCATATACTTTTTTTAGTCAAGGGTATGTTTAATGTACTGTATATTGGTTGAGGATATTTTATTAAATTTTAAAAGAACCAAATATATAAATATGATATCATATATGATCCTCTAATATTGACTTCATAACAATATTTTAGTAGTATCAATGATTCCTGTGTAACTAATTCATTTTCCATTATATGTTTTATTACATACGTAATGATTATTATAGATACAACACATTTTATTCATATCCAGAATGATATTATGTTCCTTAACATTATTTTTTAATCATAAAACTAAAATTAGTCTTGAATGTCTATGATGGAGAATGAAATCTCACCACGTCATGCAGACGACAAGCAGTACATACACAAAAGCGACTATATCATTCAATGAATGGTGAAATTGATTTTAATTGGATGGTATATTATATATAATAATAATTAACAAGTTATATTTATTATTTTCATCAATTATACTAATTATTATACACATTTATGTAATGTAGTGTTGAATGAAAAACTACATCACGACATGGAAATGGTAAGCCGTACGTATGCACACTTGGTGACATTATCTATAAGGACCATGCCTTAAACATTGCATTGTATTGAATTAATTGAATAATTCACATTGAGGATATTTTCAGTTTTATATTTTTGATGAGATAGGACATAACTATTGCATTTCAAAATATTACAAATTAGACACTTCTACTCTGTTTCCATTTTTTTTAAAACATGAACTCTAAAAAAAAGAGTCATGTCTAATTCCATGTTTTAGATGGCATGACTTTTTCTTGATTCCATCTTTGAACCAATTCCACATTATGTCCTGTGAAAAACATTTCAAAAACATCGTATGAGCATAAAAAGATCAGTAAGGAATACACAAAGAAGGAAAACTGTTAGATTTCCAAAACAACAAATAAACCATGAAAAAATTATCATAAGTAATAATTTTCACCTTTTTTGAATAAGTAAATACTCTTTACTATATGAAAGATCATTACTTACCCTTTTGTAACCAAAATATTTCCATAAAACCCATATAAAGTACACATAACATATAATGGTAACTTGGGTCATAAACATACTTCAATGGAATAACCATACGGTCGACTTCCACACATATCACTAAATGGAATAGCCATACGGCTGACTTCCATACCCAATCCATTGATGGTTATAATGTAACCACCCATCCTGGTATTCACGACACCACCCGTCATTTATTTTATCAGGTAACTACCCGACAAATGTCTAAGTACCATAAAAAATCATCACACATACAAAAAATATAATGGAAAGAAAACAATTCCACATTTCAATCACAATATATCACTTAAATATATTGATTTAAAAAATCCATTTTCAAAACCATTTTCAATACCAAAATTCATAAACGAGTATATTGTATTTAATTTCTTTTAAAAACCTTATGACTTGTTGAGGAAGCCAAAGATCAAATAATACTCACGGAGGGGGAAAAGGTCGTTGTCACCTCTTATGTTAAAAGAATCATTCCTTTTTTGTAGTTTAGTGAAACGCGTTGTAGAAAAATATTTCCTTTTAAAAGTCAAGGGTATTTATACATAATATACAATAATGTCATTTATTAAAACAAAATATGCCTCAATGAATGGAGATTGACACGACGTCCCTTACCTCGTGTCCGACTTGACTCGATCTTTCTTTAATATCCTAAATAATAAATTAATGTTAATTTCTACTTGCATAAGAACCTTTTTCAAGTTAATTATTCCTGTTATATCACTTATTAACGTGTTATAAACATTATGTAATCATTTATGTTAATAATGTTCTTTTTGTCAATATTTGGTACTTGAGTAAAAGAGGAACACCTTATATTTACAAGTTATCCATGTGGTCAATAGTTCATTATATCTAGAATTAAATTCAACATTTAGGTATCAGATATATATTATATATCCAGTATATACATGTATATATAATAGTACATAACATTCAGAGGTAAAAAATGAAATGCATCTTTCATGGAGATGGTAAGTCGTACGTACGCATGAACGCTACTTTCATTTCTATTTCTTATTTTAATTGAAATAAAACATAATTATACATATTTATATTATAATTCAGGTATAATATTATATATAATATCATTAAATCCATCCATTATACATCCCACATAAGGAATTAATGAATCTCATCACTTTGAGGGGGCGCTAGTCCGCGCTCCCTCACATGAGATTATCTTATTTACCCACTATGGAAGGCATAAAGGTGTGAAATAATTGGGAAGTAAAGAAGAATAAGGAAATAAACAACATAAAATATATCATTTATAAATACATTTCCATCATAATGTCTACCACGAGAGGAGGTATGATGTAATTGAACAATCATCATTTCGTGAGGCGTTAATTTTCTATCCACAAAAACATTATGTTTTTCATCCATTAGATGGAGGTGTGTGTAAGTGTAGTTCGAAGACTACTTATAACAACATCCTAGTATTTTGAGGATACTGGTGATTTTACAAAATAAAGTAAATAAAAATAGTTTAGGGGTTGGAGAAGTAAAATAAAAGAAAACAATTTAAGAAAAACCATTACATTTAATTTGGGTAACTCCCTTTGGTTTGAAACAAAGGACTTCTTGAAGTGCCATATGACTAAGGTAAGGCTTTTAGGAGGAGAAGAGGGATGTAGGGATTCCAATGTGGCAGAGTTTGAACGAGGAAAATGGCATTAGAGGTGTGAGGAATTGCATAGAAGTGGTCTCCTTATATAAGGGAGAGGATGGGCTCTTTAAGAAAGTGTGAAACTATTATTTTATTATATAATGATATTCGGTTGCTAATGGTTCAAAAATAATTATAGTCGAATATAATATGTGTCATGGTAGAAATGAAAACATCCAATCAATATTGGACTTGTTTTGGATAATATTGTAATCATTATAATCTAATTTATGTTAATCATTTATTAATGAGGTAAATACTGCATCATTATTGTGTCGTAAATAATTTAATTTATTCGATGTCTAAAAATTATAAAAAAATAATATCATGTAGGAAATATTTTTATATTTAAAATGAATATTTATAGTGAAAATTATTCATTATATAACACCATATAAAAATTAATTACTAAAATAATATTTTATGCATATTTTGCCTTTACATTAAATTAATTAGTCTAAATTGTCATTATTACTCCCAAGTGGATCAATGGGGTCCCAAAATCGCCCCAAATATGACCATGGTCGGTAAGTATTCAACCAATAATGTTTGGACAATTTTTAAGGTAATTTGGAGTTATAATAATATTCTTTTTACCTTGAATTACCCTATTTACCTTTAACATCGGTAATTAAATGTCAAAAGTTAATATTCACCAAAAATTATTTTCATCTTAATGAACCACATTTTACTTCTTGATTACAACCATGTATGTTGGATTTATGAAATTCAATTAAAAAATGTGGTAAAAGTTCATTTAAATGAAAATTTTAGTTTTTTAACTACCACTAACTGGTTTCACTATTCAAAAAAATTGATGTTTTTCAAAAAACTACCAAAAATTCAGCCATAGAATTATTTGTTATTCCGAATTCAAAATATATGTTTATATATCCAAATTAAACAAATATAATTGGGATTAATTAATTTAAAAAGTAATTCCTGCTGTTAAAACAAATAGCTTGTTTTTAAGAAACAATAACTTTCAAAAGATTGATACTTGATTATGTCAAATTTCAAAGTGAATTTAATTCAAATGAACAATATTGGATTAAATGGTAAAAATATATTTTAATTTAACTTTAAAAACAATTAAAATGAAAACCTAACCATATAAATAAATTATATTAAAAGTCACATTTGAATTAAAATACAATATTTTTCACTATTCCTTAAAAAATGAACTTTATCAAAAAAATTCCAAAAAATTGCACAAAGTAAACTTTGATGTCCCCATTATAATGAAGGATTTTATTTGTTCATATATAATGTATTAAGGTGACCAAAAAAATATTTAAAAAGGTTTCTCCCTTAAAAGGTGATAAATCGGAATTTTGATGAAAATTATACATAATATTAGATTAATTCACTTTTTAAGCCTCTACCATTTAATTGATAAATGTACATATATTTAACAATCATGAATAATCATGTTGTAGATAGTATTGTTCATTCCCCCCAATACAACGGCTATGAGTTAACTACCGTTTAAAATAATAATATTATATCATTAGTGTGCAACGTAAGATTCCAAAGAAACTCATTGTTGCGTATCGGGTGCGCTATCGAACATAGGAACCCCTTTAAAGTAAAATTAATATTTAATTCAAAAATATTAATAAGTACGAATATATATAATTCTACATTTACCTGGGATGTTACATCCTTTCCCCTATTGGGAATTTTTTCCTTATAATTTTTATTCACTTATCAAAATAAGAGGGGGTATTTATCCCTCATAGCATTTTCAGATTCCCATATTGCCTCTTCAATAATATGGGTTTTCCGAAAAACCTTTACTTAGTGAATTACCTTATTCCGCAACACTTTCTCTCTAGGGTCAAGAATTTGGACTCGATGTTCTTCATAAGATAGATTCTCTTCCAACTGAACTACCTCTAGGCTCAAAACATGGGATGGATCTGGCATATACTTTCTCAACATCGAAACATGAAAAACATTGTGTACCTGGGATAAGCATGGAGGTAAGGCCACTCTGTACGCAACTAATTCAACATTCTCCAGAATTTCATAAGTTTCAATGAACCTCGGACTCATCTTTCCCTTCTCACCAAAACACATCACACTTTTCCATGGAGAAACATTGAGAAAGACATGGTCACATTCATCAAAAGAAAGATCATTCCTCCGGTTATCTGCATAACTTTTCTATCTGCTTTGAGATGTTCTCATGTGCTTCTGAATCAACTGATCTTTCTCTAGAATCACTTATACAAATTCTGGTCCCATCAACTTACTTTCAACTACTTCATCCCAAAAAGCTGGAGTTCGACAATGGTTTCCATATAATGCTTCAAATTGAGTCATCTTCATAATAGAATGGAAACTGTTATTATATGAAAATTAAACCAAATGAATATGGTGGTCCCAACTTCCCTGATAATCCGGTGAACAAGCACGTAGCATATCCTCCATGGTCTAAATTGTTCATTCTGAATGCCCATCTGATTGAGGATGAAAAGATTTACAAAAATTTTATTCAATACCCAATGACATTTGAAGGCCTTTCCAAAAGTTATAAGTAAACCTGGGATCACGATCAGATACAATATAGAGGGGAACTCTATTAAACCTGACTATCTCTTTAACATACAACAGGGAAAGTTGATCAAGAGACAAAGTATCTCTAATAGGAAGGAAATGAGAAGATTTAGTCAATCAGTCAACTATAACCTAGATTGAATTATTAACTCGAGATGTCTTTGGTAATCCCACTACAAAGTCCATGGATATATTTTCCCATTTCCACTCTGGCACAGGTAGAGGCTGAAGCATTCCTTTTGGTAATTGTCTCTCTTCTTTAACCTGCTGTCAATTCAAATACTTCACAGTAAAATCAGCAATATCCCTTTTCATTCCATCCCACTAGTAATACTCTCGATGATCTCTGTACATCTTAGTACTGCCAGGATGAACTGAAAATAGAGAACTATGAGCTTCACATAACAAATCATTATTCAACTGTGAATCACAAGGAACACATAATCTCTTTCCAAATCTCAATACACAATCATTATCAACGTTAAAATCAAGAAACTTACCTTCCGGAACCAACTCTACCTTTTTTTGCAATTCACTATCTTCTATCTGTACTTGCTTTATTCTGTCTGATAGATATGATCTCACTGACACCTGAAACAAACCAGAATAATTTCCTGCACCAACAACTTCTATTCCATAATTCATCAAATCAAAAACCAAATGATTTTGTTCCAAACTTAACATGGATAATGAGACATTATTTTTCCGACTCAAAGCATCAGTAACTTTATTTTCTTTTCCCGGATGGTAATGGATCATGCAATCATAATCCTTGATTAATTCCAACCATCACCTCTTACACATGTTTAATTCTTTATGAGTGAATATATACTTCATAATTTTGTGATCAGTATATATTTCACACTTCACTCCATACAAATGATGCCTCCAAATTTGTAATGCAAAAACAACATCATCTAATTCCAAATCATGGGTATGGTAATTTAAATCATGTTGTTTCAACTGACATGAAGCATAAGCAATTACCTAATCATTCTGCATTAGGACACAACCCATTCCTTTCAACGAAGAATCACTGTAGATAACAAACTCACCATTTCTGTAAGGCAGTTCCAAAACTGGAGCATTCACCAATCTTCTTTACAATTCATGAAAACAATCATCACATTATTTTGTCCAGATGAACTTAACACCTTTTCGATTTAACTTAGTCATTGGACTAGATAACCATGAAAAATTTTCAACAACCCTCCCATAATAACATGCCAATACAAGAAAACTATGAATCTTGATTATATTTTTGGGTCATGGCCATTTTTCAACAACTTCTGTTTTAGCAGGATCAATAGTTATGCCATTTTTTGAAACAGTGTGACCAAGGATTGAAATTTGTTGTAAAACAAACTCGTACTTGCTGAATTTCCCTATAAAGTTTCTTTTCTTTTATGGTTTGCAAGAAAACCCTTAAATGCCTATCATGTTCTTCCTTACTTTTTGAATATACCAAAATATCATCATTGAACACAACTAAAATCTTGTCCAAGAACTCACAAAAAATTATATATCATAAGATCCATGAATATAGAAGGTGCATTGGTTAACCCAAAAGTCATAAGTACATATTCATAATGGTCATATCTAGTACGAAACGCAGTCTTCGAAACGTCTGCTTCCTTTAATTTCAAATAATGGTACCCCGATCTCAATTCAATCTTCAAAAAATACAGAGCTCCCTGGAGCTGATCAAACAAATCATTGATATGAGGAAAAGGATACTTTCTCTTAACAGTAATGTTATTAAAAGCTCTATAATCAATGAAATGTCTCATTGAACCATATTTCTTTTTATCAAAAAATATAGGAGAACCCTATGGTTATTTTCTAGGTAAAATGAAACCTTTATCTAATAACTACTGCAATTGCTTATTTAATTATACAATTTCAATTTGAGCCATTTGATAAGGGGGTTTTGAAATTGGTTTAGCATCAGGAACTAAGTCAATAGTAAATTCAAATTTCCGGCCAGGTATAATACCAGGAACCTCATCTGGAAAAACATCAAGGTACTCATTTACCACTAGTACAACATTAATCTGAACAGTTCCTTTGTTTTCTACAATATGTGCAAGGAAACATTCATTTCCATCGTTTACTAGTTTTTCGACTTCCTGATATGATATCAAAAGAAATGGTTCATTTTTGTACACAAACTGAAAATCATTCTGAAAATAAACCTATTTAGCTCTGCAGTCAATCATTGCATGACAAAATGAATGCCAATCCATGCCCAAAATAACATCAAACACTACTAGAGGCAAAAAAAAATAAGGTCTGCAGGTAGATTCTTTCCACACACAAGGACATGAATGTTCTTATGTTTTATTTTTGTTTCTATATTTCATCCAGGTGTCTTTACCATAAGTTCAGTATTCATATCATGACATGGAATTCCCAATTTACTAGAAAACTTATCAAAATTGAAAGACTGTGTAGAGCCTGAATCAAACAACACATTGGCATAATCTGAACAGACAAATAGTGTACCTAATACTACTTTAGTTGATGGACCAACTTCTGCTGAAGTAGTTGCAAATGATTTATCCACCCCTTTTTTCTTGTAGTCCGGATGCTTTCCCTCAGTTGAGTTCTTATATGGACACTCATTTTCATAATGATCCATTTCATTACACTTAAAACATCTTACCAATGGATTTTCATTACCCGCTTGTTCATCTTACTTATAGTTACGAGAAATATGACCAGACTTACCACACCAGAAGCACATTCCAGTATTTGATAAACATTATTTGGGATTCTTTTTACCACACATCTCACAAGATGGATATTTTGTCTTCTTACCTCCAGGATTCTTTGATGAATTCTTCCCCATTGCCTGCCAACTGGACAACTTATTCTGTTGTTTGTCAAAGAACACTTGTTCATCGGTAAACTCCATTTCCACCTTCTCCGCACATCAAACAAGTTTCTCATAACATTTAAACTCACTAGAGGATAACTCTCCTCAATATTGTTTCTTAATTCCTTAGTAAAATAGATTTATCTTACTATCAAGATCTCGGATGAAATTTGGTGCATACCTTGCTAGTTGATTGAACTTTTTTTTCATAAGCGGCCACTGAGTCATCCTCTTTCCTCAATTACAGGAATTGTTTTTCCATTCTAAGATGAACCTCCTTAGGAAAATATTTCTCAAGAAACATACCTTTTAATTCATCCCAATCAAGAGCATCAATCCCCTCACTATCCCTGATATTTTTTACCATCTACCACAACTGATCAGCTTCACCTTCAAAATGGTAAACATCAAGACTCACCTTTTGATGTTCTGAAGAACCCGTGACATCGAAAATCATTTCCATTTCTTTGATCCATCCATCAGATAGCACAAGGTTAGACGTTCCTATAAATGATGGGGGATGTTGCCACATGAAATGCTCAACTACTGAAATGTGCCTCTGTGGTTGATCTGGCCGATCTCGTGCACGAATACCACCTCCATTTATATCCTGAGTCAATTGTTCCATCACTACAACAAAATGTTCAGTTCTGATTCTGACCATCTCAGGATGATGAGTTGGAAAGTTTTCTTCCTCATGATGTTGTCCCAATATTGCAGCCATGTTTCCTCTATGGAAAAACATTCTGAACATAGAAATATCTTAGGCGATGAAACATGGTAATCTGGAAATACAAAATGATTTCAATATTAACATAAATTACTTTATGTATATTACTTTAAAAATACCATAACACCTACAGTTATGTAAACTGACCTCTGATACCAACTATAAGGACCCGGCCTTAAACATTGCTTAGTATTGAATTAACTGAAAAATTAACATTGAGGATATTTTTAGATTTAGAGTTTTAGAGAGTCAGGCCGTAACTATTACATTCCAAAATATTACAAAGTAGACTCTTCAACTCAGTTTCCATTTTTTTTAAAAAAAATATGAACTCTTAAAAAAAGAGTTGTGTCTAGGTCCATGTTTTAGACGGCATTAATTTTCCATGATCCCATCCTTTACCCTATTCAACATTATGTCCTAGAAAAAACATTTAAAAAACTTCGGATGAGCATAAAAAGTTCAGTAAGGGTTACACAAAGAAGGAAAACTCTTAGATTTTCAAAACAACAAATAAACCATGAATATATTATCATAAGTAATACTTTTCAACTTTTTTTGAAGAATTAAATACACTTTACTATATAAAAGATAATTAATTAGCCTTTTGTAACCAAAAGATTACCATAAAACCCATATAATGGACACATAACATATAAAGGTAACTTGGGACATAAACATACTTAAATGGAATAACCATACGGTCGACATCCACACATATCACTAAATGGAATAGCCATACGGCCGACTTACATACCCAATGCATTGGAGGTTATAACGTAACCACACATCCTGGTATTCATGGTACCACCCGTCACTTGGTATATCACGTAACCACCCGTCAAATGTCCAAGTTCCAACAAAAATCATTACAAAAACAACAAATCTAAAGGAATGAATACATCTCCACATTTCAATCACAATATATCACTTAAATATATTGACATAACTAATCCATTTTCAAAACCATTTTCAATACCAAAATACATAAAAGAGTATATGGTATTAAATTTCTTTTAAAAACATTATGGCTTGTCGAGGAAGCAAAATATAAAATAATACTCATGGTGGCGGAAAAGGTCTTTGTCACCACATACGTTAAAAGAAACATTCCTTTTTGTCATTTAGTAAAACTCTTTGTAGAAAAATATTCCCTATGAAAAGTCATGGGTATTTATACATCTTATAAAAGAAAGTCGTGTATTAAAACAAAATATGCCTCAATGAAAGGAGATTGAGACGAAGTCCCTTACCTCGTGTCTGACTTGACTCGATCAATCTTTAATATTCTGAATAATAAACTGAAGTTAATTTCTACTTTCTTAAGATTCTTTTTCAAGTTAATTATTCTTTTTATATCACTTATTACCATGTTATAAACATTATGTAATCATTTAAGTTAATAATGTTCTTTTTGTCGATATTTGGTACTTGAGTAAAAAATGATCACCTTATATTTACATGTTGTCCATGTGGCCAATAGTTCATTATATCAAGAATTAAATTCATCATTTAGATATCAAATATATCATATATATCTAGTATATACATGTATATATAATAGAACATATCATTCGAAGGTAAGAAATGAAATGCACCGTTCATGGAGACGGTAAGCCGTTTGTAGGCATGAAATCTACTTTCATTTATATATCATATTTTATTGAAATAAAACATATTTATACATAGGTATATTATAATTCCATTATAATATCATATATAATATCATTAACTCCATCTTTTATACATCCCACATAAGGTATTAACGAATCACATCACTTTGAGGGGGCGGTAGTCCGTGCTTCCTCAAATGAGATTATCGTATTTAGCCACTATGGAAACCATAAAGGTGTGAAATAAATTGGTATTACAGAAGCATAATGGAATCATAAACATAATAAATATCATATGTAAATGCAGTTCCATCACAATGGACACCATGAGATGTTGTGAGATGTAATTGAACAATCTTCATTTTGTGAGGCGTTAGTTTTCCATCCACAAAAACATTATGTTCTTCATCCATTAGATGGTGGTGTGTGTAAGTGTAGTTAGAATCCTTCGTATAACAACATCCTATTATATTGAGGATACTTTCCTTTTTATAAAATAAAGGAAATAAAAAGATTTTAGTGGTTGGAGAATTAAAATAAAAGAAAACAATTTAAGAGAAATTGTTACCTTTAATTTGGGTAACTCCATTTGGATTGAACAAAAGGACTTCTTGAAGTGCCTTATGCCTAAGGTAAGGATTTTAGGAGGAGGAGAGGGATGTAGGGAGCCTAATTGGAAAGATTTTGGACGAGCCAAATGGCATGAGAGGTGTGATAAATTTCATAGAAGTGGTCTCCTTTTCTAAGGGAGAGGAGGGGCTCTTTAGGAATCTGTGAAACTATTATTTTATTATATAATGATATTCGTTTTCTAATGGTCCAATAATTATTATAGTGGATGATAAGATGAGTCATGGTCTAATTAAAAGCATCCAATGTTAATTTTTCATTTTTTGGATAATATTTTAATCATTATAATCTTATTTATTTTAATCATTTATTAATGAGGTAAATACTGCATCATTATTGTGTCAAAAAAAATTTAATTTATTAGATGTCTAAAAATTATAAAAAGAAACTATAATGTAGGAAATATTTTTAGTTTTAAAATGAATATTTATAGTCAAAAATATTCTTTCTATAACACCATATAAAAATTAATTACTAAAAGTTTTTTGTTTATGTCTATTTTGCCTTTACATTAAATTAATTAGTCTAAATTGACATTATCTCTCCCAAGTGGATCAATGGGGTCCCCAAATCGACCCAATGATTCCCATGGTCGTTAAAGACTCAACCAATAAGGTTTGGACAAGTGTTAAGCTAATTTTGACTTATTATAATATTCTTTTTACCTTGAATTACCCTATTTACCTTTAACCCCGATAATTAAAATTCAAAAGATACTATTCACCAAAAATTATTTTCATTTTAATTAACCACATATTACATCTTGGTAACAACCATGTATGTAGGATTTTTAAATTCAATTCATAGAAGTGGTAAAATTTCATTTAAATGAAAAAGTTAGTTTTTTAACTACCACTAAGTGGTTTCACTATTCATCAAAAATTGATGTTTTCGGAAAAATACCAATAATTCATCCTAAGAACTGTTTGATATTCTGAATTCAAAATTGATGTCTATTTTTCCAAATTTAAAACCTAGAAGTGATATTAATTAATTAAAAATTTAATTTCCGCTGTTAAAACAAATATCGTGTTTTTAAGAAACAATAACTATCAAAAGATTGAAACTTGTTTATGTCCAATTTCAAAGTGATATTTATTCCAATAACCAAAATTGGATTAAATAGAAAAAATATATTTCAATTATACTTTAAAACTAACTAAAATTATAACCTAATCATATAAATAAATTATATTAAAAGTCACTTTTGAATTAAAATACAATATTCTTCACTATTCATTTAAAATGAACTTTATCAGGAAAATTCCTAAAAATTTCAAAATGTAAATTTTGATGTCCCCATTATAATGAAAGAATTTTATTTGGTCATATACAATGTATTAAAGTGACCAAAACTAGTTTTAAAATGGGTTCTACATTAAAAGGCGATATATCGGCCTTTTTATGAAAATTATGCTTAAAATTAGATTCATTCACTTTTTAAGCTTCTAACTTTTATTTTATAAATGTAAATATATTTAAAAATCATTTATAATAATATTGTAGTTAGTATTGTTCATTCCCACCAATACAGTGGCAAGGAGTTAACTACCATTTAAAATAATAATATTATATTAATAGTGTGCAACGTAAGATTCCAAAGAAACTCGTTGTTGCGTATCAGGTATGATATCGAACATAGAAACCCTTTTCAAGTAAAATTAATATTTAATTCAAAAATATTAATAAGTATGAAAGTATCGTATTCTTCATTTAGCTGGGATGTTACATTATCAATCATATGATGGGTATAATTATGAATATGATTGTACCATATTTATAATAAAATCACTATATTTATATGGTACTAGTGGAATTATATTATTATTTAAACTACAAAGAAAGAGAAAGTAGATGAAGAAAAGAACATTGAATGAGGTTATAAAATAATTACATCTTCTTCGGGTGCATCTTTTTTATTTGAACAAAATAGCTACAAAGGGTGGATTTATGATCTAATTAATTCCTCTATGATGAAGTGAGGGCAGTTTATTTTAGCAATGGATGTCCATGAAGAATTGATTTGGAGGTGTGAAATTATGAAAAGGGGATGTACCCTTTTATAAGAGATTTGGGAGGCACTTTAAGAAATGTTTGGAATTTTATTTTATTTTAATTTTATTTTCTGTTTCTAATAATTCCAAATAGATTTATTTAGAGGCTAAGGTGTTTATGGGTAGAAATACTATCAAAAAATAGGTATTAGACATGTTTAGGTCCGCATATTAACCTAATTATTTAGATTTAATTCTTCATTAAATAATTTAATGTTTTTCATGCCATCTTGTATTTTTATACTACGTGGTTAATATAGTTACTATAAAATTCCAAGGGTACCTCAAGTAGTCTAGAAATGACATATATATCATTATATTTATCATTTCATGAAATCTTATATCTTTAAGACTATTACATAATTTAATAAAATAGTATTTGTTTTAAAACATCATTTATTTCAATTTTGAAACAATTTAGTATATGGTTTTTTTGAAAGTAATAAAAACTAGATTACTCAAAAAAATAAATTCAATCGACCTTAACATGTCATATTCAGCTATAAAATTCATGGATGGAGTCCGAATATTCAATTTAAATTTAATTTAATATTTATAATATCAATTATTTTAATCATTCATTAATAAGGTAAATAATGTATCATCATTATGTCATAAATAAATTTAATTATTTAATGTCTAAAAATTAGAAATAAAATACAATGATGTAGGGAATATTTTCTTATTTATAATTAATATTTATATCCGAGTTTATATTATATATGACCCTATATTAAAAAATTTTAGTTATTTAAATTTAATGTTAACACTTTTAACTGTTATTTAAATAAAATATAATAATGGTCATAATCTAATCAAAATGGATCAAAAAGGATTTTTTAACAAATATGGATTTTGGCCAAAAAACACATTTGTATTAGAATTAAGACACGTTTTGGGGTAATTTTATATTATTATATTATTATTTCTATATATAAATACCCTATTTACTTTTAACTACGGTAAATAAAATTCAAAATATACTTTTCACCAAAAAATTTATCCATCCAATTGAACCAAATATTATGTATTGCTTACAACCGTGTCTATCAGATTTTTGAAATTTAATTCATATAAGTGGAAAAATTATGTTTTATGTAAATTTCCAATTGTTCCTAGAAGGTGGGTAAAATAAGTAAAAATGTTCAATAAACTTTTATATATCTAATATTATTAGAAAATGACTCATATGAATTCTATTATACATATATATATTATATATCTATTTTAAAATTAATATAATGTATAATTAATAATAATTATTTAAAAGAAAAATGTGTTTTTGTTGTACTGTGTTGTATTTTTCATTATTTATTAAAAAAGTAAGTATTCTAAAAATTACCAAAAATTCAACGTAATCTAATTTTGATATTCTGATTCCAAAAATTAAATCCACTTTACAAAAATAAATTTTTTGGAGTGGCTAATATTATTTTTATTAGTGTCCCCAGATTTACATAAAAAGAAGTTACTTTAAGAAAATATATTTTGTCTAAATATAAATCTATTTTATCAAAAAATATACATTTCATTATAAATATGTTTTATTTATCTGAAAACATTATAAATAAAATTTAAAATTTATTTCTTACAATTTATATTACAATATGTAATTAATAAATATATATATTATTTAAATATTTATAATACTAATGTGTTGTCTCAAATAAATTCAATCTTGTGTATAACGCAAGCCTAGTCTTTATAGCGTATAATATAAGATATCGAATTAGATTAAGGATATAACATACTATGAAATACTGGGGTGGTAAAAGATGGATAAGTGTGATGTGTCACACTCAATGTTTTTGATCAATTTTGTTAAATTTATCATTTCCCCACAATTTCAATCTGTACTACATTAAATTAATGACCACTATATGCATAACACGATGGCATATATTTATTCAACAAAATTATCAATTCATTATCATTACAGCATCATCCACCCATAATTGAGACTTGTACTTTATTAAAGGGTTTACCACCATGTGGAATGATTTGTGGAGCTCTATCTGACATGGAATGGATACTAGAATATAAACCAACATATTTCTAGGGTTCTATTATAGCCTTAATGTATCCCTTTTGAGATAATAGAGGTAGAAATAAAATATAAGTGAATTATCCTAACACTATTAGTTTTTATTTGATCTCATTACAACATGCCACTTTTAGTCTTTCCCTTCGAAAAGCATGGATTAGACCTAGAGTATTTCATTCAGACATCGAGTGGGTCAAGCATTGGATCGATATGTTTTCATAACCATTACTAGTTATCTGGATACATATTCATTACCAATATGTACAAAATGGTTAATGATTATTTCATGTGGTGACCTTCACAGTGCTTCAATTACATATTCTTCTATATTAGTTCATGATTCTTTAGAGGTCTACAAAAAATTACCTATTAGGATTTTATTATTTAAAGATATTATTTTGAGGTTTTTGATCTGAAAACATCATAATCTATGAGCTCTTGAAAGGTTCCCACATCGATTTCAAGGAAAAAAGTTAGAAAGCTCTCTTATACGAGCCTCTATTCACCACTCAAGTGGAGTCATCTATATGAACTCAAAATCATCAAGATTATCTTGCATGTGGTTCATCATAATAATGTTTGGATCATATTCATCGATGGGGGGTTTATAGATGAGGGGTTCATCATCCAAATGAATTTTCCCAAATCAACATTTTATGTAAACATGGAATACATTTTCCAAATTTTATTTTCTTAACTATAATGTTCCTCTTAATCTTAAGGTTTTGTTTTCAAAAGTTCGGTTAAAATTCCAAATTTTCTGTTTATGAAACACGAAATAAACCCACTAGGGATTGTATTTTGTCCCATTTTATATACATTAAATTGTATATGACTACACATAGAACTGGTGTTCAACCCTTTCATTTGAAAAATTCATGATTCCATTGAAGAAAAAATAAATTTTATAAACTGAATTTTTTTTATAATAATTTATATAGATAATGAAATAAATGTTTTGATTCAAAATTAAATTATGAAATTTAATAAATAACAAAAAACTATATTTTGTACCACATAGAAATTTTAAAAAATTTTACCATGTCACAAAAAAATCCATGATTCATTAGAGAAATTAATTATGATATGAGTTATCTTAAATTAATAACAAAAAAAATCTTATCAAATCTTCATGTCACATAAATACAACACAAAAGAAGAATTTAAAACTAGGTAAATATTCTTATTTAATTACATATATTAAATATCAAAACAGAAATATATATGATATTAAGATGTGAATACAAAATCCTGGGAAGTAGAAATTAAGTGCCCCAACATTATTTGAACAGTAATTCCTCTTCAATAATTAAATTCACTCCCAAATTCAACCCAATCTGGTTTTCATATCTAGAAATAGAAGAAATTGGATTCAAGCTACATAAATTTTTTAATAAGAAACACATAGATTTATCCATTTAATTAATGATTCTCCAACCAATTTTCAATTATCCACTTCATTGATTCAAATCAAATGATTATGTACAAATCCAAATCACCCATTCCTTATTATGCATATTATTGTCACTATTTGGATGAATTAATTTGATACTATTAGAAACTTATTATTTTTTGTTTCAATTTTTACTAGCTAGTAATTCATATAAAACTTTGTAAACACACTTATTTTATATATAAATAAGGATTCAACTCAAACCCCGATTTCTAAATTCCTAGATATTCCCCATGGGTTTTCAATTTAATATTTTACTCAGGGTTTATATTATATTTATGAATTTATATTGAGTTGGATCCCAAGGAATTATTTTTCATAAATGTAATGTTGCCTTTGATTATGATCTTTAATTCTTGTGATTTCATGTTATTATTAAAATTCCACAATATTATATTGACTCACATTCCCCTACCTAGATAAAAAAATATAGCTTTATGATTATTGTGAAAAATCTCTTTGTATTCATCTAATTTTTCTTCTGTTATAACTTATGAAATTATTAATTCACAATGAAATTTCTAAAATATTAGTATGAAATAACCTTTATAAATAAACTATAAAAATTAGTTATGAAGAACATTCACATGAATTTTTTTTTTCATTTTTTTACAGATTCAATAATATTTCCTAAAATTTATTTAAAAATTATCCAAATAGGTTGGAATCCCCTACCACCCACTTTTTCAATACTATCCACCCTCGTTAAAGATAACATGAAAAAAAATTAAATGAATGAAATGATTAAAAGGATTGGTACAAACCTTTGTAATTTTCCCAACATGATTGAGGTAAAACATATCCTAGGTGAACTTATAGAATTCATGAGATATTCTCATATGATTCACCCCACTTAGATATAATGCAAATAACATTCAAATAAAAATTAGGGAAATAATAATTAAAATGATAACGGAAAACAAATGAATTTAGTAGTGAGGCCTGGGTTACATTCTCCTAAGAGGGGATATATTAAGATAATCCATAGCTTGATAGACCTATGACTATCCCTAATACATCAAGCATGGGTTTATGTTTTTTGAACCACAGGACTAGATTCCATCCCTATCAGATCATATTTAATTAATCATGGGATTCACCTTTTATAAATTTTATCTAATCCACTCCCTTGATATTGTAATGATTTTGTTACATGATGGTGTTAGGAGACTTTATGATTTTTCCCCCAATTTTCCACACATTCCATTTCCTCATCATCATCTATTGTAATCTCTAGTAGTGATGCTTTTTATATTCAAATAAGGGTTAGTTGAAAATAATACAAAGTTTCTAGAAATAAAATATGTTGAGTTTATAACAATGTTCCCTATTTATTTATAGAATATTGTACACATTTCTCCCCTTGAAAAGGCTCTGGGAGGTCTTCCTAAATTATTCCTCCCTACATTTTATCTGTAGGGTGATGTTGAGGGAGGAGTTGATTCACCAAGGGTTCTGAGAAAACTCAAATCTTTCATCCATTGTGTTTTGATTAATTTGCGAGTCTTCATATACTGTGGATATGTGTAGGTTAAAAAAATTTCATTTTATAAATATTATAATTCAATATTTCTATCCTCTTATAATATTTATAACTCATATTTCTCTTAATATGTATGTAACTAATGTTATTCATACTTCATTAAGTGTAAAAAATGATGTTGTTTCTGAAATAAGAAAATTTCGAATATTATTTTATCTATTTTTTTTGAAATATAAAATAAGATTTTCGGTTGATCAAATCACCCACATAACCTTGATTAAAATTCTTGTTACAATTTATATGGTTACGGAATGTAATTTTTAATTCATTCAGCTTGTGGTTCTTCTATCCATGGCTCAATGATATATCACTCACATCCATATTCATAAACATTAGTGATAAGAATAATTATGTATGAATCTGTATAATTGAAACATGGAATATTCATAGAGAATTTATATTATAGAAAATTAAAATAAAATAAATCATGTTAAGTGGTACCCTAATCACTAATTTCAAAATTTAGGTAATTTTCTACTTGTGATTACATATTGACGTTGTGTTGTATGTTTGGAAGAACAAGTGGGTATTGTAGATTCTAAATAAAGATGAATCTATCCAATTTTTATTCATTATAATTGGTTTCTATCCATCTATATGATCTTCTATTTTTGTTTATAATAAATTGTGATCAATATATTAGTATTTTTAAATAAAATTAGAGAATGAAAATTTAAAAAAAGTGTCTCCCTAATGGGTTTTGTTTTTTAATACTATGTAATGTACACCATATCTAAGAAGATGTGTAATATAGTAAATAATGGAAGGGACTCCACTTATAAAAATTATTTATATTCCTATGGAATCTATTTTTGGGAAAAGATAACGGTAAAAAAATTCACATATTTTTATTGTTCTCTTATATTTCAGTTATATGATGTGTTTTCTTCATGAAAGCTCTCAGTCTATTCCATTATAGGTAATTCCTCCTATATTTGTTTCTACACATGGGGATATTTTTTTTGATCCGATTTATATTATCTATCAATTACAGAATCTCTCTCTAATTTAGTTCATCGTATTTATTTCCTCACTACTATAATTGTGGTACATTGGTTATTTATTGTATTGATACAATTTAGAAACCAGGGGGAATGTGATCTAGATATATACATGGGTATCCATTAAAGAATGGTACCACTATATTTCATATCATAATTATAGATAATAGTGTAAAATTATAAAAAAAACAAGGGAAATATTATTAAATTTGGGTTTAAGATAGTGCAAACATGACCCTTCTACCCAATAATGACTGTAAGTAGATCATGTGGTTCTTGTTTTCCACTATCAAATAGAATTTATATATATTCAAAATTAATCCTAGTGACATATTTTAATCACTAATGGAGTATTGGTTGTGAGTTTCAGATATCATTTTAGTTATATATATTCATTTTATGTTTTCATACATTAGAATGAAAGAAAACAAATTGTGGATTCATCTTGAATGAATGAAAAAGGGGGAGGAAAATTGAGGAATAAGACATTATGGATGTACGAAATGGGAAACCCCTAGGATCCATTTTGTTTTTCTTTCCTTGTCATAAATCATTGACCATTCTATTCAATTCTCTATGTGTGAAAATAGAATACAAAAATCCTTATTAGATTTATTATGTGAATGAACATCACACTTAAAGAGAATCTCCTAAGTGATTAGCCCACAATTATCCAAATATGGTCACAATCATGATCACATACTTATTCATATAAAATATCCCAACATACACCATTAATAAAAAAATGTGTATAATAATGATTTTTTATCTGAATGAAATGAAACAGGAAGGTGAGAGATGAGAGGTATGATAATCTCCTCTACCTATCACTACCTATAGAAACTCGTGACAAATTAGAAGGAATCAAGATTTCTTGTGTATACTCTACATCACTTGTTTTCATACAATGGGTAATCCTTTGGCTATACTCTCCTTAACGATGAAATCAAGGTAGATAAAATGACTTTATAGTGGGTGAGAAACATGTCAAATAGGGGAATATAATGTAAAACACATAAGAATGGTAAAAAAAGGAATTGGAAATAAAATATAGAAATATAAATTGTGGTTACATTAATCAGATGTTGAATGATATTTATTGGTAGAACATGAACATGTATATATTGTTATCAAATCATATCCTTTATTATTACCCCCACCTTCTTTTTAATGAGAAGTAATTTAATTTTTGAGAATCAATAGTGACACATAAGGCACCTAATTTTTATGATAAATTCAGTTATAATTATCTTTTTACTATTATCACGGTTTTTCTCCTTCAAATGGATGATCATAATTTGTATAGATCCATAGTGAATATTTCATAAAATTAGTTATTGAGTAATTTTAGTAATTCATCCACTCCCTACAAGTGAGCTTCATACTCGTTCAAATAGATGATAACCTTCTGTGATGTTTATTGGGGAATTCCATAATTTTTTGAAATTAGGTGAGTGTACACATACATAGCTCTAGGGATTTTATGAATCTTTCATAGACCCCTTTAAATCTGTTTTACGTACCATTATATAGCATTGAATTACCCTTTCACCATTTATTGTTCATTGATTCATCAAAAAAGCAGGACTTCTTGTGTTTAAATTCAATTAAATATTTCACATTGCTAATGTATCTGATTTGATCATGGTGTGTCATGAGCTTCATCTCGATTTATTCATTTTACCCTCATTGGTGATAATAGATATTCATCATTATTAGTAGATGTACAAGTATTTATCTTCAATTGGCTTGGAATGATTTATATTGCATCAAATTTATCATATTCCATATTGATTTTAGATTCTACTATAGCATTGGTGACATTATCTTTAAGTATTTAGATCCATATAGATCCCACTTTGAGGAACTTGGATCCCAAAAACCCATTGTACTTTTTCTCTTGAAAAGTTCCCACATCATGTGTGAGAGAAAACACAGGCATAAATCACCATGTAATGATCCAATGTTCAATTCTCTCATGGAGTTTGGAGCACAACATAATCAATATCATGTATATAAACCATTAAATTAATCAGAAATTTTTTATAATATTCTATAATTTGGGATTTATCATTACTAGTCTCTTCCCTAAATGGTTTGGTTCCCAAACCTAATATTGCACTAGATCATTGGAATCATTTTCCAAATTTTAGGTTCCTAAACCAAACATTCATCTTTAATGTGGGGCTAATATTACAAACATGGGTTCATATTTTAATCATGGGGTGAAAAAAATAAATACACCCACTAGGGCAAATCATTTCTTCATTATTACACATTTAGTTCTATTTGATTATAAAGGGAACATATGGTTTATCTTTACCATTGGAAAATTCCTTATTTTAATATATAAAACTATAATTTTTTTAGAAAAAATAAATTTATCTATTAAATTACAGATATATAGAAATCAATATTTGGATTTGCAATATAATTCTAAAAATAAATATGTATTTATATAAATTATAACAGATTGATTATTGTTTTTAGAATTCCCCTCCTCACTAAAAATAAAAAATTTACCCCATATTTCAATTAAATTATTGTGTATTTTGAGTCAATAATAAAAAATTATTTTAAAATTTTCATCTCACATTAGACAATAAGGTAGAGGATATAACTAGAAATCACTTTCCTCCTCATCCTAGTTTCTAGGGAAACATCCACCAGGATCTATGGTTGTCAGTGTGGATATCTGAATCGGGTTAGGATCTTAACACAACCACATGAAAAATATAAATATAATATAATCACACAAGCCCCTATATATAGTTTCAAAGAAGTTGTTTTCCACAACCACCTTCTTAATACTACTAATAATTTTCCACTAAAAACTATCATGTTTTCATAACAACCAACCATAAGAATAAAAAAAGTATCACGACACATGTTCCATTTCTTATTATTTTATTCAACAATTAAACCCCATGATTTATCTATTAAATTTCACATTTAAATTTAAGACAATTAATTATTTAACCATTATAAAAATATTATATTGGAATATATTAGTCTATTACCAAAATACCATTACCCTGAATCCAGAATTTCAGCCACTATAACACAAACAAAGCACCAATACGCTCATAATGAAGACCACACAACCCTAAAAAAAGAAAAAATTCATCTAATAACCAAGTCTAATTATCCACACAAAATCAATACCCCAAGGATGCACAAAACTATTCAATAATATAACATTCATTTTCATTATAAATTTTTTAGTTATTGAATTTATGTAATTGATAATTTAATTTATATTGTCAAATCCATCCAACAACATGAAGAGATATTCTATAATAATAATATTACATAAAATAATCAAAATCCTGGAAAACAAATTTCTACATGAACATCCCATAATCTATTTTCAATTTCATTAGTTAGGTACATTATCACCATTATTCAATTTAATACCATTTTACCAACAAAAAACACATGAAAATATCATAGACGCACAAAAAATGTAGAAAACCATAATTCCATACCTCAAAATAAGAGTAATGATTCAATACACTAATCCAATGAAAGAGAGTATGAGATGTGGTTCCAAAAATCCCACATGAAATCCCTAAATAAATTTTAATTTTTATGAAATGAAATAAAAATTTCATCTAAACAAGACCCCTACTCCAAACAACACAACCCTTTTGGATCCTAGGACTAAACAAGTAAGAGTTTGCTGTGAATGAGAAGAAGGATTCCCCATTAATCACATAAATTGAATCTAGAAAATCAAGGCCGAATTATAAATGTAAGAGTCTATTTGGGATACTATAATAGCCTAGGGATTTCCATCATTTTAAGTGGAACTGATGGAGAATGTGGGAGAAGATATGGTGGATAGAACTTATATGTTACACAAAAATCACCTCACTCATAGTGTGAAGGGCTGGCCGACGTTGTGAAGATTAGACTATTAGCATCCATCAAAAAACAACACACTCGATCACTAAAACCATACAAGGTTTTCATGTTGTAAATATATTATTTAATTCCATGAATCCCTTAATGAATTAACATCCAAAAACTCATCCATATCCTCTCATTATAGGAATAAGATTTCACACCATGAATGACTCCTAAATAGAAATTCATGAATCCAGACATCCCAATCCAAAATAGTTCGTTCCAACCATGAACCCATGATTTAGGATGTGAATCACCACCTACAATAGAATATTTGACTCTAGATCCTCCTCCCCTACCTCTATACCTTCTAAAGGATTCCAATAACCAAAACTAGAAATTAATGGGAAAAACGGTCTAGGTCATTACTTTAGACACCTCTTAAATGATTATAATCCTTAGGAATCAATAACAATCATAAAATGAAAACATCAATCACCATAATACACTATAGAGTCTCTTGTGAGATACCACAGTAACAATGACAAATATTTTATTCAAAACAGAAAAAAGATATTAAATACAAGGAGGAATAATCCCAAAAACCACAAAAAATTATAACGTCAGAATAGCCAAAAAATAAAAAAATTAAAAAAAAATGGGTATTTGAAACAAATATACAAAACAGACTCACATGTAATCTCATATACACTGACATACCTCCATATGACTCAAACCAAGAGGATAACACACCATCACTACACATTATCCTATTGGTCTTAAACCATTATATGTCATTCTGTGAAAATCTCATCATCCGACATATACAAATCCATATATTTGATTCTGTGAGGATCATAATGAAGGAACCAAAAAATATAGGACATTAACAATACATAATAATCAATTTCTTAATGAGACCACACATCACCATCAATCCCCAACACTTTATGATTCTCCCAAACCGAATTGAGAGCTTTCTCACCCAAAAAAACATTTATTTAATGTGAAAAGTAGAAACCATTATAATAACATGAATCTTAACCTCAAACAATAATGGCCCCTTTCAAATATTTTTTATGAATTATGGAAGTTCTATGAGACACCCTTCTAATCATGAACCTATTGATTCATATTGATCATGTTTTCCTCTATATAAAAACTAAGAACTATTTTCTCCGCAATCTCTTTCAATAATAATGGGGATAGATTTAAACTCACATAAAATTACATGAAGTGATAAAAAACGATGGATGAATTATATCCATTATTATAATTATATTTAACCAAATATAGGCTTTTCATCCACAGTTTTCTGACATCCAAGACATGCACCCGTGCTATATCCTCCAATGTCTGGGTGGTCCACTCCATCTACCAATCTATACATGGTTGAAATGAATTGATAAGGAAAATTTGAGAGATATCATCACGCTGAAAAACCACCTTGAATAATAAATTAAACAAAGGGTCTGAGAAAAATGTTTTGTTCCTTTGAGCTCTATGAACCCTCTCCAAAACATCAACTTACTATCTCAGTATAACATACCAGGAACACAACTCTCAGATCACCAATAAAGGTTCCATATTCATGAATCAATCCATAATATCATAGATATCATCATGTCCCCGTTGTAAAGGTGTAAATTTGTGAAAACATTACATCACGATTCCCTCCCACATAATCATAGGGATATCCAAAAGTTATAGTATACCACTAGGGAAATGACTTCCTACCTCCACCTACTAGATGACCAAGCATTGTTCCACAAACACATATATATACCACTTCATTCTTGGTCTCAAATACTGCTTGTTCAATACATGATATATCATAAATACACTAATGTACACCATCAAATGTTATCTATAAAACATATAGAATATTCCCTCACGATTATCAAATATGATAAACATCCTTCCTTTTAATATAAAATTATGTAGGTTATCCCTTGAACGTCCCTCATAAGAATTATCATGAATATCCCAATTAGAAATCACCACTACCAATATGTCTCTACATGGATACTCCAAAAATATATATATAAATGTGGTCTCTAAAATTAATTAAAAAAACATCTATGTCCATAAATCACTTCAATACTATAATGAAATACCACAAAATACTCAACTACACTGAAGGTAACCTTGTATTATTAATCATATCCCTGAAAATTCATAATCTGCATAACAACTAGAATGTTTCATCACCAGAGTGATTCAAATGCATAAAATTGCAATTTTTTTTGTTTCAAAATATGATGTGAACACTCTAATATTATATGAAATGAAAAATTTAAAATTATCCTACTATTTAATGGTAATAATAACAATATCTTCTCTTGAAATACTTATATCCAGAAAGAATTTATTTTTAAAGTTATTACGAGGACAATGTTATCAATTTTTGATATGAAGATATTACAAAATATAATATATTCTTCTACAATATATCTCTCCATAATCAATACCTTTGGTTTTATTTTATTTATGACATATTCTTTCAGAATTAAAACATAATATTCAATAGAATACATCCATTTATAATGTATAGGACCACTTTGTTAGATCTCTCTAACCAATTGAACCATTATGTGAACAATCATATTAATGAATGAAGATAGGAAATAAATTTCGTATACAATTAAAATGAAAAAAATTTCATTTAATTTAGTGAGAAACATGTTCATGTGTATAACATTAATATATATATATATCTTTGAAGATGTATAAATACGTGATTATAGTGTGTCAAACATTTTTTGGATGAATTAAAAATAATTTTAATAGAATTAAATATTTCATAATAAATTTGTATTCATGTTATTTTATACCATTAATCATAAAATAATTCATTAAAATTATATTATGAATATTTGAGGAATACTACTTAGTAATATCTACTTAATTCAGATAGTTAAAAAAATAATATATGTCTTTCTTGGATAGAGTTAATGATATTAGAGGAGGAACATATTTCCATTAACCTTCTAATAACATTTAATATTCCCTTTTCACAGTTTCAATGATTTCCAACCACGAATAAGTGTCATTCTAGTTTTACATTCATTTAGTAATGTATCAATAAAACAACGACAATTAATCTACAAGAATGTAAATAAGAAATTTTTTGACATATATAAAATTGTAGTACTGTAATTCAAAATAAATTATTTTAATTTTTCAACCATATATAATAATATTTTATAGTATGATTTATCAAATATAGGGAAAATACCCTTTACATTATTGAAATATTTATCATTCATTAAAGTAGAAAATTTTGTACCTTATCCTGTATTCCCATCAAATAATGTTTTCTAAGAACAGTATTTATGGTGTTTGTGAAAAAATTTATATTTCACAAATACATTGAATCTAAATATTTTTTCAACCTAACTAAGTGTAAAAATCCATCAAATATAGGAAACTCTATGATTTTATTAATGTGATATCATTAAAAAGTAATATAATCATTAATAACATTTATCGTCCCATATATCATGGAACTCAAAGTGAACTATTCACTTCTATGACTATCCTACAATGTAATAAACGTATTCCACATCAATTTTAAATCATACGTTAACAGATCCATATAAACATTAATATCACTACCAGGTCATTTTTTGTTATTTATAAGTAGATAAAAGTCAATATATTTTCACTTAATGCATTATCATAGGGTCAAGTTGTACTTTTCCAACAGAATCAGTCATGAGTTGTGAGTTCAACATTGTACACCAAAATGATTCAATACATCAATATATAGTAAAATATTGTGGTTTATTAACTCATTTAGCTGTTCAAGATACTCATGGTGATTCATATTCAAATAAGGAAATTTTTGTGGGTGGGTTAGATTCCCATCTAGAATTATTGTATCTTCCTACCACATCAATTGTAAAGTGGTATCCTCACATACATGTAGCCCTATAAACATTAAAAATGATTGTAATGCACCATAATTATTTTTAAAGTGAATGATTGAACATTATTTTATCAATACAGTCATCACATATTGAATTTTTTAACATACATTTTGTCCTTGTGAAAAAATACATATTCATTTGTACATGCTTTTATTTTTTAGATATAATTTACATTGAATACAAAATTCATTTAACATAATATAGTAAAAAAGGATGACCGTTTTATTTTAGTAGAATATCATTTAAGAGTCCAACTAGTTCTGTAAATATAGTTTCACTAAATCCACTGAAAAATGTAAAAAATATATAACCTTATAATAGATGAAAATATTGTATATTTTGTACAAATTATATACATTAGTCTTGTTTCACATCTTTTTAATTTTTCGAACACCTCCAAAAAATCCCTATGGTATTCTCAAAATTTATTTTTAATTTAATAAATATAATATCTATAATAATTTAAACATATAATAACATGAAATGTTCCATTAACAATAGTATCAACTCATTCAGTATCTACAGTCAGTTATTATGCAGATTTGGTCCTACATCTTTAGCTTTGATATATTTCATGATTGATCCAATGTTATTACAACATATTAGGAATTATATTTTTTGAATAATAATAACGTAAACATAGACAAGAAATTTTGTAAGGTTCATATTCTTATCCAATTGAAAACATGATAAACACATTAACCATATCCGCAAACTATTTTTATAATATTAGTATCCATCCATTTTTCATTCATATCCATCATTGTTTATAAAAAATATTCATATTTTGTGAATAATAAATAAATAAATACTAGGTAAACATATAATGAAAATTTGGTTTATCAACATAAAATATATAAATTATAACTAAATTGTTTTTATAAATTATATGAGAAATATATCATATATTTAAAAAATGATAGAAAACTTATTTTTTATAGTATTATACAAAATATATAAATATAATAAATATTATGTTTTGGAATGAATTAATTCTACAATACTTGTGAAGATTGTTTGAAAAGTATGAAATAGACAACTTCATGTGACACTCTAATATTTTGTGACATATTTCATTCATATATATTTAATTGTTTGAGAGTTTTTGTTATATACAACATTGAGATTATCATGCATTACATGGACCACATAGTTAAAACCAAACAAGAAATACAATTTAATATTATCATATTCACCAAACCATTTGAAAAAAAATTAATAATATGATTAATTAAATTAGGAAAATATGGATTAAATATATATATATTATTTTTTTGGTAACAATTAAATTATAAATGAATATAAAAACATTTGAAAATAAAGAAATTAATTTTCTTAAAAACAACTTCATGAACATAAACATGTTTTACCTCAATAAATCAAATTAAACACTTTTGGTCAATTATATTAATGAAATTCATATATTATAATATTATTACAGTGTTTAATATTAATATTTCATGTTTTTAACATAGTAGATATGAATGAATACAATTTTACGCACCGAGGTTTCTTTTTTTATAAAGTTTGTTTTGTCACCTCTTTTTCTAACACATATTATAAAAATAATTTATGAAAAATTGATAAAATTTAATTGAAAAATGGATTTATTTTTGGAAATTATAATGTTAAAATGGGAATAGGACATTTTTTTGATATTTCTGAAAAAATTCATTTTTATGAAAATTAAAAAATTCTAAATTATAAATGAAATATGATGTTTAATATAATTTATTTATAATGTTAAATTAATGTTTCAATTTTATTAATTTTAATTTAAATAAATTTTATATCATTTAATATTATTTAGATTATTGGAATCAATTCTATATTTAATTTACAAATAAAATCATTTCAAACATTAGAACCATTTGTCTTTAAAACCCCTCTTTCTCGTTATGAATACGAAATTAGTTTAATATAAATGTTTCCACTTATTTTAATTATATTTGAAAAAATTGATTCCACAATTTTAATCAAAATAATTTATAATGTATAATAATGTTAACATATATTTTTTTACCAAAATGGATAGTGAATTCAGTTACCATTAAATTACAGTGCAAAAAATAAAAAATGGATTTACCAGGGGTTAAACTAAAACTATAGTATTAGAAATGAAATGAAATATTATATTAATTTTTATTTAATTACTTCATTTAGAACATTAAAACTGAATTCCAATTAATATGTAAATTTATTTCAACTTTCCATTGAATATGACCAATATAATAAGATAAGGAATTAAAATAAAAAAAATTGATATTTTTCTTACATTAAAAAAATTTAAAGTCACGTGATATGGGAAAATATAAGTCTTCATATATATATATATATATATATAAATTTTAAAAATAAATAATTTTTCATCAGAATTATTTATTTTCTTTTATTGATTTGAAATAATTATTTTAAGTTCATAAGAACCACCAACACAATAAATATTTATTTAACAACTATATAATATAATGTTTAATAAAAATATTAGATCTGTAGTAAATAGAATGAATTATTGAGTTAAAATATTTTTTATTGTGAATATTTTATTACAATCATGTTTCATGAAAATATATTTTAATTCTATAATTGTTTTCATATGTTTAAAATTCAAATCATATTAATAATGTCAGAATTAACATTAATATTATTTTATAATAAATTATTATTTATTAAAAGATTTAATATTAATTAAAATAATATTTTCTTCCAAGTGATTTTTAGTTATTATTAAATAATAAATATGGTCAATTAATGGGAATATTTTTCTATTATATTTAATATATTTTATGTTCAATAGTGAAAACTCACTTGCTGTGGCTATAGATAAAGCGATATTTTTGAATGATACTGGCGCTTATGTTAAAATTATTTTACATCAAACATATGATTTATATTACATAAATTATATATAATATATAGTATCAGTGGATCCAAATTATCTATTAAATATCCTTCCAAGATATACATAATGTTAAAATATCATGGTTATAAATAAAGTTACCATAATTAAAATCCAAATGGGTATATGTTTGACACTTATAGATTATGGAATAAAATGTTTAATACATTTTCTTAATTGTGTGATTGATGATTTTATTGACCTTATCATCCCTAAAAACATTTTATAATCATATTTGGAGCAACATTAGGTAATATATGCCTGCCAGTAGTGAATACATTTTAGTATTTATAATAATTTTACTCATCCTAAACTATTTAAAGGAACTCAGTCTCCCCACATCTATACACCCCTCAATAATTTTGTATTGACCATGATATAATCAAATAAAACCCCAAAAGAATAATCATAAAATCTTTATTTTAGACATAAATCCAACCAACCAATTCATTAGTGAAGACCCCTTGGGGATACATGAAGAAGTGTTCACATTCATCATCCAGTGTTTTCATATTATTTTTCCTCAAACCCATTAAATTATAATTATACCATGATTATATAATAAAATTATTATCTTAAAAGAACTGATATTTTTTTTGATATTTTTTACACCTTAAACCACACATTAGTTTGTTAAATGGTTTATAAAATACTTATTAATGTGTACGGTGGACTACCGCCTTACAGATGGATGTATTTATTTTTTCAATTATCATCAATCATAGTTTGGAATAATGATGTTTTTATAGATTATATAAGATATATATCATAAATGTTATGTTTTTAATAATTTGTAATTAGTATATGACATACACCTTAATTATTTACCTTTAGTGGGAATATGATAACGATGTTCCTTTGTACGGAGGACAACTACACCGCGAAGTGATGTGATACATCCATGATTAACATGGAAGGTGTAATGGATGGTTTTAATGATCATATTTGACATATATGACATAAAAATTATTATTAAATTTTAATATATCATTTAATTTTATTTCCTTTAATCAAAAAATAAAATAAAAACAATGTGCACATGTGCATAAATCTAGTAGAATACATGAAAGGTTTATTTCATTTAATTCAATAAATATTATGGATTACTACAAATACATAAATAATGAATAAAATATATATATCATACTTTGTGTTTAATTTATTTTAACACCATGATTTAATTAAGAGGACCATAAATTGAAATTAAAAACAAACATGATGAAAACATTATTTATCACATTAAATATGTCATTAAACATTGAATTCATAATAAAAGGGTAATAAAATGTTTTAATTAAAAAATATCTGAATTATATATATAATTATTATTATATAACTACGTTATAATGAATTTATATTTAATATAAAGGCTGTTTTAATGAGGATGATAGAATTTTAGATTCAATGTACGAGGATTTCTATTTCACCAGTATTTTCTATATAACATATGCCATATTCACTAATTTTATCATTTATGTGGTGTATATACTACCCATGAATGTATTTTATGATGTTTCTAAATATAATATTTTTTCATTAAAGGTCAACTTCATCATCTCCCAGTCATGAGGCTGGTGATTAAAATTTTACGAAATTTGTAAGGGATTTTTTTCACAATTTTATTTCTTGGAGACTTATGTTTTGTTGTATACCTAAATTCTTCCAAAAGTTGTATATAACAGTAATTTAATTAAATGACCATAATTTTTATGGATCTTCTTTTCAAAAAAAGTAAATTAAATGTATTTTTTTATTTATCTATGTCAAACATTCCCAGCACATGGAACTGACTTTTCTTTCACTACAGACAACACCGATTTGGTGTACAGTTTAAAAAACACAAAGTTCATATTAAACATCGTTTTTTAATTATTTAAACATGATAGTTATAATATATTCTTTATTAAATAAAAAAATGGATATTAATAACTAATTTTAATATATTTTTATAATGGGTTTATATTAATAAACAATATTGTTAGTGAAAAATATTATTTTTGTTGATGTTTCTATTAAATATATATTTTTTTCAAATGAAATAATTTTAATGTCATTCCATAAAAAATAATAAAATAAATTGGAAGCACCTTTATGAATTTAAATTTTTAAAATTTACTTTACATTGGAATTTATATTGTTAAAATTAGATGTGGAAGAGTTTTTTTGATTTTTTTGAGAAACATAATTTTTTAATCAATAGCGAAAAATAAAACATTTAAATTCAAAAATTATTGTTCATATAATAAATTTATATATTGAAATTATAAATTAATTGGTATTAAATTATAATTATATCATATACACATTAATGAATTAAATTCTGGTCATTGGAACCAATTTCACATTGAAATTATATATCATGACATTGTAATATTTGGAACATTTCTATATTAAAAATGCACAGTGTCATATCGACTGTGGGATAAATTTTAAATTAATTTATGAATATTTTTTTTTAATTTGGAAAATTTTATTACATAATTGGAATTGTTAAAATTTATAATTTCAAATAATATCAAATTAGTTTTTAACAAAAGATATTAGTGAATGAAACTAAAAATAATTACAACGATTAAGGTAAAATAAATCTTAACAATGTACTAATCTATAAAATTATGTAACAAATAAACAATAAACATGTATAAAATCCATTTTATGGCCATATTTAGACATTATCTTCCATTTTATATACATTAGAACATTATTTTGTACACTATAAAATGGAAAAAAGAGGGTGGAATTCCATTACCAATGATTTGCAAGTGTAACACTCCTCCACCATAAAAAAGCAATATCATATACCACTAGATCACTACAACAAAACCAAATAGGTTTTAAATGAATATAAACCATTCAAATCTCAAGAATCTCCCTCATTTATTGAATCCTTACATTGTGTAGTAATCAATCAAATGAAACCCTTTGATGAAATCCAATATGTGTTTTACAAAGAAGTGGTAACATCCTTCTGAATTCTCCTCTAAATTATATTCATTCTCCTACAAATAGAATATATGTATTCAATGATAATATGATAAAACAATATATCCTAAATATAATTGAATATTTAATTTATGTTTTATACATATAATCACACAAACTTTTTTCTAATGTGCATCAAACATACTATTCCTAGGTACTACGAACAACCACCTCACTAATTTATGTGGTTCATTTTTACATTACTTACTCATATGGTTGGTAATTAGGTTGGGAAGTACATTTTTATTATATATATATATCATATATAAAATTAATTTATTCTTCTGTAACTATTATATATGTCATACCTTAATGTTTTCCATTTTTTGGAAATAAGATTAATTATTTTTTTGGATGTATCGACAACTGCCTCTTTAAAGTGGGGTGATTCATTGAAATTTTATTTGGAATGTTTTAGGTGGGGTTTTAGTAATACTATATGGTATATTTGACCTAATAATTCTACTTTAATAATATTATATACACACAAAACTATATTTCATTTACTTTATTTCAGTAACATAACTAATCATAAACAATGTTCATGTGTACTTACGACCTACCGTCACCATGAATTATATATTTCATTAAACATTTATATATTTTTAGGGTCATTATAAATTTTTATAATCAAAATATATATTATATAAATGAAATTTTATTCATTATTTAAATAATTAAATAATGATATATGTTAGATGATCACTAAGAATGTGTCAAAACATGTAAAAATAATAAAGAAGATATTACCCAAAGAATTGAACTGATATTAAGATGTAGATATAAAGTCATAATGAAAATATATTGGGTATTAGGTATAATAATATGGTTATGTAAAATATGTATAATAATAATATATTTATTTTAACAGATGCTTGTTTATGTACGATGAGAGTCAAGACAGAAGGTAATGGAATGTTATCTTACATTTTATATCTGTGACATAAATTCCATTCTCAATAATCCTATATTTTTCATGGTATATATACTGCCATGATTGTTTTATGTGATTAGTATTCATAAATTTATTGTTTTTTAAAAATCAATTATAAGATAAATCATTCATGGGTTTTATGATCAAAAGTTACCACATCAGTAAGATAGACTTGTCTTAATTACCCTTTATTGAGACCCATGATTTGTTGGTAACCTACACTCTATTTTTTCAAGGTATATTCTACATGATATATCAAGAATCCCACTATTTTCCTGAAATTATAGGCTTCATGTAATTTTATTTTTGTATGTGGAGAGTATTATTCCATGTTTCCATATGGTGAGAGTTTATCGAAACAACCTCATCGTTTATCGGGATTATTTAAGATTATGTTTCCATTAATGAAATTATATGATACATATCTCATGAAAACTAATAGGTTCTAATCTACTCACTTTATTGAAGATATATCATTGTATAAGTACAGTTCTTCCACGCTTAGGTACTTATTATAATAATAATCTTCTTTTAATGAAATGTGCTATTATTTATCTCTTTATATTAAAATATGTTTCATTTTAAAAAACATGTCTTCATAAATGTTTAAAATTTGTATAAAATTATATTTTAAGATATGTTTCATGGAAAAATAATTCTAAAAATATATAATTTTTATTAAATATTACATTATTACTTTTCAAAAACTATTTTCCAATGAAAAATCATTTTAAAAATGACAACTATTTTAAAATGAAATTTTTAATAATTAATCTTATTTTCATACGAATTTTTTTTCAAAGATAATTAAAAATTACTTTCCATTATGATTAAATAATATTTTTTACTCATGATATGATGGGTAAATTATTCAATATTACCATTCCTATTTTTTCCCTAAATGGTTTATATTTTTATGGAAATATTTATATGTAACCCATTTCCCTCTCACGGTTTATATTATTTTCGAACCATCTTATATTCATGGTTTTTGAATTTTGATGAAATATTTATTATAAATATATTATTTCCATATGTTATCATATTTTTACATGTTTTTTATACCCATTTTATTTCATGGGTAATGATAAAATTATTTATGATTTTTTTCAAAATGTTTGTGTGATTTCATTATGATATTGGTGGGACTACTATCTCTCAAAATTTCATTGGGAGAAGATTTTTATATCATGGGATAGACTAAGATGGTCTTTGGAGTGAATCTCGACGGATAATATAGCCATGTGAGTGAACTATGACAACCATTATGGTTTTGGGAGTGAACTCATTATACTATAATAGCTATTGGAGATAAACAAGACTACCAAGATGTAGTGGGGAGATAACATATACTACAAAATGGTATTTATATTCCCTGACTAATATGGAAATAATTTTATAATTTTATGTGTTTTCCATTGGTCCATGTTTTATTCATATGTTATTCATCGATGTCATATGTTCTTTATTACTGTATGAATCATATCTTTTGAGATGCCAATAATTATTCCATGATTCTGGTTTATGATCTTTTATACGAATTGTATGATCTTATATTGTCATGATCATGTTTTATTTAACTTTTTATCAGGGTTATGTTTTCATATAACCATTTTTTACCCTTATTGAGAATCCAAGCTCACCTTTTTTATGTTTCCTTTCGTCAGGGATTTGACGATTTGTTGTACATTTGATGTGTCTATGAAGAGGTCTTGTCCTGAATAACCTAGTCGGTGTTAATGTTTCTAACTTATATATCAGTGTATATATATACATGTCTCCAAAGGTTTTATTATAATTCTATCTTTGGATGTCTGTTAGTGAAATGTACTATGTATTTGGGAAAAGTGATGCAATGGTAATTTTTATAAATCAAGGTTCGCAATAGTTTTTATAAGAGAATATGTTTTATTAACCAAAGGAATCTTGGATGGGAAAACTTTAAGGATAACACTAAGGGAATGTATGTGGAAAAGTATAAGGATTATAAAAGTACAAGAAAATTTCATAGAATCTTGTTAAATGATAGAGTAAATTGTTTTATGAAATATATCCTTATCTAGATAATATAGGATGACGTGTCTCTAGCATGGATATACCTAGGGGTACCAACTATGAAGATTGATGATGGTATAAAAATGTAATAACTTGGTACATGGAATCGGGCACTAACGTACACCTGGTTTGACACTCTAATGGGTTATTATATGGGAATTAAAAAACACTTTATGAACAATCATGAATAATTTAAATAACCTATGTAAAACATATGTTTTCATATATTAAGGAGAATTTCATATTTTATACATTATATATTTTATGTTACAAGATTATGTGGTTCATCATTATGATAATTGTTTCTTACACTATGGTTTTGGTTTTATTAAATGGCTTGAACCAAAAGGAACCATGTTTCTAGTGATTTCAATGAAAAATGAATTGCTTTTTATCTTGATAATTTGAATTATAATTGAAATGGAATGAAAAAACTCATTTATATTCTCACATATCTTTCTCACGCTATGAATCATGATAAGCTTCCAAACGAATAATGGAGGGAACAATGGGTTGTGGATTATTTCATGAAGAAACATCCAACATCTCTCATAGGTTCTACTGATCCACATGTAGAGGAAAAATGGATCAGAGATAATAAATTGATATTCTCTATTTTTTAGTGGTCATACCATTAAATATTCATTCTAGATGTTTTTTTATATGTTGAAGAAATCTAAGGTGGAGACTAATTAAGAATACGAGGAAAAAATATGAGATTGAATCCATAAATTAGGATGAGTTAAAGAGCATATTTTTTAATAAGTAAATTCCTGATATTCTTCATACCAATATGCGGAATGAGTTCCTTATGTTTAATCATATTTAATACTAATATAATTTTACAAAAAAAGATAACTTCACAAGACATGCGAGGTACGGTTTAGGAATTATAATCCAAAATGAAAGTAAATTTGATAGGATCATTAGCGGATTAGTCCCATGTTCTAGAAGGGTGTTGACCAAAAGAGACCATAATATGTAGCATGAGATTATCTATTGTTCAATTATGTTTTAATTTGTTATTTTATTCATATACAAATCCCATGTTTTTAACAAGGAAATATATAATTATTTTAAAGGATAATCTAAAATCCTTAAAAATACAAATATGAGATTTTTTTTTCTAAATTTGGGAAAAATCATTAAAGTAATTTCATTAATAGGTCTAATAAATGATTAAATATGGAAGGGAATGAAATAGGTAAATTTATTGGTGATGTGATGGGAATATTTTAACTAATGGTGCAAATGGATAAAATGATGAAAATAATGCACCTCCCTCAATTTATTGCTACAGATTCAATGACAATGGTAATTAATCTTACCAGTGCCCAAACCAATGGGATGGTGATGATGATTGACGCCAGAAACAACTAATTCCATGGATAAGGGAAAATATAACGATTTTGCAATTTTTTATAAGTGGTGTGATAACTCTGTGGTGAGAGATAAACTTAACTCCCACTAGAGAACAGATAATTTATTATTTGATTATGGAACTACCCATTCTTTCATATATAATGAATTTTAAAAGGGTTTTATGATTCAAAAAATATGATATACATGGGAGTATAAGTACAAACCCCATATGGTACGATGATTTCATCACAACTCTATGATTCCTCTCAGATTGATTTTGGTTGGAATGTTTATCCAAAAACTCCTATAATTCTTCCTTTGGTTGAATTTTATGTCATCTCAGGCATGGATTGTCGTTGTAAGAATTAAATCCAACATTTATTTTTATGAAAGGAATGTTGTGTTTAATATTTCAATCCCTCCTATGATCATCCAACAAGGTGATGATAAGTGTGAAATTCATTTGGATATTACATCTAGTTTATGTGTTATAAATCCAATTAAGGATGGATATTTATGTCAATTTTTTAAGGAGAATCTAGTCCTTTATGATATGCCTATTATTTGATAAATTTTTTCTTCTTTACCAAAAGAATTTCTCTTCCATCCACTAAAACACGATGTTGAGTTCTCAATATAACTCAGTCCTTTTTACACAAAAATTTCAAATAATACATATTGAATGGACTGAATTGAGTTGTAGGGATTTAAGAAGTGTGTCCCTAAAAAAGTTGATAAGGGATTATTTTGGTCATGTGTGTCCACATGGGGTGAAGATTCTTTTTTTGTGAAAAAAAATGTATCAATGCAACCTTGTATGGATTTTAGGTATTTGATCATGATCATAAGGAAAACAATTATCATCTCAATGGTATTAATTTCTTATATGATCAACTAAATAGAGCTCAATACTTTTCCCTGATTGACCTTCATTTTTGATATCATCAATTGAGGGTCAAGATGGAATATATAACCAAGATGGAATTACCTAAATTGTTTGAAAAATATGAATATATATGGACTCCTTTTATTCAGAAAAATTCCCATGCTCTCCCCTTGGATTTACAATCATGTATAAGGATGTGAAATAATACTTCTGGTGGGATAGCATGAAGAATGATATAACCGATTTTGAATCTAAGTTCTTCATATTCAAATAAGTTAACACTGAATGAAAAATTATATGGGGATGTTTCATACATTACCCATACCAGAATGGAAATGTACGAATTTCACTACAGATTCATTTATTTGTCTCCCCAAATTATCTATGATTTTTAATTCTCTATGGTTGTGAATAAATCACCTTACTATGTAAGAAGACATCATCAGTATCTAATAATACATATATATTGAATATATTTATAAGATAAGTAGTAAGGAAGTGATATTGATGAATAGAGTCACACATTCCATTGAAATGAATCAAGATCTCAGGTTTAAATCTAATTTCTAGAAAATTATTTATAAATAACAGTACAAAAAATTGAGTTTAGCACTACTAATCATCCTCCGACATATGGTCATTCATGAAAAATAATTCAAACCCCGGATGATTTGTTGAGACATTGTTCTCTTTATTTTAATGTTTATAAGGATAAACAACTTATTTGATTCATGTATTCTTACAACAATAACATTCAATAAAGAATTCAAATGGAAACTTATGAATACCTCTAGGGGATTAAAAGTAGTTCTATGACGTTCTATAATGAATTTGTAGAAAGACCGATATTTTTACTGGAAATAACTGATCAAATAAAGATAAGGATAGATTCATTCATTATTATAACATGAAAGATAGAAGTTATAAGAAAATATTTTTTGTAGATATTTAAATGATCGAATACTAGAGGATAGTGTGTTTTTATATATAGAAATAATTACATGGAAGAAGGTTATAATTTTTAAAAAGAAAAAAAATCTATGTCCAAGATATATCAATACATTTAAAATTCTAGTTTGAATTGAAATGATAGCTTATTGCATGATAGTTCCTCCAAATATCACCCCTATACATGATGTGTTCAATGTGTTTCTCAATAAGAAGTTTATACCTGACCCTTCACATGATCTAAACTCATAGTTCATACCACTGGAGTAGGATATTTATTATTATGAACGAACAATTGAAATTAAGGATCATTCATAGAATGATCGATGAAACATGAACACTTGTGTGGTCATAGTTTTCTCGAGAATCTAGTGTTTATAAAAAGCTACGTGGTCATTTAGGTGAAATGATTAAGCATTAGTAAACTCATTTTTTCCATAATGATGAATTTTGGGGGTTAAAATCAATTTAATGGAGGTATAATGGGACACCCTATGCTTTTATGGTCCTTTTTTTGAATAAATTTTAATTTTTGTCTTTTATTTCACTTATTCAATCATTACATTAACCAAAAACTAACTCATCATCCACTACACACGATAATGACATGGTATACACTACCCACAAAGCCTTATTTCTTTGAAATTTAAATTTAGTTATATAATAATTTAAATGATATAGATATAATGTATCCATTAAACATAGAAAACATGAATAGTAAAAACTATTTTTAAAATATTGTTTGTATTGGTATTATATATATATAACATAATTATAATAAAAAATATAATTCGTGGAAAATTGTTTATATGTATACCAATATTATTTGCTCAAATAAACTTATTTTCATGTCATCCAATGAAAAATAATAAAAATACTTATAGAAATATTTATAAATTTAATGGTATCATATAAATATAATTTTTGAATTTGAAATGTTTAAGTTATTTTTGGATGAATTTTTTTTAATTTTCCGAGAAACCTCATTTTTTCATGAACTTTGTAAAATAATAATATTAACTAAAAGCACCAATTTAAAATAATTTTTTTATGGTTAAATTATATTTTAATTTTTATTTAATGTATTAATATATAGATAATACCTTATGTAATTATTTTTATTTAATTGGAACCACTATCGCATTGAAATTTGGAATAAAAACATAGTAAACATTTGATAATTTGTACATTAAAAACAAACAGTTTCATCCTATCCACGAGATTAATTTAAAATTTATTTCATCTAATTATGAGTTTTGAATTCAAAAAACTATATTACATATTTGTAATCATCATAATAATTAATTTATAATAATACCATCTTAATATTTTTTACCAAAATTATGAGTCAATGTTTTTAAAATGAATTTCAACGATTAAGGTAAAATTAAGCTTAACATGAGACTAAGACATAAACATAATGAAAAAATGACAATTAAAATTATCTAAATTCCATTTTATCACCATATTTAGAACATATCTTCAATTTTCTTGAACTTTTTCCAAAATTGTATCAAAATTACTGGGCAATACATGAGTGGAAGTATTTTTCCAATGATTACATATGTGTAACTCCTAAAACACTATAAAAAGGCCTCCCATCCTCCCACTTCATCACACAACTATAAAATCATAGTGTCATCGATGATATTATAAATTCACTTATCAATAAACTTCATTTATTCCTTAATGCTTCCATTTTGGAAGAATGTCATCCATGGAATCCATTTGGTGAGAATCTAAAAGAGTTAGCCAAAGAAGAGGTAACATCCTTCCTCGAGCAATTTTATTTTATTTTCATTCTCCACCAACTAAAAAATCCTTATTTTATTATTACATGTTAACACTAATATAATTAATATAATATGATTTTTTGTAGTATTTTTTGGACCAATCCTTTACACACTACCACCTTATTTGTAACAAAATTATAGTTCTAGTGTAAAATGAACAACCACCTCACCAAGAACTGTTGTTCATTTATCCATACCACGTCTTATGGTAATCATTTATTTATGGAACTATATTTTGATATGATATATATTATATTTATGAATAATTTATTCTTTTTATTTGTTATATCAAACCTACAATCATTCCTTCTATTTTGTGTAAATACCACAACTTATTTTAAGTAATGGTGGAGTAGAACCTCCTCAAAGCGATGTAATCCATTCACAATTTATATGAAATGTATTAAGGATGGGTTTCATAAATATATATTATATATAAATAATAAATAACCTTTAATGATATTATATATATATAAACATATTTTATTTAGTTACTTTCAATAAATATGATAAGTAAACATAATCTACATTGATACGTACATATGACCTACAATCTCCATGAAATATGAATTTTATTTAGTATTTATATCATTTGAATATTAATATATAATTTTAAATATTTAATTTAGATGATATAGAATTCATATTTTACATAAAAAATATAACTAAATCATGATATTTGTAATATTATCAAGAAAATTAAGTCGAAAAAATGTAGGTAGAACAAAGAAGATATTACCCCATGAATAGAATGGTTAATAAGGGGAAAAAATAAAATTCATTATAAATTAATATATAGTTTTCGGTATAATAATGTGGTTCTTTAAAATATGTATAATAAAAATAAATTCAATTTATATGAGGTTTTTACGAGAATGACGAGAGACAATACATAGAGTATGGGAATTTCATCTCACTTTTTATATCCATGATATAAATGCCATATTCAACAATAGTTCATTTTTCATGGTGTATATACATACCATGAATAAATTATATTATTATTAATTTCATATTTATCAGTATTTACGATGAAATTGTATGATATTTATGTCTAAATGATTATGTTTCAAAAGATACCAAATCTCTAAGAGAGGTTTGTCTCAATTCTCTTTATTTGAGACACATATTTTGATATGGACATACATTATTTTTTTCTTGTATTATTTCAAATTATATACAATTAATTTCCTTATTTTTATGACATTTTAAGATTCATGTAGTTTCATTTTCTTATATGGAGTGTATGATCCCTTGTTACCACCTCAAATGAGTTTCTTGAAAAAAAAACATTGTTTTTCGGGAATGTATATTCTTATGCTTCAATTGGTGAAATAATTTTATACATATCTCAAGAACACTCACGAGTTTTATTATCCCTTATTTATTCAGTATATATCAATTTATTATTACAATTTCATACTCTTTAGTAGATATGATAATTAATAAAAATCATTTAATAAAAATATAACTTTATTTTTCTATTATTTCGAGATTTTTATTTCAAAAAACAATTTTTTTAAAAAAATTTATAAAAAATATTTTGAAATTATATTTAAATAAATTTTAATGGAAGAAGGAGTTATGAATGTTTTATGGTTTTAAAAAGGATCCTCTTTTTGTTTTCTAAATTATTTTCCCTGAAATAACTATTCAAAAATGTCATATGTTAAAAAAATCAATGAAAAATGGATATTTTCCTGAAGAAATGTTTTTAAAACATCCTTATAAATTACATCCAAGATAATAAAGAATTCATTGGTGTTACTTATTTCATTATGGAGAAATGATTAAAATCATCCAGTCATATTTTTTTTAATGAATGGTTCATGTTTTTAATTGCATGGTGTTTATAAAAATCCTTTTATCATTCATGGGTTGTATACTTTTGAAACCTAATTATTTTAATGGGTTATGAATTTGATGATATAATTATGAAACATGTGTAGTTTCCCATAGATTATGATATGATTACTTTTTTATTGTTCTCATTTATTTTAAGGGGTTTTGATATGATTGTTTGTGATTTTTGGAACATGTATGTATTATTTCATTATGATATGGGTGGGAATTCTATCTTCCTGAAATGCATTGGCCAATGATTTATACCTAATTAGGAAGACTAATAAGGTATTTTATGGGAATCATGACTACTAATATTTCCATAGGAGTGAACTGTGTCTAGCAAGATGGTACGAGGAGTGAACACATACTACAAATATGGACATGGGAGTGAACCATGACTATGAAGATGGTCTGGGGAGTGTAACCATACTACTAATATGTCCTATCTATGTATTTCGTGGTTAATATGGAAATAAGATTCTATGATTGTGTGTTTTCCACAATTACATTTATTTATTTATATGTTAGGGTATCACGCCATATATTTTTCATTTATATATGATTCTTGAACCAACAACAATAATGACATGGTTCTTGTTTATAGTCTTTAATATAAATGGTATGATCTATAATTTTCATGAAAATGGTATCATACATAATTCTCATTATTATGTTTACATATCTACCATGTTTACCATTACCGAGCATCAGAGCTCACCCATTTCAATATTTTATATCCACCATGCTATGAAGATATATATTATATTTGATATGTATAATAAGGGTTCTACCCAATAATAACATACTGGGAGATAATGTTGCTCACTTATGTAATATTTCATATGTTTCCATTTTTCCAAATTTACTAGACTAATACAGTCTTTGAGTTATTATTTGTGTAATGTACAAAGGATTCCGAAAATGTGACTTAATATTAATATATGTAAAGCGAGGGATGATATATTTAACTGGAAATATCCTGAATTATTTCATATTATTTATATTTTAGGATTAATTGTATGTTATTATTTGTGTTTATTAGAAATTAATTTTCTTAATGTTCTATGGACTTCATGTTATAATCTCATCACATATCATAATTGTTTATGATTATTTTTATGATGGAATAAATATTATGATCAATCATCCAATAAGCTAAGGAATTTTCGTTTCATATAATTATTTATTATATTTTATATTCATATTATTATTTTTCCACTCATTGGTAGTTAAGACATTGATGTTTTTAATAAAATATAACATTATTCCATTATTCGATCAAAATATATTTTGTTCAAAAAATAGTTTTAAAAAAATGGTATACAAAAAGTTTTAATTTTTTTTCAAGTAGAAAAGAATATTTTCCACATGAAGGTTTTAAAATAATCCTTTATCATTATTCAAGGATAAATTCAAATATTAAATTTGTTCTAAATATTTTATATATTAAAATGAATTTTTTAAGGCTAAAGTGTATTTTCCTTAAGAAATGTTTTAAATGATCTTTAAAAGTCATTTTTAGTCTATTATGTTATATGTTGTTGTTACCTATTAACTTTTGGGGATTTGATTGTTGGATAAAATTCATAATATTACCCATAATGGTTTCTTCATAGATGCCATTACTTTTTTTAAACATGTTTTTCTTCTATGGGTTATACCATGAAGAAATTATTATTAAACTGTCTTATTTTCACTTGTTGTTTAACTATGAATGATTATGAATACTTACTCATTTAAAAAGTGTGTGGTATGATTTATTTCATATTCTATTCAATTAATTTCTTGTTTTATGATATGATGAATATTTATTATTTTGTGAAACATAAAAATATAAATTTTATTATTTGAATGGGGCCCATATCTCCCTCTAATTCATTATATAATTTTAAATCATATACAATCATTGTGGGTAAATGGGTTCTTAGACCAATGCTAAAAAGGAGGGTGAATTGATGGATATATGAAGATCAAAAATAAGGGTACATGAATTGTTAGTCCAAGACTAAAAATGAGGGTACACATGAAATTATCCAACACATGAGAAAGAAGGTACATATGTGTTTTTCATATTCCCAAATGATGGTACACATGAGTTCAACCTAAAAAATATGAAGGTATATAGATTTTCATGCCACACATTACATTTCATTGATGTATTTTTTGGTATCCTTGACATATGATTTTCTATTATTTTTTGTATGAATAAAATTCTATTTATACTCCAATGTTATGCTATCATGACTCATGTTCATTCATTTATTAATGATACAAGTCTTATGAAATGAAAATATTTATTCCATGATTAATGTTTATGATTTATTAAAGGATGAGTATCAGAGTGGTATGTTATTTTCTTTATCAAAAACCGTTATCATTATATTATAATTACATTTTTATTTATTTAAAACATTTTCATTACCATTAATGGGCATCTGATATCACCCTATAATGTTTTATTTCCTTGGGTTATGATGAAATGTTTTATCTTGGGTATTTATATAAATAATCCTAAATGGATTGATATTTATGTGAAAAATTGAAGACAATTAATGAATTATGATGATTATGTTCCATTCTTCTAATGTCACTACACTATTACAATACATTAGGATTTAATTTAATAATGCAATGAATAGTCTTCTAAAATGATGTAATATTTATATATTAAAATCCCGAGTCACTATAGTTGGTATTTGAGGAATGTTTATGTTAACCTTGGGAATAAATATTGAGAAGAAATTTTTGTTATCCCAATGGATATTTCTATGGTTATTTCTTGCGAAATATTTATGAGTATGTCTATGGATGAGTTAATTTACCCGAATATCTAATGGAGTTTTGGTAGGAGATAAAATGGCATTTTTCCATGAAATTACATCCATGTCTGGATGCAAAAAGTCAACATGTCACTAGAATAGATTTACCTATGACTAACAACATTATATACACCACATTGAGATAGACTGAATTTGGAACAAGTTCATGAAAACAGGCCTTACTTGACAAATAATTTGAACCACCTGAGAGGTATGCAATTTAATTTTATAAACAGTTTTTGAAACATCAGGATGAATCTGGATAGAATACGACTAAGAATGACCAAGGATAAACCTATGTTTTATTATATTAAATAGGAGTATGTCATTATTCAGACATAATACAAGTGATTATCCAAAATATATGTTTTTACATTGTGATTACCAGTCATCACACTGTGCAATTTACATTTTTTCATTATGGGATACCTAAGGAACATGGATTACATTGAATGTGATGGGTAATTTTATGTTGAGCATAAAAATGGGATAATTCCTAGAGTGAATAATATGGTGATTATACGCAATCATTAAACATGGAACATGACTAAAAACATGCACCTTACCCAAGTATCATACTAAATAAATACTAAAAAATATAGTTTTTGAAGAGAGTTTGGGGAATGGAGAACATGGAGAAAATAATATTTAATTTCCAAAATGCATGAAATATAAAAATAAGTGCCATAGAAATTGATTGAGTAGAAGTGGGGGCGATTAAAAAGTGGAAGGTATGTTCATAAGTTCTGAAAATTTAAAATTGTTATCAATGGGATGGTTAATTGACTATAGGTGAAAATGAAGACAAATAAAGTAGATCCTATGATCTACTATTTCATGTGATAAGAGTTTGGTCATTATAAAAATCAATGTCATAAGCAGAATGCTCTAAATAGAATTATCACGTCTGTATGAGTAACAGTCTTGTAGTTGATCAAAAAGAGAGTATGATTTAAACACAAATGTAAATATGTAGTGATTAGTGTGATGATGAAGACAAGTTAATAGTTTGAGATGGAATTGAAATGATTGAATTAATTTTTGGATCAAAAATTATGAAATATATACGGATTACCATGTTTTATGTTTTTGGTTAAGGATTGTAAATCATATGATGAATGGCGATGAAAAAAATAATCTAATTTAATGTAAAGGTTATATTTTGATTATGGAAAATATAAACCATAATATGTTCATTATGTTAATATAATGTTTTTTTGATAAAGAGATAAATGATATGGATAATTTAAATTAGATTGTACTGATACCCTAGAAAAAAATTAATGTCTTATGGACACTTTGGTTTATGCTACCATTGATAGAGTTTGAATTATTGATTGATCTCTATGATATATTCAATAATTTGTGGTATTATTAAAGGAATAAGAATGAATTCTGGTTATCATTGGGGTTTTATTTCAATTTTTGGATCATAATATATTTCTAGATAATACATCATGATGATGTACACATGTCTGGATTGTGATAAGAAAGAGCCAATTTGTGGTGTATGGGTGATAAATGATATGTTTTGTTTTGAAAATTTATTGATCACATTTATTATGTGCCCTATTTTATTAATTTGGAAATTTCATAAGGTTAACCATTTATGGAATGGTTTATGTTATAATTTGTATGGGGTTTTAAATATTATGGAATTACATTAATACATGATGATTTATCGAGATCGAATTACTACTATAATTTTTTTACTAGATATAGAATGAATTACTTGTCATTATATTATCCATCATTGGATCCATTAGTTCTCTATGCATGAGATATTCACCAGTATTTCATGGAGTAAGATATTAATTTCAAATTAATCAAGGCACAAGAAAGGTGTGAGTTTGTAATTGTGAATTGAAATGAAATAATGTAAGTATATCATATCATGATAAATATTTCACACCATGAATAGGATCATAAAATAAAATATTTTCATGTTATAATCATTTTTAATGATATCAATGGTGGTTTCTCCCCTCCTTTTTTGGGTATTATGGTTGGTAACATTCTCTGGACCGCCCATATTATTGTGATAAATGTTCACTATCAATCTATATCATAGTTTGGGTGTTATTTTTCTTTTATATGTCCATGTTTGCACTTCCAACCTATGTTATCCTATTTTTGGAAGTATTATACATTATTACGTATAAATTTTTGACATCCCTTTCTATTTTTTGGAATGATTTTTTGTTAACCCTATTTCCCATGCCGGTTTCTATGAACTAATTTTTAGATATTAATCTTATGATTACCCAGGAAAATATAAGGGGTGGGGGAAGGGTAGAAAATTATAGGATCAGATTTTTGGAGTTAATTTTAGAAAATATTTTTATTTTGTTATTTATTTGACATTACATACAACACATAGATTATCTTTTGTTACATGCAACACAATGTTTAAAATTAACATAACATAATATTTAAATTTTATTATTTAATTTGATAGTGATCACGAAGACATTGGAATAAAGTGTATGAATAGGATTGTTTTGAAAATATTCTATATGAATTTATATATATAATAAATTCATTTTTGCGAATTTAATTAATAAGAAAGCTAAAATATTTTTTTAAACAATGGATATTATTGAAAAATAATAATATTTTATGCACATAATCATGTTTAACCTCAATAATTTAAATGAATCGGTATTGGTGAATAATTTAAATTATATATATATATATATATTATAATTTCAATCAATATTTTAATATTATTATTATGTGTTCTCTACACAAGGGTTATTAATAAATCAAAGTTTATACATAATTTAAATTTATTTAAACAATATGTTTTGATGCATTTGGGAGTTTAATTATTTTAAAAATAATTATTGAAAGCTGTAGAAAATTTATTTGATAATATAAAATAAATTTTCGAAATTATAATATCAAATTTATTGTTGGGTGAATTATTTGGTATTTTCTAAAAAAAATTATAATTTGATGGAGATTTAAAAATAAACATTTTTAATAGAAAAATGATTCTTAATTTAAGATAATTAAAATGTTCAATTATATTTTTAATTTTTTTAAACGTAATAAGAGTTTAAATTCATATCAATTAATCCAATATATTTAATAGGAATAAATATCATATTTAATATCGATAGGTAATCTTTTCAAAATTTTGAACATTTTCTCTTTAAACATCCTCTTTCTTATCATGGGCGAAGGATAAATTTTAAATTTAATTTTTCCCCATATATAAATTAAATTTTGAAACACTCATTCCGTATTTTGATAAATAGTAACATTAAATTTATAATGATTTTAACATAATATTGGACCAAATTGAAAAGATAATATAGTAAAAATTAAATTATTGTGGTTAAGTTAAAAATCGGTTTACTGGGGGTCAAACTAGAATGATAAGAGTGAAAATGAACTAAAACATTATCATAATTTTATATAATGACTGCTGCATGATATTTTCCATAAAATAAACCAAAATATTTCAATTTATTCTCACTTCATTTAAAATATTACCCATATAATATATTAATTAATTATTAAGCAAAAATATATAATATAATAGTTTAAATATCTATAAAGGCATGGGATAGGGACAAAAAATAACCAATTTTTTATTATATAAATAATTTTGAAATGTAAATTATTTCTTAGGATGAGAAATTATTTTAATTTTTTGAGATTAAATAACTACTTTAATTGATTAATAAATTAAAATATAGTAATTATTTAGTTTCCTATAAAAAATAATTTATATTACTAAAAATATTAGGAGAGATGTAAACTGAATGAATTATTGTGTTCCCTAATTTTTTATATTAATATATCATGATAAAATGTTTTAAAAAATATATTTTATTTCCTTAATTTTCATTATATTTTCTAAAATTAAATTAAATGAATGATGTCAAAAATGACATTATTTTTATTTTTTAATAACGAATATTTTATTAAATTAATTAAAATTACTACAAATACTAACCTATTGAAATTAAATTTTAAATATTAATAAGTATTAAATATGGGTCCTTAATTGAGTATTTATTATTTTAAAATTACTATATTCTACATTAAAATTTATCCAAATTTGTTATTGTAGTTATGGTAAAAATATTGTTTTTTCATGTTACATGTGCTTTTGTTAAAATTAATGTCCAACAGAAATCGTATGTATACTTCCGGAAAGTGAACCTATACCCAAAAATTCTCAAAACCCATGTGTAGTGGTATAGGTTTGAAACTTATACCCAGTGTATTGGTAAACTATGGGTATACAATGGAAATTCCCACTTATACCTTTAATTTTTTGACAACTGTTGGTATAAGTCAACATTATACCCACAGTTTATTCAAAATGATAGGTATAAGGTTTAAATCAATTCCTATACCCATGGTTCATAAAGAAAATCAATTTTATTGGTTTTGGTTAAAAACATTCACACATGATTCATAAAACAACTTGTAATAGGATTTTTATATAGAAACAATATTAAAAAACTCTGGATAATGGATTCCTGCATGAGCGACAGAAAAAATATTTATTTGGGACTAAACAATTTGGTGAGAACCCTATCCTAATAGTTCTACACGTATATCAAATTATATATATATATATATATATAATGATAACCCATTGTGGTGTACTGGATATACGTGTGGATTTTATACAGGCAGTCCTGAGATCGAAGCTGATGATAGGGAACTTTTTAAATCCTATAGTTATGGATTAAAAATCATGGGTAAATGGTTATTGACATGGTGAAATACTCCAATAACCATGGTTTATAACCTAGGTTATATATTTTTCACACCATGGATATATATCAGGGCTACACTAAGGGATTATACTCACAGGGATTTATGAACTGTGGGTTTATCCTACACTGATGGTTTTATGGACATTACTAACGGTTCCAAACCGCGGGTACATGGAAATTTTATAATTTTCCTATATATTATAAATTTTATATCATAATAATAATCAATAGTTACAAATTATACAATATAATTACATTTTACCGTTAAATGCTAAATGACCAAGCTTAAAAAACTAGTTATCGTAATGGAAATCCCGAATTGTAAAAATATCGATACTAAATTTTTATGAAATTAAATGCTTATAAAATTTGTTTTGATATGTTTTTGAAGTTTTGACAGACCATTAAATCCATTGATAACATTAATTATCAGATGTGAATTCAAATTAGGTAATGTTTACCTCCCAATAGTGAATATTTTTTTAGTATTAACACTTATACCTCTCTTCGTCAACTTTAAAAGAGAACTCAATATCCCAAATTCATTAAAACTCATGAGACTGTTGTCTGAACAATATCTACTCAATAAACATCCCATAATCCATCAACTAATCATATAATCTCTATTTTTTAGATAAATCCCACCATGTAAGGATTTAGTAACCTAATTATAATACCCAAAAAAGAGGTAACATTCATCAATAAGAGTTTGCATTTTAACTCTTCCTACACACCCTTATATTCTAATTATACCATGATTATAAATCAACTTATGTATATTAAATAATCTATTAATTATTTATGTTATGGGTATGATTCTCAACCACACAAACTACAATCAAATGGATTACAAACTCATCATTCATGTGTAAGATATTATATCGCCATGAGAAACGATGACATTCATTATTCCATATCCACCTCTAAATGATGGTAATAATGATCAATTTTTAGTTTATACATGAAATATTTTATATTTATGACTTCATTAGGTTTTTTGAAAATTATACATCACATTACATCATTCATTCCCTTTTTTATTTATACAATATCATTTTTTTCATTTGTAAGGAGGACTACCACCTTGCGATGCGATGTGATTCATTCATGCTTTACATAAGATATTTTATGGATGAGGTCAATGAAAATATTATATATATATATGAAATAAAAATGTTTCCTTTTTTATAATATATAATTTAATTTTATTTCATTTAACCCAAAAATAAAATGAGAACAATGTTCATGCGTGTGTAGGGCCAACCATTTCTATGATCAATGTATCTCATTTCTATCAGTAAATATTATTGAATATTAAAAATAGATATATACAGAATAGAAATGATATTTATATCTTTGTTTATATTATAAATATTATTAAAACATGACTTATGTAAGAGTTTTAATAATATAAATTTAAAAAATATATTATAAATAAAGTGGTTATTACTCAAAACATAACATTAACATAGAATTTAAAATAGACCTGTAATAAATGGTTGTAGGAAAATAATATATTATGTGATATATATATATACAATAATTATTCCATTATATATTTATAATAAACATATATTTATTATACATTTTGTTTTATTGATTATGATGGATATTAAGACATATAATAAGAGGATTTCTATCTCACATTTATTTTCGATGAGACACATGCCATATTCAACACCTATTTATTTTATGTGGCCTATATACCATAAATTAATTTTTTCTAGGATTCTTATAATTGAAATTACTGAAATTTACATTTTTATTTGATGATATATCATTCATGGTGTTTATGGTTCGAATGTCACTAAATTAGTAAGGGAGTTTGGTCTCAATTTGCCTTATTTGAGATGTGTGTTCTGTTTTAAACATATATTATTTCACGACGTGTATATTGAACCCCTATGAAATCTAATATCATTAATTATTTAATCCTAATAACATTTTCTATTTTGTTTTATGCTATTCCTTCATGGGGTTTTGAATAAATGTGACAAATGGGTAATGATTTCTTATTATACTCTTATTTCATATCAGGATTATTTGTGATTAAGTTTTAAATTAAAAAATATTACCATACATCTATCAAGAAACTAATAAATGTTGTTATAAACTAGAAATTAGTGGGGTTTTTTAATTAATGTTACAATTTTGTAACTCTTTATTACATAAAATTATTAATTAATTTTTTCATGGAAATTAGAATTTATTTTTATCTTCGGTTAGAAATCTATTTATTTCTATTACAATGATTTGTAAAAAAATATATCAACAATATATCAAAAAACATTTTCAAGTGGAAAATGAAATACAACTAATGAATTGATAAAATTATCTTGGAATATTCCTTTATAAGTATTAAAGTATATTATCAAATAAAAACCATCTCCAAATGATTTATATCTTATTTTTTCCAATTTTTAATTGATTTTCTCTATGAAATGTTTTAAATGATATTTCAAAACAACGTTACATATAAGATGAAATATGTTGGTATTAACTATGTATTATTAGATATATGATTCAAGGATACCATTGATAATCGTTCTCTAAATGGTTTATAGATTCAATGTATGATGTTTATACTGCATTATTTTCATTGACAGGTTTACCATGAGGTAAATATAATGAAACCCACATTATATAATAGGGGTACTGAAGGATGAAATGATTATTAAACCAATCTCTTTTCCTTAGGAATTAATGTGATAAAATAATTGTAATGCATATTTAATTTCATGGGATATGATATGATGAATGTTTTGGATATTATGGAACATAAAAACATGATTTTGATTATGTGATGGTTGGATCTATATCTCCCTCTATTGTAATAAGGGATGATAAATGTTATATTATATTAGATGGCACATAGGTTTTAAGACGAAGGCTAAATTTGAGGTAACAAAGTTTGTTAAAACAAGAATGAAAGGAGGGTACAATTGTGGTTCACAATATCCCGAAAAATGATGTTGCATGAGTGGTTGGACAAAGCCTAAAAAATGGTAAATAGGTGGCAGCATAAGACTAAATGTGGGTACCTTGGAGGCCATCACTATCAAGATGTAGTTAAAAGGTTGGATATCGGAAGACTAACATGTTATGAATGACTTGGTGGTGATCCATAAAATAAGGTTTTCTAGCCTATATTTATGCCATAGATATTTTTTTATTCCATTGTTATGATCTTGATGCTTATTATCCTTCATTTCTGTAGGAATAATGTCTTATGAACTTCATATCTCTATACTATTACTCATGATTATGATCTATTATTGGTTGGGATATAGCATCCTATGTTATGTTCATTACCCAATACATTTGTATTAAATACAACGAGTAGAATATTTCTCATACACTTTTGTAGCACTATCCTCAATACAATATTATATGTGTTTCAAGAAGCATGAAATGATGAAATAATTTTTTTTTATTATACATGTTATGGTGATTCATGATTTACCTTCAGAAAATTATTTTTGAAAAACAATTATTATCATTATTACAGATAATTTTGTATGAACTATATAGTCATCATAATGATCCTCAATCCATTTTCCAAATCTGATTTCTCAGTTAGATTTCTCAAAATGGAAATCCCACATTTCTCTATATTGATATTTTGTTGTAATTTCAAAATAAAACCATTTTATTACCATAATGAAATATCCCACATCTTCTACGAACTAATCTGATACCTCCACGAACTGTGTCTCACCACATGAAGTGATTGATTCATAGAAAATCTACCCTTCGGGGACAACCACTCCTTCAGAAATGGATGATTCATAAGCAAACCAATGATGCTTTCTGGATCTTTTATTATTATGAGTTATTGAACCCTATAAAACCCTTCCATGATCATTCTATGATTATTTGTCAACATTTGAAAAATTATCCCTCGTAAAATACTTCTTACATCATGGAAATATCCATTGTGATGTCTTATACCCCACCAAATACTCCTACATAAAACAAAATAGAATTACCTGAATTATTTCTATAGTTATGAATTAGTCTAGTGAAATTCCTTATTATATAAGGAACTAAATAAGGCTCTTCATATATGAAATTAACACCCATAAATCCCACTAAAATTTGATTTGGGCTCCATGAACTGTATCCCATGAATTGTGTTGGATAAAGTTCATTATAAATTAAACAAAATCCTAAATTTTTTTCAAAAAACATACCAATCATTCAAAAACAAAACCAACATAAAAAATTTACTTCAAAAACACTAGCCTTATTGTTTAACATTCATCATACATGGTCAAAATAATAAAATTAATACATCATCAAATCTTTAAACAACTTCGTGAGAAAATTATATTCTTGTGACTTAGATAGGGATGTGTAATTTACTCAGCACATAATCTATTCCCACATGATCCCTACCTGGAATGAGAGACATGAGTCGCATGAATATATTATTAGTTAATCACTTCATTCTGAAATAACTCTACTACTTTCATCCTAAACCATATATATATATGATTTTTAACTATTGATCCATCATATTTAGCGTCATCAAGTTTATAAAGGAATGTATTGTAACATACTTATCTTCCAGAAACATCTATATTTCCTAATCAAATGGAAATTATTAATAATTATGGGTATGATTTCCTGAATATGATGGTCATTCAGATCATACACTTTCACAAATTGAGGTGATTTCATTTCTCCTCAAACATAATTGACAAAAAAGGAAATACAATAGTATGATAATATACTTCGTCATCTTGGTCGTAGCACATTATTTTCGATGGTTTGATTTTTCCAAAAAACCTATTTGGATACTTCATTGTTTTGGTTATGTGATAGAATAAATATATTTGATGGAAAGAAGTTATATGGTATAATTTTTAATGAAGGTTGAAGGGTTTTATGAGTTGAAAAGAGTTGATAAAATTCTTTTTTATCAGCCCTAAATTAATTGATTCTCAAAAGTAACCGTTCATTATCACTTTTTTAGTTCTAATAAATCAATACCATTATTATTACTAAAATAGATGTAAAACTAATATATATTAATGTAAATTTTGTAGCGTTCATAAAATAAAATTTTATCAGCGAGTATTCTTGCACTTGAAAAAAACATAAATATATTATAAAATATAAGAAAACAGATAAAAAATTTTATATAAATTAATATATTGTTAAAATTATGTTATAATAACTATTTAAATTAAATAAATATTAAATAATTAATTAAATAAAATTATATATATATATATAAATGATAAATAAATAATAAAACATAATGAATAAATATTTACAAATACATAAAAAAATTAATCAATTCAAAAAATATTAAAAAAAATTAAAATAATCAAAATAAATAAATAATAATAAATGAATGAATATTAAAAATGAATAAATAAAATTGATAAAATAAAAAAAAAATTATTTCATAATATTCATTAGAAAGAATAAAATCATATAAAAATGTATAAACGATGTTAAATGAAAAATATTATTTATATATATATAATATCTTAATAATTAATTATATTAAATATATAAATAAAATAAATATTAGAATAATAATTTAAATTAATTAATATTATAAATTTTCGATGCATTAAAAAATTTATAAAATAGAAAAAATAAAAATGGATAAATTTTATACATATTATCACAAAAAAAATTAAAATATAACAACAAAATGAATAAATATGTAGAAAAAAATATAAAAAACATATATAAATTCAAAAAATAATAAAAATAAATAAATATTTAAAATGAATAAATAATCTGAATTGAATTAGTATTATAATATTGTAAATAATATATTATTAATTAAATATTTATTTTATAAATTGTGAATCTGAAGAATTATTTATATTAATAATATACATGTTAAAATGAATATGAAATAAGAAAGAAGTAATATTAATAACTTGTAGATTCTTGGGTCATTTTTTTGAGATAGAGTTGAGGTTTACCTCTGGTTGGTGCTTCATTTTGAGATTCATGATTTAAAATGGGATTCTCGGAGTATATAAGCTTTTAAAAATGTTATGTGGATGTGATATTTTACCCATGAGATGTGCTATGTAATTTTGATAGAATCAAAGGAAGGATGAGTGTTCATACTACTAAAAAACAGGATCAACATCTAATTCATGGAATAGACAAGTATTATTGACTTTAAAGGATGATGTGAAATGTAAGACCCATATTCTTTAGTGGTTCATGCTGTGAACCCATGGTTCACACCATAAATGGAGCGACATTGGATTTTATATAGTGGTGGGATATCCCATTTGGGGCGCAACCCCTCCATCATTGGGTTTTAGTGTGATACAAACACGAGAAGGACATATCCTCCAAATATCATTTACCATAAATCCCACTTGATCCGTGTGGTTCATGGAAGTGTTTTATGAAGATAACTAACAGGAATCTTCTTATATTCTTGTTTCACTCTACTATGTGTTTAGTCATGTGGTTTTATTTAGTGTTTCAGTTATATTCGTAGTAGAGGATGATTTCATAGGATAAAGTGAATGGGTTTTTAATTTCTGGGGGATATTATAGGATTCAAATCCTCTTTTCCATATTATTGACAATATTTTTAATTTAGGGAAAATTCTTCCAAATAATTTTTACAGTTGTTATAAAATTATCACAAAAATATATTTTTGGGTGATCCATGGTATGGATTTTTTCTCAGATGATATTAGGGTATTCCATGGAGCCTTAGTGGGATGTTGGATGAGGTTTTGTTATAACGGTGCTGTAGTATGACTTTACCATTGGTTATGCATCATTGGATTAAACTAAAAAATTTATTAAAATGTTTTATAATTATTTATTTATTTTTTATTATGTGAGGTAGGATATATTTAGTTCATATAGTCTTAGAAATGGTTTGAATATAATTGTTCAAGGTTTTGTGAAGCATGAATTCAGTGGTGACTCTTATATAGAAGCGGGTGGTGTAATGAATTACAATTTTGTTCACAATATGATTAGTAATAATTCATTGTTCTCTGTAATGTTTTTTTGGTTGATCCCATGTTGGGTAAGGTTTGGTGAAATTTTTTTATCTTATTGGCTTGTTTGGAGCCTCTAATATTCAATACGGGCTACATGATAGTTTTTTTAAAATCCATGGTGGTCTCCAGTGAACCCCTATAAGAAAAATGAATGGATAAATGGGGAACAAAAAGGCATTGACATGAGCATGGAGCACTGGAGAAACAACTATAGGCCATGAATCATGTGACCTTACCACACCCATGTTAGTAAAGGATAACTAGGATCATAACAACATGCTATGTGTTGTAGCCTTGTAAGGATACCTTAGTTTGTGTTCTTGAGACCACCACAATCATTGTTGAGGTTGTGGTAATGTTCATGATAAATTTCGAATTATAAGAATAACCTCTATTATTCTCATATATTGAGAATTTCAAATATGAAACACTTGAGACTTCATTATTGGGTATTAATATGATTTTTATTCAATTTCCCTATATTAATCAATTTATTCTCCTTCTCTTTATCATTCATTGGGGTGAAATGAATTCAAGAAGAATTCAAAAAAAATTATGTGCCTAGAGAGAAACCAAGAACATTATTCTTTTATTACATGCATTTCACTGTGATTCATTCTATCATAATTCTTGTTCATGTTGACATAAATTTTTTTTGATCATGGGTCTTCATCTCTAACCATTGTTTTAGGTTTGAAATGTACTTTTAAATTGACTAGAACATGATCTGGTGATATTACTGGGTTCTGATACGTTTTTTGTTGTGGATACAATCCATTGTACTATTTCATACCTTAGAAAAATATTCATTCAGAATGACTAATTCATACCACATTTGATTTTTAGAGATCATGTTATATAGATTTAAAAGGTTATTGGGATCAACACCTTCTTCATTAATGTTTTCTTACAATAACAGTCTTCAATCAAGAATTCAGATTGAACCTTTTGAATTCCACCATTGGATGAAATGTAGTGCTCTGACGTGAAAAAATAAATTTAATGAAATAAATATTTTGGGACTTTAAATCACTATTGAAATAGAGATAAGGATAGATACATTAAAAAAATATACCATGGATTCTCAATATTAGTAGAAAAGATATGTTGATAACAAATGTAATGATCAAAAATTAGAGTTTAGTAAGAGGATATATATATAAGTTTATCCATAGAAGAAGGTTTTGATGATGAAAATTAAAAAGAAAATAAAATCTAGTTATATCAATCCATTTGAAAATATTGATCATATTGGGATGGTATACAATTTATTATAACATCCACCAAATATCATGAAGTCCATAATATGTTCAATGTATCTCTCATTAGGATGTACATACCTGAACATACACATTTACTAAACTCTGAGGTCATACTAATGGATAACGATCTTTCATACTAGTAACAAAATGTGGAAATTTTGGATTATACAGTGATAGTTCTTTGAAACCAGATCAATTACATGATCAATGTTTTCTGGAGAAATCATTGGTTAGAGGATGGTACGTTGTTACTTACAAAAATTATGACACATCTGTATCCTCTTTTTTAGTTGAATGATGAATTTTGGCCGTGAAAATAATTTTAAGGGAGGTTGAAAGTGACACGCTAAATTTTAAGGTCCTTTTTCATTGATGAATTGTTTATAAATGTCTTTAATTTCACTAATTTATTCATTAAATTAACAATAAACCTAACACATCATTCTTGACACTTAATAATGACATGGAATACTCTGCACAAAAAACCATGTTTATACAAAATTTCATTTTATTGTTCTAATTATATAAACAATATTGTTATAAACATTCCAATAATCATAGAAAAATGAATTTTAAGAACTAGTTTTAAAATATTTTTTATAATGTTGTCATATTAAAAAAAATATTGATAATGAAAAATGTAATTCTTGGTAAATCACTAATTTGTATAAAAATACTATATCTTCAAAAGAACATCATTATATTTCCTTCTGTTAAAAAATTAAAAAATATATTGACGTATTTATAAATATAATTTTATAAAATGAATTTTATTTTATATTTTAAAAAGAAGAAAATAGTTTTAGAGTAATATTTGGGATTTTTCTAAGAATCCCCATTTTTTGATTATTAGTGAAAAATACTAAAATTTAACAGAAAACCTCATTTTCATTTAATTTATTTATATAGTTAAATTATACTATAATTTTTATTAATATTATAATTATATATATTTGCATCATAAAATTTTATTTAATTCATTAGAACTATTATCACTTTGAAACTGGTTATAAGAACTAACAAAACTGATGATAATTTTTACATTAAAAACTCATATGGTCATCCCATCAACGGGATGAATTTTAAATTAATTTATTCTATTTATGTGTTTTGAATTTGGGAAGCTATATTAATCATATGAAATAATCATAATTAATAATTTATAATAATATCATCTTTTTTCATTACCAAATTATTACATAATGATGTTAAAATTAATAGCAACGATTAATGTAAAATTAATCATAACAAGGGAATAAGCTATAAATATAACATATAAATAACATATAATGATTTATAAAATCTATTTTATTCCAATATTTGTATCATATACAACAATTTATTGACTTTTGACCATTGTTGTATCAAATTTAATTTTCAAAACATCAGTGGAATTCCCTTTCCAATGATTTAAAAGTATGTCACTCATACTATACCATAAAAAGTCCTCCTCTACTACAAATTATTCACAACACTCAAACTACTCTGTGTCAGTTATGATTTTCAAAATTAACTTCCCAAAAACCCACATTTATTCCTTGATGTTTCTATTTGGGTACAAATCCATCCAAATAATCCAATTAGTTAAACCTCAAAGGAGTTACCCAATGAAGAGGTAATATGTTTCCTAATTCCCTATTATTCAATTTTATTCCTCCACCAAATAACAATTCATTATTTGGTTATTATATAGTAAAAATATCATTAATATTGTAATTACGTTTTATATAACGGGTATTCCTATACATTTTCTGACTACCATCTAATTTGTAACAAACATATAATTCTTCTTTATGGAGAACTACCACCTCACCAAAAGATATTATTTTTTTATCACTTCTTCCTTTTATAGTTTGGTATTAAGATTGGAACTCTATTTTTGTGAGATATATATTATATTCATGAATTATTTATTCTTTTTTTATTTATTATATTAATCGTACATTCATTCTTTATATTTTATGTATATACGAAAACATTATTATTGGAAGGGTGGATTATAAACTACTCAAAGCGATATGATTCATTAACAATTTACATGAAATGTATTAAATATGGATTTAGTGAATTTATATGATATATAATAAATAATATTGAAATATTCATAATTTTATATATAGATATACATATGTTTCAATTACTTACTTTTATTCAATATGAGAAGTAAAAGTAAACAATGTTCTTGCATACGTACGACCCACCGTCTCCATGAAAAATGAATTTACATTAATATTTATATCTTTTTAAGATAGTTATAAAATTTTATATTATGAATATATATGATATATAAGTCATTTTTAACATTATTAAATTAATTAATTCATGATCTTTGAAAGATGATAATGAAATTTAATTTGTAACATGTACCAAAAAAAAGATATTACCCGAAGCATAGAATTTTTATTAAGGGGAAATATATATTTATTATATATTAATATACATTATTATGTATAATAATATTGCTGCATAAAATATGTATAATAAGCATACATTAAAAATATAAGTGGATTTTATGAGTACTATGAGTGTCAATACATATGTTATGGGAATTTCATCTCACGTTTTATATCTGAGATATCAATGCAATATTCACCACTCTTAACTATTTCATCAGGTATATAAAAATAATTAATGTATTAAATGATTATTAATTTCATATTTATTGGTATTTAGGTATGCATTATTTGATATTTATTTCATGGTGTTTATGTTTTAAAAGATACTAAATTTATAAGATAGTTTTGTCTCAAATCTCTTTCTATGAGACACAAATTTTTTATGGACATTAGTTCTTATTTTTTCTATTAGTATTTGAAATTATATATATTGAATTTCCTTATTCTTATTATATATATTTTTTAATGTATTTTAATTTTATTACATGGAGTGTGTGATCCCATTTGACAATATCAAATGAGTTTATTTAAAGAATCACACAATTTATCTTGAATGTTTATGTTTATGCTTCCATTTATGAAATAATATTATCCATATCTCTAGAACACTCATGAGTTTCCTTATCATCAATTTATTTAATATAACTCTATCTATTATTACAATATCATAATATTTGGTACAAAATATAATTAATAAAATGTTTTCAAGATAAATCTGTCTTTATTTTTTTCTTCCGTAGAAAATCTATTTTATTTAAAAAAATCTTGGTTTAAAAATTGATTTAAAAAATGTATTCAACTTATCATTATAGTTCATATTACTGGGTGAAGGATGTTACCAATTTTTTATGGTTTTCAAATCTCACTCATTTTGTTTTCATAACTATTTTCGATGAAATTTCAATTAAAAAAATATCAAATGTTTTGAAAAGATATTTCAATTAAAAAAAGGATATTTTCCTCAAGAAAAGTTTTTAAATGAAAATTAAAACCAACATCGAATATAATATGACATTTGTTGGTGTTACTCATTCCATTATGGAAAAATTATGAGATTCTTACATTACTATTCTTTCAATGATTGGTTTAATGTTTGATTCAATGATGTTTATGAAACATATTTATCTTTAACGGGTAATATGATTTTGAAACCAACTAAGTTTAATGAGTATTTTATTTAATTAAATAAATTAAGAAAATGTTTATTTTTTAAAATGTTGTTATATGATTACATATATATTATTCCTATTTCATTTTATGGGTTATGATACGATTGTTTATGATTTTTTGGAACACGTATGTTTTAATTCAATATGATATGGGTGGTTCCTATATCTACCATCAATTAATTGTGTAAAGATTTATTTCACATGATATAGACTAATATGGTATTGGGGGTGAATCTTGATGGCTAAGATGGAAATGAGAGTGACCCATGATTACAAAATGATATGAGGAGTGAACACATACTTCTAAGATGGACATCCGAGTGAAACATGTTTACCAAGATTGTATGAGGAGTGTTTCCCATACTACTAAAATGTAATTATAATAGATTACATGGTTACTATGGAAATAATTTATTTATCCTTACTTTTATTCAACATTTACATGTTTTATTTATACGTTATGGTTTTGTGTCATATTTTCTTTTCTTTCATAGGATTCATGTCTTTTGAACTACCAATCTATATTTTACGAATCATGTTTATGGTCTTTAATATGAATTGTATGATTTTCAAGTTTCATGATCATATTAAGAAACCCTGTTATAACTATTATGTCTATATGTCACCCTTATTTACCTATATTAAGAATCAGATCTAACCCCTTTGTATGTTTTATTTCATCCATTTTATGAAGATATGTATTATGTTTTATGGGTCTAAGAAGGGTTCTATCCAAGAGTAAACTACTAGGAGATAATTGTTCTCCCTTATGTACTTGTGTTTGTTTTTCTATGTTTCCTAAGGCACTACACTAATACAATCAATATGCGTCTGTTTTTTAAACAAACTGAGGATTCCAAAAAATTGATGTAATGATAATTTATGTAAAGTATGGGTTTCTATATTTACCATATAATATCATGAATTATTTTGTAAACATTATATTTTATGTTTTATTGTAGGTTATTATTCATGGTGATTATAAATCAATCGTACCGTAGTGGTAATAATTTCCTGTTATAGTCTTAACACATATCAGGATTGTTTATGATTATGTTTTTGATGAAAAATTAGTATGATAAATCACTAAATAAAATAATGGATTTTCTTCTCATGTGGTTAGTTATTATGTTTTAATTTAATATTACTATTTTACTACTCTCTGGAACATAAAAATGTTTTACTTTTTTTTAATAAAATCTATCTTTATTCCTTTCATCGATCAAATTCTATTTTCATTGAAAACTAGTTTTTCAAAAATTGGGCACAAAAAAGTTTTAAAAAAATGTTTTCCATGTGGAAAAGTCTATATTACTCCATAATGTATTTAAATTTATTTTTAAAAATCCATTATAAATTTTCGAGGATAACTTTGATTAATATGTATAATAAATGATTTATGTCATAAAAAGATTTTTAAAATTATGAAAGTGTATTTTCCTTGAGAAACGTTTTAAATTACCATTCAGAGTCGATTTCCATCAATTATGTCATCTGTTGTTGTAGCCTATTTATTACTAAAGATATGAACCATTGAATTAATAATTTTTATCATAATATTTTCTCCACTGATGACATGATTTTTTTCAAACATGTTTTTCATCAATGGGTTATACCATGAGGAAATTATTATTAAACCCAATTTCATTCATTGGTTATTCTATTTTGAAATGATTATGAATCTGGACTCATATTCATAGGCTGTCGTACGATTAAATTTTTTTTCTATGTTGTTCACAACACGTGTTATGATATTATGAATATTTATTATATTATTGAACTCATAAAATTTAATTTCATTATTTTAAGGTGGAGACCTATATTTACCTCTATTGCAATGGATATGGATAAATGATAAACTGTCATATTTATTAAATTGGTGGTTATTCCTATCATAAAAAAGCGCGTAAAGGTAGATAGATTTTGATAGAAAAGGTGGGTACATTAATTATTAGTCCCTACCTAAAAATTAGGTTATAAATGAATTTAGCCCACACCAAAAAAGCAGGGTACACAGGTGGTTAGAATATTCCCAAAAAAGAGTACACATGTGTTCATCCCAAGGAATATGTAGTTATATGGATTTCCATCCCAAGACTTACATTTCATTGATGTATTTGGGGACATTATTGAAGTAATATTTTCTATAATTTTGTGCATGAAAACATACTATGATATATTTAAATGTTATGCTCTCATGGATTGTGTTATTTATTTTCCCGTTGATTCATTTATCATGAAATGAAAATCATTATTACATTATTCATTTTAATGATATATTACTAGATGGGTATAAGCACATTATCTTATTATCATCATCACAAAAATTTATTAATATCTTATAATTACTTATGTTTATTGAATCCTAACATTATATTTACCCTTAATGAGGATATGAGATTACCCTTTTTATGTTTCATTTCCTCAGGTTATGACTAATGGTTTGATATTGGGTATTTCTAGGAAGATTACTAAATGGAATGATATTTATGAGAAACACTGAAAATAATTCATGAATTAAGAATATTTTGTTTCATGATTCCAAAATCTCTAAACAATTACAACTGATGGTTATGTTGTTTTATAATGAAATGAATATTAATCTAAAATGATGTAATTTTTAAATATGAAAATACTGGGAAAATGTAGTTGGTATCTGAGGAATGGTTCACATGAAGATCGGAAACTATGATGAGAAAACATTTGTGAGATCACTGTAGATATTTCTATGGTTATTTATTTTAATCTATCTGTGGATAAGCCTATTAATTAGTTAATGGATATCAATATGTCATGGAAGTTTGGAAAAATATATATTGAGTTATTTCAAATAAATTACATCCATGTCTTGATGAAACAATTCAATGTCTCTCATGAATATAAATACCTATAAGTAACAACATCGAAGACAATTTATTGGAATAGACATAATTAGGATCAAGTGCAGGACAGTAGTTCTTTCTAGAAATTAGGATTGACACTTTTGGGGGATATTCATTGTAAATTTAGAAACACTTTTTTAAACCATCACGAAGGATCTGGATAGATAATGTCTAAGAATGAACAAGGATAATTCTATGTTGTCAAATATTCAATGAGAATATGACAATATTTCGGCATTATACATGTGATATTACTAATTATTTTGTTTTACATTATGATTACCGTTGATAAATTAATTATTTTTAGTTTTATTCAATGGTGGAAAGACAATGTAAGAAGTATTAAATTGAATGTGAAGAGTAATTTTATAATGAGAAGTAAAATTGGAAGATTCCAAGATTGAAGAATATTGGGATTATAAAAAGTTATTCATTATAGAACATGATTAAAAACATGCACATTAAAAAATCCCAAACTAACCAAATATTAAAAATATAGAGTTTGAGAGATGTATGAGTAATTGATACCATGGAGGAATGAAGAGTTAATTTATAGTATTCCAGATAAGATAAATTAAGAGAAATGGAAATTGATTGAATGGAAGTGGGAGGTGATTAAAATATAGAAGGGCAAGTCAAATGTACTATGAATATACCAAATGTGATTAATGGGACAATTAATGAAATTTAGTTGAAGATGATTGAAAATAATTTAATTCCTATGCTGCAGTGTTTTAGAGAATTGAGTTTGGTCATTATTAAAATCGATCTCATAAGGGGAATTCTCATGAATAGAATTACCTAGGTTGTATTAGTAAAACTATTGTAGTTGATGATGATTAGTATAAAAATTAAATAAAAATGGAAGTAGTTAAGGAATAGTATGATGATAAGGCATAGTTACTCTTTTGAGAAGGATGTCTTATGATTGAATTATTTAATGGGAGTAATTTTTTTAAAATATTTATGTATTATTCTACATTAGTTTATTTATTATAGATTAAAATGTATATGATGAATCATGATGATGAAAAATAAATAAAATTTAATATAATGGTTATATTATGATTAAGGAATATATAACCTTTATTATGTTCATGATTATGAGATAGAGATGTTGGGAGAGTGTGATGATTGATATGGATAATATAAATTTTAAATTAAAGATAGCCTAGGAACTGATTAATGCTTTATGGACAATGTGGTTTATGCTACCATTTATGGAGATTACAATATAGCTGGATCTCTAGAGAATATTCCATAATTTCTGGTATCATTCAATAAATATGGATGAATTCAGTGTTTAAGTGATGTTTTATTATATTTTTGGCTCCTACTATCAATAAAATACATGATGAAGAAATTGGCATGTTTTGTATGTGATAAGACAGATCAAATATTTAGTGAATGGGTGATAAATGATATGTTGATTTTCAAAATTTATTTACAATATTTATAATGTTATCTATTTTAATATTTTGGATTTCTAAAAAGGTTATCCATATATGGAATGGTTTATGTTTAATTTTGGATGAGGCTTTATATATTAAGGTATTACTTCACTATATCAAGATATATTGATATATGATAGCCACTATTAATTTTTTTAACTAGATATAGTGGACTTATCATTATGTTATCTATTATTGGATCCATTAGTACATCATGCACAACAAATTCACCTATTTTTTATTTAGTAAGATTTTAATTTGAATTAAATTAAGGAAGTAACAGAGGGTGAGATTGTGATTGTGAAATAAAATGAAATCACACAATTATATGATCTTATGATGAATATTTAACACTAGGAATAGGATGCTGAAATAAAAAAAATTCATGTTATAAACATTTTTTATGATATGAATGCAAATTTCTCAATTTTTGGTTTTTTTTGGTTTTATGGTTGGAAACATTCTCCTGATCACACACATTCTCATGATAAATGTTTACTATCAACCTTCATTGGTGTTTAGCTGTTACATTTCTCTTCTATGTTCATGTTTTACATCCCACCTATATTATCCTATTTTGAAAACTAGTATACATTATTTCTTAGGAATGATTCACATAAAGTTCTCTTTTTCAATAATATTTTTTGGTAAGCCTATTTTCAATGTGGGTATCTATGAAGTACATTTCAGATATTAAACTGGTAATGATCGAGATGAACATTGGGGGGGATAGAATTTGATATACTAATATTATTTGATTTATATTTCATAAATTATATTTAATTGTTATGATATTTTATAGTACAAACAAAAGAAGTTTTTTCCTTTGTTAAACACAAAATAATTTTTAAACAAAACAGAATATACTATATAAATATTATTATTTCATATGGTAGTTATCACCAAACCATTAGAATGTAGGTTATAAATAGGATAGACTAAATTATGAAAATAATTTTTAAGAAATTATATATATAATAAATCTATTAGTGACCAATTATTTATATATAATAATAAATGTTTTTTTTATACAACGGATATAATTTTCTATGAAACTATTTTATGCGCATAATCAAGTTTTATATCAATAAATTAAACATATATTTTTTTTGAATCATTTTAATGAAATATATGTATTATATTTATAGTAAAATTTTTAATATTCATTTTATATATTTCATTATAGGGGACTATAATAAATCTAATTTTATACCTAAAATTTAATTTTAAAAAATATGTTTTGTCACCTTTTATGGTAAAATTATTATAAAAACAATTGTTGAAACATTAATAATTTTTTTTATAATATAAAATTATTTTCTCAAATCAGAATATCAAAATTATATTACGTTGATTTTTTGGGTATGTTTTTGAATGTTTCATTATTTTATGGAGACTGAAAAATAATGAATTTTATTTAAAAATAAAATTTTCACATAATTTACATAAAAGGTTCAGTTGTAATTATAATTATTTTTATTGTAATATTTTTAAAATATTATATCAAATAACCGTATATTATACTTTGGTATTATTCTCATATTTAATTAGTATACATAATCATTTCATCATTTTTCCCTTTTCTCTTTAAAAAGCCCATTTATTATCATGACAGTTTGATAAATTTTAAATGTTATTTCCCCACAAATATGAATTAAATTTATAAAAATTTATTCCATATTTTGAATAATAATAATATTAAATGTATTATAAGTTTTACATATTATTTTACCACAGTGAATTGTGAATGCAGTAAAGATCAAATTAATGTGGTTAAGAGAAAAATGGATTAACTAGGTATAAAACTAGAATGATAAGAGTGAAAATGAACTAAAACATTATTTGAATTTTATTTAATGTTTATATATCGACATTTTCTATAATATCCTCAGAAATACATCAATTTATTTTCACTTCCCTACGAATATTACACTTATAATAAGTTATTTTAATATTAAAAAAAATAATCATTTAAATACTTTTAATATCTTTAAAACATGTGATAGAGAGAAAAACAACACATTTTTTTTATAAAATTTCTTTTCAAATGTATCTTGTTTTTTATGATGAATATTTATTTTAATTTTTAAGAGATGAAATAACTACATTAATTGATTACAAAATGCCAATATAGTATTTATTTATTTAACAATGAAATATAATAATTTATACTAAAAATAAGAAAATAAAAGTAAATATATTGAATTATTATGTTCCATATCTTTTTATATAAATATATTATTATAAAATGGGGTAAAAAATATATTATAATTCATTAGTTTTTGTTATATTTGTCTAAATTGAAATAAAAATAATAATGTTAAAATTGATATTTTAGTTATTTTATAATAACATATATTTTATTAAAAAAATTGAAATTACTAAAAATAATACCCTATTCTAGGGGATTTCTAAATATTAATAATTATTTACTATGGTTTTCTATTAGAATTTTTTTATAATCACTAAATTCCTCATTAAATTTTACCAAATTAGTTAGTGCAGTTATGGTTAATGTGGTGTTTTTATGTTTTACATTTTCTTTTGTTAATATTGATGTCTAACATAGTTCATGTGTACTCTACAAAAAAATGAACCTATAAAAACATTCAAAAAAACCATTTGTAGATGGATTGTTTTAGATCCAATAACCATAATTTCTGTAAACTGGTGATATATTATTGAAATTCCCACTTATACCGATAGTTTTTGGACATCTGTGGGTACTAGTCACCACTATACTGATAATTTTTTCAAAAGGATGGGTATAGGGTTTGCATAAATACCTATACACATGGATCAATAAAGACTATTTTTTTAGGGTCTGGTTAAAAACATAGAAACATGATTCTCAAAAAAAGGGATATAAGTCTTGCATATAACAATTGTTATAGAAAATTGTTGTTATTGATTTCCTAAATAAGTGAGGGAAAAACATTACGTGGGACAAAAAAATTGGGTGGAAAATCTATCATAATGGTTCTCCACCGGTAAACACATTTTAGAGAGATATATATAAATAAATATAAATTTATATAATTGTCAACCAAAGTGGTGCACCAGATAGGTACATGGAATTTATTTATATGGTGTTGGGATCGAATCAAATGACATACTATTTTTAAAATCCAATACACACAGATTAAAAACAATATGTATATGGTTATTGACATAGTGAAATACAGTGATAACCATGGTTTATATCCATGGCTAATGAAATTTTCACACAATAGATATATCTCATAGCACTATAGGTGGAGTAAACTCCCATTATTTTATGCACTTTTGGCATATCATATACTAATATTATTATGAGTTGTACCCCAGTTCCAAACTATGGGAACATGGACATTTTCATGTCATTTTATATTTTCTAAAATATATATCATATAAATAATCATTGACTATAAATTATGAAATATGTATCACTATAATTTAGTCTTAATGAATAAATGACCATTGTTATAAAAGTAGTTATTGTAGTGAAAATAAAAATGGTAAAAGTAGATATATATGGCATTTATGGTACTAAATGGATTAATTTTTTTTAATATTTTGTTGGAGGTGTGGATTGACCATGCAATCCATTAAAATCATTAATTATCTAATGTGGATCCCCATTATGTAATATTTACCTCCAAATAGTGAATATGTTTTAGTATTTACATTAATTCCACTCTGCCTCAACTATAATTGAGACTCAATGTCCCCTATTCAAGAAAACACTCAAGATAGTGGGATGAACCACGATAAACCTAAAAACATCCCAAAATTCATCAACCATTCCTTGAATCAATTTTTTTGGGCATAATTCCAAGCATGTAATGCTTTAGTACAAACAAAATTAATATACATGAAGAAGAGGTAATATTAAACATCAAGCATTTTCATTTTATCTCTTCCTCCAAACCTTTAAATTATTCTTATACCAAGGTTATATAACCACATAAATATTATTAAATATTCTTAATAATAGTTTATTTTTGGTGTATGTTGTACATCAACACACACTACCATCGAATGGGTTACCAAATAAGCATTAGAGTGTATATAATAATACCACCTCGAGAAAAGATGGCATTATTTATTCCATTACAACATTTAATTTTTGGGAATAATTATGTATTTATAGTTCATAGAAGTTATTTATCATATTTATGATTTCATTATATTTTTGAATAATGATATCACACATACCATTATTATTTCCATTTTCTAAGAATACTATAACTTTGTTTATTTGTATGGAGGACTACCAACTTGTGAAGCGATGGGATTTCTTCACACATTACAAAGGAAAAATTAAGGATCTATTTAAGTAAAATATTTCATATATATGTCATAACAAGGATTATTTTTTGTAATATATTATATAATTTTTTTTCAATCTATCTATAAAATGGAAACAATGTCCATACCTGTGTAGGTCCCACCGTCTCCATGAACAATATATTTAATTTATATCACTAAATGTTTTAGATTATTATTAAAACATTTTTATAGAATATATTTGATATTAATGTCCAGATCTAAATTTAAGAGATTTTTAAAACTTGATTGAATTAAGAGGATAAAAAATATAAAGCAATAAAATATACGATAAACAAAGTGGTTATTACAGAAAATGTATCATTAACATTGAACTCTTAATAATAGTGTAATAAATAGTTATAATAAAATCATATATATCTTTTTATATATATATATATTATTCTTTCATATATGAATACTATAAACATATTTATTATTAATGTTGTTTGATTGATTATGGTGGATATTAAGACTTATGGTAAGAGGATTCCTGTCTCACATTTAGTTTCAATGGGACACATCCCATATTCACCAACTATTTATTTTATGTGGTCTATATAACACACATGAATGTTTTTATATGAATCATATAATAAAATTTATTGATATTTAAATTTAAATATTAGGATATCACATTTATGGTGTTTATTGATCAAAAATTACCATATCCGTAAGGGAGTTTTCTGTGAATTTTCCTTCTTTGAGATGTTCGTTCAGTTATACACCAATATAATTTCATGATGTATATATAAAACCCCTTGGCTTGTAATATCATGAATTATTTCATCATCATAATATTTTATTTTTATTTTTATGTTATTACATCATGGTTTTATTTATCAATGTGAAAAAAGTGTTAATGATTTCATGTTGTGGTCTCATCATGTATCTGGTTTATTTAAGATTCAATTTTTGATGAAAATATAACTTGCTCCATATTTATGTAAACTAATTAATTATATTTTACATTGGATATATATGTGGGTTTCCTGTAATAGTAAAATTTTTCTACTTGTTTATAATTAAAATAATTGAAAAATGTTTTATTAAAATTCATCATTATTTCTCTCATCGAACAGAAATATGTTTCCTTATAATACAATGATCTCCATATTATTTTGAAAAATATTTCAAAAACATGATTTCATGTGGACAGATAAATTTTAATAAATAATTATTTAAATTATCTTTAAATATTCAATTGTATATTTTCAAGGTTATTTTCAAATAAGAAAGATTTCAACATATTTTATTTCATAATTGATTTTCAATTTGTAAAGTATATTACTCATGAAATGTTTTAATGATATTTAAAAATAATTTTACATACATGGTGACATATTTTTGTATTAACTGTGATTATTAGTGATATGATCTATGGACACCATGGATTATCTTTCCCTTAATGGTTTATAATTTGATGTTATGATTTTCACGAAACCTATTTTTCATTAACTAGTTATACCATGAGGTAATGTTAATCAAACCCACTTGAATTCGCAAGTTATTGTAGGATGAATTGATTATTAAAACAATATATTTTCGATGGGAAAATATATGATGAAATTTTTATTATATGTATTTCATTTCATGGGATATGATAGGATAAATGATTTTTTATTATGGAACACAGTAATATAATTTTCATTATGTGATGGGTTGGACCTAATCTTCATCTAATGCACTGAGTGATGATAAATGATATGTTATCTCAGAGGGTACATATGTGCTAAGTCAAAGTATGGATTTGAAGGTACATTGGTTGTTATAAAATAACCGGAAGGAGGGTACATCAGTGGTTAAAATTAGAATGAAAAGGACGGTGCACGAGTGGTTAGACGAAGCCTAAAAAAGAGGGTACATGGAAGGTTATCCCAAGTCGAAAAGTGGGTACATGGGAATTCATCAATGCCTGATGTATCTATATGGGTTGTTATCCCCTGACGAATATATTAATAATGAATTTGTGGAAATCGTTGACATAAGAATTTCTATATATATATGTATTCCACAAATATTTGTTTTATGCCAAGGTTATGATCCCATGGATTATTATATTTCATTTCTATATGAGTAATGTATTATAAAAATCATACAGTTATGCCATGACTCATTTTTTTATCTATTTTTTGTTGGGTTTTAGCTTTCCAGGTTATGTTCATTACCCCAAACACATATGCTTATCTAATAAATTCTTATGATCGTAAATTTATTACTATTCTATTTACCAATATTCATAAAATGAGCTCAACCTTTCATATATTTCAATTTCCCCTCTTATAAAGAACAATTTTATATATGGTATAATTATAAAGAGAACTAAATGATATGATATTTTTGGGAAATATTTATTATCATTATTAAATAATGAATTTTGTGTTCCTTGTTTCCAAAGTTCCTAAAATATTATAGTCCCCATGCCTGTAAATTTGTAATGGAATGGGTATTATTCTATAAATATACCATATTTTTGCATGAAAACCCTTAGTTTCAATAATTTTTTCACAACACGAATATGTCATATGGTGGGTTTTCTCAGGGTAATATATGTATTTCAAAATAATATAACCAAATATCACTACGTAAATATATTAATTTATACATATATACATATACACACATAGATATATAAATACCCAAACACACATAATATATATATATAAATATACTTATACATATAAAAAATTGAAACAAACACAAACACAGAAACATATATATATAAATCTAAGAAAAAATCATATCTGAAGCCATGATTTTATAAAAAACCATTAATCACACATCATAGTCATTCCCAGTTCAAATATTCTTTATTGCATGACAAAATCCATAAAGTATTGAATAATATAGAATACATTGATATTTTTGTGGACTAAATTTATTTATTAAATTAAAAATATTTATTTTTTATTCAAAAATTACTCATGAAATTGATTCAAAAAATAATTAAAGAATTATTCCGCATTATGTGGAATCTAAATGTCATTTAACATATAAAAACCATTTTCATGTCACTAAACCACATTTTAAGTAACTATTAGTATAAAATAATAAAAACATAATTAAATTTCAAGTAATCCCTATCGGTAGTCTGTATTAACATATAAAAACCAGAATAATACCTAATATATAAAAAATGTACAATGATTGGAGATGAAAAATTGAAAAAATCATATAATTTTTGATTCATTCAAAAGATATCGAAGAATTTTGCTAAATATTGGCCATTAAGAAACACATAGGGGAAGAACAATTAAATAAACATCAATATAAACACTTTAATTTACAATTTCCACTCTAAAAAAGTGTTTATTCATTATTTTTATAGTTTTTAATTAATCAAATACCACAAAATCAACTAGAAGATAATCCTTTTTTGTTGAATAAAACTAGTAGGACATTCCTTGACACTCCTATAGAACTATGATCAATTTAACAATTCATGTGCTTCATGAATCAAGAAATGATGTAATTAATATTTTTATTAAACATGTTATGGTGCTTCTAGACCATCATTAAAAAAATAATCTTTGAAAAAAAATCTAAACCATAATACCAGTAATATGTTAATTACATCATTGACTTCGTAATGTTCCTTAATATATTTTCACAATCCAATTTCCATGTCTGATAGCTCAAAATTGAATTCCCATATTTCTTTAAACTATTAGTATATGGTAATTTTGATATGAAATTATTTTAGTCCCTTAATGAAAAATCCTATATCCTCTATAATTTTCCATGAATCATCTTTGATTTTTGTTGCACTGTGTGATGTGAGTGATTCACTAACAACATTCCCTTAGCGTATAACCTCTCTTTCAAAGATGAATGATTCATCATTAAACCAGTTATTCTTCATGGATCCTTTTTTAATATGATTTATTGAACCCCAAAATTTCAATACATGAACACTAATTTTGTAAATTTCAACTTTTCCAAAATGATTCCTAATGAACTACTTCTTGCTTTGTGAAATTCATCCTTGTGAATTCTTATCCTTTACATTTTTCTTCCTTATCAACATCACCATTCATATAAAAATTCATTCACTAGTGATGTCATATTCTAATTAAATTCTATTTTAGTTAATTAATTAAATAGGGGTTCTTAAAATAAGAAAATATGATCCATAAATCATGCAAACCTCTTATTTGGGGTTCGCAAACTGTGTTTTATTATGTTTTTTGATAAAATAATCTTGTTCCACTAAATAAACTCATAATTTTGAGTACAAACATTTTACAAACTTTTATAAACTTCTCTACCATAAAAATATTCTTTGGAAACACCAACCCCACTTATTCTCTATCATCTTCCATTTCTAATATAAAATAATTAATACATCAGTAAATCTTCAACAAACTCCTACAAAAAAAATAACTTCTTCCAATTCAGATGGTGAATTCGGATTTACAAATCACATACTCTAAGACCACAAGAGCCATACCTGTCAGGAGAAACATGAGTAGTATGAATTGTTTTTCAGTGAATCACATTATTCCAATATCACTCTTTTTCTTTGAACATGAACCTTATCTATCATGATTTTGGACCTTTGATCCTCATATTTAGTGTCATCCAATTTGACATGGAAGGTATTGTAAAATACATAGCATACATAAAGATCATTATTTCCAAATAAAAAGAACATTGTTAATAATTATAGTTCTGATTTAATGAATATGATGACCATTCTGATCATCGAATTTTAAAAAGCGATGCGATTTAAATTCTCCTCAATCATTATTGACAAGAAAGAACAATACCAGAGTTTGAAAATCATTCTTATCATCTTGATCCTAAGACATTGTTTTCAGTAGTTTAATTTTCTAAAAAATTCTAGTTTTTCTACTTCATAGGTTTGATTCCATGAGAGCATAAATAGAGCATGCATAGTTATGTGATATGATATATTTTTTTACGAAGGATTAAGGGTTTTATCAGTAGAAAATAAGTGACAAAAGTCCATTTTATCAGCACTAAATGAAATTATTCATACAAATAAACTGTTTATCAGCACTTTTTTTGTTGAAAAAAAATACCATTATTAGTGGTAAGAACACAAAAAACAATTAGTATTGCACGATAATTTTTTCAGAACAGATAAAATATACTTTTATTAGTTTTTATTGTAACACATAAAAAAATAAGAACATAAATTAATAAACAAATAAAATTAATTATATAACTGAAAAAATTATTAAAATTGTGTTATACAAGAAATTTAAATTACAGAAATATTTAAAAATGAATTTTATAAAATTATTTATATAAACTAAATAAATAAATAAATTTAAATACCTAGGAAAATAAATATTTAAATATAAATAAAAAAACATAAATTAAAAAAAATTAAATATTAATAAATATAGTGAAAAAATAAATAATATTAAAATAAGCGATCTTAAAAATGTATATATAAAATTTTCTCAATTAATAAAATACTAAAAAAGTACAATTCTAAAAATTAATTATATAATATAAAAACATATAAAAGTGATTAAAAAGTGAATAATATTAATTATATATATTTTAAGCATCATTCAAATGAATTATATTAATTATATTAAGAACATAAATATTACAATAATAAAATAATTGAATTAATATTATAAATTTCAAACATGTTAATAATTCTGAAATAGAATAAATAAAAAATAATAAATATAATAAAAATAAATAAAAAATTTTTGAATTAATAAATACCTAATAAATATTAATTTAGAAGTAAATATTAAAAAATTGAATAAATTTCAAAAATTACCAAAATTAATATATATAAAAAATTGATGAAATAATACAAATTGAAATACTATAATAATTTCTATAATATATTTTTATTAATTAAAAAATGTTTTTTAAAAAGAGAATCCATAAAATTAATTATATTAATAATAAAAACATATAAATGATTATTATGAATAAATAAATAAATTTAATAATCTTTTCATTCCAGGGTCTTTTTTGGGGATAGTATTTGAATTTTATCTTCTGTTTGGTAGTTCATTTGGAGACACAAAACTAAAAATGTGATTCTGGTGTTTTAGAATCTTTAAAAGTAATTTTTTTAATGTGGTTTTAGGCCTCGTTGGTGTGAAAAGTGATTTGGATGGAATCTTAAGAAGAATGATCATTTATACTACTAAAAAATTTGGTTCAATATCTCATTCGGGGAATCGAAAATTATTATTGACATGAAAGGATCATGTGAAAAGTGGGACCCCTCTTCCATAGTTTTTCATATTATGAACAAAATGTTCACCACATGAAATGTTAAAAGTTGAATTTTAAAAGGTGGTGGGCTATCCAATTTGGGGGGCATCTACCCCACCTTTGGTTTTTAGGGTGATACACACATGAGAGGTACAAATATTGCATATCTCCTCTACCTTCAATCACCCATGATACTGGTGTCTCTTTGTGGTATTTTTTGAAGGTTTGTGGTATGTAGCTTATTTGGTTATTGTTTCCTTCCACTATGTGTTATTTTATGAAATTTTATTTGTTTTTTTGGTTTTAATTTCACTAGAGGAAGATGGAATATAATTATTTGTATGGGTTTTTAGTGTGTTGTGGATATAAGAGGATTACAAACCCTGTTTCAATGTTCTTTACTATCAATTCAGTTGTTGGTAGCTTCTTCCAAATATTTTTTATTTTTATTAGAAAATGTAGAATAAAAGTATATTATTTTGGGATATCCCTGATAAGGATTTTGTATCATACCATGTTAGGGAATTACATAGACACATTATGGGATGTTGGTTGAGGTTTCAATTTGATGGTGTTGTCAGATAAGTTTTCTGTTGATTATACATCACGGGTATCAATTAAATAATTAATTAAATTATTTAGAATTAAATTTTTAGTTTTTTAATGTGATATAGGAGATAATGTGTTTCTATAGTCCTAAGAAAGGTTTATATAGACTTGGTTATGCTGTTTCCAATCATGGTTTGGGTGGTAAATCCTATATAGAGGTGGGTGGTGTGATGAATTATTATTTTGTTTCTAATATGATCGGTCTGGTTTCATTCTTCATCATAAGTTTTTTGGGATGAGATACACTAGGGAAATGTCACATGATATTCTGAGTATATTTTGGAATGCTTTGGAGAACCTTATGATCAATATAGGTTGCACAACATTTTTTGTACAAGCCAAGGTGGTCTCTAGGGAGCCCATGTGAGAAATATGAAATGATAAATGGGGAAGAAAATAGAATTTCCATGGGTGTGGAGAAATTGAGAAACACTAATATTCCATGGACAATGTGACCTTATTTCATCCATGATGATAGAGAAAATCCGGGATCACAGAAACATTCCATTGGGTTTATCCATTCCAGGATACTAATGTTGGTGATCTTGAGACCACCACATTCAAGGTGGAGGTTTATGGGATGTTATTTATATTGTATGAATGACAGAAATGGCCTCCATTAGTCTCATTTCCTAATCATTTAAAATAGGAAACACATAATAATTCTATGTTGGTTATTGAATATTTGTTTTATTATATTTTTCTTCTATTAATCAATCCTTTATCATTCCCTTGGTTGTATATTGAGGTGAAATAAAGTCTAGAATAATTACATACATTTTTTCTAATGGGCCTATCATGAAACCATGAAGGATTTTTTTCTCTTACCAATAGCCCATTGTGATTACATCCATCGTGATTCTTTTTCATGTTGATATAAATTAAATCGGAGCATGATTCTTCTTCTCTAACCATTATTTTAGGGGTGACAAGTTCTTCTCTATTGACTAAAACTGGATCTAGGGACCTTGGTGGGTCTTGAGAGGTTTTTTATTATAGATACATTCCCCTGTATTATTTAGATAATATTTTTAATTCTAGAACTCTTGTTATAATAGCATGGAATTGGATCTAAGGACCCTTTATGTGATAATTACTTATGGCAGTGCATGGGTGATATTGGAGAACCAATTCTAGGAAAATATTGACCTTTATTTCATCATGAATAATATAGGATACATAGTCCATTTATATGATTATTGGATTGATATTGTGTTGTGGTATTTTTTTCATCAATAAAATGTTTTATGTTTGATAACATATGAATGAATCTGTATCTTGTGAGACCATGTTTGATGTCTCATCAAAACTGTATGCATGTGTTACATATGGTACCATGTGTGAGTGAGATCACATGTGTGCATGTATATAGACACTGATACTGATGTTTACTTATTTTTTTCTTATATATCCTATTCATTATTATTGTGATTAAAATACTTCAGAGTTTTCACTTCAGGTAGTAAATGATAGGTGCACCATTGTTTCAGGGTTTCCCAATATAATAAAAGCATATTAACAAATTAATGTTTATGAAATTACATAGAACAATAGATGGGTTTACGATATCATATACACACAACTCAATAAAATTTTGGGATATGATGACCATTAACCAAAGGAGTGATAGGGTATTATAGACTTTATTTATGGACAATGACTATTATGAGGGTCGATAGGCTTATGGCTCAACTGAAGACTGATTACCCATATAGTTTCTATGTGTACATGGCCTTGTGGATGATGTGACATTAATGTGGAGACCATGTGAAAAAAATAGTTCATAATTTCAATTATGATCTCACTTCTAGTATCGATCAGACTTCGTTAGCACATGATATATAGATAAATTATTGTTTCTTTCATTCATGAACATGTACTTTTTTATGTCATTAACTATTATGCACATGTATTTATGTTTTCAACACATTAGTGGTTTACATATATAATTATTTTCACACCCTACACATGCATATGAATGCATGTTAAACATTCATGATCCTGGTCGAAATAAATGGAAAGGTCCCAATAATAAGGATCTAGTTGATAGGTAATGGTGGTCATAGGTGGAATTGGGAAAGAACATAATGTGTTGTTATAATGTTCTATTTACATATCTGTCGTGATATTAATCATATTTGGACTTCCCTATTGGGGTTATGTGGTTTCTTTTTACATATGACATGTTATACATGGAATTCCATTTACTGTAGTATTTATTATTTATTCCATTTAAATTTTATGTGATACTACTTATACATTTTATTAGTGATATTGAGGGTATTGTCCTCCCACTGATGCCATTCAGATCCCAAATGTTTATCATAAACCTCTATCATATAGCGATGAATGGATTTTCCATGTGGAACTCTGGATTAGTATCTTATGATTTAGTCTAGAGATTTAGAAAATGATATCAAATTCCTAATGATCAGTCTTTTATTTTATTTTGGTGTTATAGTAGAATATAGACGGGTTGTGACAAACATGTTCAAAAAAGATATCATGTTCCCAGATAGAACATATGTTATGGGCCTAACAATTATTTATAATTGTATATTGTTTTTAATTTTATGGGATTCTGGTGGATTGATGATTCATGATTCATCGTATAGGATCACATATCATACATACATATTCTTGTTTAGTTATGAACTGAAACATTATAATATAATGTCATGATATGTGCCAACCATTTGGTGATATATTATTTTCCAATGATGTTATGAAATCATTGATTTAGAATTTCTTACTTGAACCTAATAATAATGTACATTAAATGAATAATAAGAAAATCAGTAAATAATCTCCCACTTAGAACATATTCATGGTTACGGTGTTCCCAATACTATATTTAGCTATGATCAAGACATTCAACATGAGCATCCTCTATCCTTCTAGGGAATTAATTATCCTAAAGATGCAAAGGACTATATTGAAAACCATAAGTAATATTTGGTCTAGTAGAGACCCAATATGACCCTTTAGTGATGATATTGACCTTAATAATATAGGTAAATAATTGGAGGATATGGGTTTTCACTAATAAATCTTTTAGATATGATGGATATTGAACCATGACATTCAAATACCATTAATTAAAAGAGATATTTCAAAACATATTAGATCTAGATTTTAAAAAACATACATAAGGTATAGTAATTAAACATCTTATTTTCATGTAACCATAGTAAAATTAGAATTTTATTATTTCATTGGAAAAAAAATTAGTTTTATAGAATTAATGTTAATTTTGAACGTAGTTTTTTAAATATATCTCGAATGTGTTTTGGAAGATTTTCCATAGAAAAAATATTTTATGAATAAATTGAAAATATAATATTTAACTAATAAACTATTTATTTGTATAAATTATATAAAATATGTTTAATTAACAATGTATTGTCTTTCAATTTTATATAAATTATAAAAACACCATTTTAAGGTAAAATGCATTTTTTCGGGAAATGTTATTATGTCAAAATATTTATCAATTTTAGTTAACTAAAATAATATATAATAATATATGATATAATGTAAATTTATAAATTATATATCTAAATATATTAATTTAAATTAATATAATCAGTATTACTAGCCATAGAGTAAATGTAAAATCATCTTATGCTTCAAAAAAATCATTTTTAAGAAAAACAATTTTTTTCACATTCAACATGTTTACTATTAAAATAATTTCCTCCACTAATAATAATGGAATTTGATAAATAAAATTGGATATTACTAATAATCTTTTGATTTTATTATGTTAATTTCATATTTGATCATTATGATGAGTAAAAATGGGGAAAAAAGTTTACCAAGGTTAATGTTAAAACAGGTTAAAAGGATTAAATATAAATAGATAAGGATTTAAGATAACATAGAAAAATTATGTATACCATAGTTTATTGGATTTATTTAAACCATACTCATATATCAGTGGAATATTAATCACATTTTATTCATTTTTATTTAGAAAGAGAATTATATATTTTCATGTTTTGAAAAACTCTAAGTGTGGATTCTCTCTCACATAAAAAATAAATCCTCCTTCCCTTTCATCTTCACACATCTTGATCCATTCAGATAAATAAAATCCAATAAAAATCATTACCAAATAACCTTATAATGTTATAGAGTATTCTTTATTCCAAAATGATAATCCATAGGATCTTTAATGATAGATATACTGGACCTATTCTTAAGAATATGTAATCATATTAACCAAACACTTTCATTTTTTCTTCTCCCTTTTCAACATTTTATTATGTATTAATTATTTAAATAGAATAATCCAGTATCTATAACATATTTTTTTAAATATTATGTTTATAGAATTATATTTATACATATACTTCCCAGTCAAAGGAGAATCAAACCCATTTCTTGTGTGGAATGCAGACTAACACCCCACGAACAGAGGAAATTTGTTTTCCATCACCACAACACATGGATAATCATAATGATTGAAACAATGTATATATATGATAATTATTAAATAAGATGTATCTTATAAATGTGATATTTCATATATATTTTTTACTCTTATAACCATTAAAAAATTATAACATCACTCAAGCGTACGTGTCGACTAAAACCTTCATGATGCGACATGATTCACTTATCATGCCATTTTTTAGGGATGATTATAAATATTTATATAGTGATTTATTATTATTATTATTATATCATTATTAACATTATTGATAATATATAAACATAATCAAGAAACAATCACCATAATTATGAAATAGAAACAAGAATGAAAAAATAATTAGTTAAAACCTGAAATAATGATAATAATGAATGATTGTTAAAAATGAGTTATAAGATGTTATAAGTGATTCATATATATATGTTCATATATTTAGTTTTTTTATTATAATAAATTGTAGTTTACTATATATTTTTATAAATCTATTAGAACTAGGTACATGTGTGAGGTAAGAGATTTTTCATCAATTTCCACTTCATTGACAAGTATATTGTATTACGAAATTATTTTATTTTAAGAGGTGTCTCTTCTACCCCTATGTCGAATATAACATTAATATATAGAAAAAATGGCGATTAATGATTCAATTAATGGAAAGTCATTCTCGGTTTTATAATTTAACTTCTACAAATTATGTAATAATTTAATTTATAATCTCAGTTTTTTGTGATTGCCTATATTTTCTTTGAAGGAATTTGAAATATTATTATTAATAAAAACCATATACCATATTATACTATAGATTTTAGTTGAATTTAAATTATAAATTAAAAAATTTACACTATGTGGAATATGAATCAATTAATAAATTCATTTAAATAAAAGTCAATCTTATATATCTTTTTGACCAGTAATATTTTTCATCCAGGTCCATGATTTTCGAAATTAATTTAAAAAGGTAAAAATTATTAACAAAAATGATATGTTGAGGGAATTTCATGTTATCAATGTGTTTTAAAATTACATAATTAAATCATTCTATATTATTTTTGAAAAGACCATAATTGAATTTTTTTTTACAAAAAATGTTGTTTCATTTTAACATTTACGACATTAACATATTTTACCACCACTAATGCATTTTTACACTATAATAATTCCTCTATAAAATTATAATAGTTTCTTGATTAAAAATGTATAATAAATACAAAATTTATATGATTTAATTCCTTTTTACACTATTCTCTTATAGAGATTATTTTATCCTAAAACTAATATTTCATATTAATCAATAATCATAATTTTTTTATTTTTTGGTAATTATAATTCTCTTAAAACATTCAATTATATTTTCAAAATTTATTAAAATTACTAGTTTCATATATATCTACATTATTTTAATCATCAATATAACTATTATATAAAATTTATTCAATTTCTATATATAGGGTTTGATATGAATGTTATTTAATTAAATGGGGATAAATAATTATTCCAAATTCATTACTCATTATAGATATCGATTGATAATTATTAATTTTGATAAATTTAATTGGGAATTCAATATATGAAGAATGAACTAGTCATGATGTTTTGGGTGGGGCTCCGTTATAGATAGACCCTTGAGGCATTTAAATGTATAATGAAATAAAAAATATACCCTACATTAATTAATCATTTTTTGTTTATAACTACCCATATGTGAATAAATAATATCACAATTACATGATCAAGAAATCTGAAATTATGTATTCCCATCACTAATATTTTAGTTTTCTTTTTTCATTAGATTGTTCCATTTATATTATACATAGATCCATTTCATTCTCCATCAACTTATTAAATGTTATGTGTTCCCTGTTAATTTCCATTCCATATAGATTGTTATGTATTTACTCATCATTGATTCCATTGTACAAATCCCTTACTAGGAATTTGAACTCACACTTATTTTTTCTATCATTACTATAGATATTACGAAATAATCCAGTAATGTGTTTTAGCGATATAGAATATATTTTTTTCAATGTTTTATACTTTATATCCAATATAGAATGAGAATAATATATGTATCTAGTTCTCTAAGAATACAAAACAAATCTATCCTTGATGATGGGATCAGTTGTGTCTTATGATAGTGTAATAAAATATGCTCCAAATCTAGGTTCCTAGATTTGTTGTTGTTTTAATTGTAATATGAGAAATTAAATTTGATTACATGAACACTAGAATTATGAAAACATATATTAGACAACATAACCCTTTAACAAAAATTATTGACCTGTGAAATTATAAAATTATACCATTTTGTCTTGGGAAAGTATAAATTATGTGTTTTTCCAAGAAAATATATCAATATCTTCATAAAAAATAGTAAATTGTTTTGGTAAAAATGAAAATAATTGTCCAAGTACATATTAAGAAGCATTTTGGGGCATAGTGAATGAGACATTACCTAAAATCTAGTTTTAAAATCCCGGTGGAAATAATTAGTTTGATTCACATTCTATATATATAACATTATTTAAAATCTGAATGTAGTTTTATTATTTGACTTTATTATAAAAGAATACAAGTTTTCGATATTGATATCAGTTATGGATAAATTTTTAATTTACTTTAATAATTTCACTAATTATATACAATGATTTAAAATTCAAAAAGCTATGAGGTAATTTTCCATGTTCATTGTATAAAAATCGTTCTTGTATGAAAATAATGGTATCAATACCCATGGGTAAAATAGAGACTTCCCTACGGATCATTCCACTGAAATTAGTGTTATAGCTAAGAAGCTCATAAATATATTAGGGAAACTAACCCAGGTTATGACTAATAACCATATAAATATAGAATATCACAATGTTTAATGTAATGATACACTTATATTATATTTTTTATAATGATTGAAACCCTTATATTTTTGTTTAACTGCAAATATAGTGCGAGGAAAGTAATTGATTATGTCTCGTGAAATGACATTTCTAGCCCTTGGATGCAATGAATGGGTAAATGATATAATTTCTATGTATTTTATTAATGGTGATGCAATTTAATACTAGAAATTTATCTTGAATAATAATAATTATCTAGAATTATATCATATTGAATTGGAAGATTGTAAAGTATAATTTTTTGACAAATATTTTCCTCATGTCCAATCAACTAAAAAGAAGATAAAGTACAATTTCTTAAATAAGAAAGAAGGGGGAAGTGTTACAATTTTTGAGACCACCTGTTATAATAATAGGTAGTTATGATATCCATTACATATGTATTCTCAAAATAATACATTAACATTTCCTTGATGTTATTACTCGAAGTCTTTATATCAAACTTGTTTCATTGAAATTTTCATCATTTGATGAAATTTTTTTATATTCCACTGACAAAGATAAATAATATATTAAATCATATATAATAATGTGAAATAAAAAAATAATGGGGATAAATTGAGGGTTAGAAAAAGTTAATGTTTCAAATAAAATGACCATGTCAAATCCAATTCAATCATCATAACGTTGTTGAAATAATCATCCGAAAAAATGTTTGATTGAAATGGTAATTTAATACATCTAATGAGATTGGGTTATTCATGATAATTAAAGTAAGGAAAAAAACTATATATATCTATTCCTCTACCTATATATAATTGGGGAATAATTAAAATTAATACAATATACATATTGGGAACCTACCATGGTTGATGCCAATGTGGTAAACCAAAACTTATGTGATCACTATAGATGAGTAATATGTTCCTAATGATGTAGTGGAGAAAACATTAATCATAACATAAAATTTTACTAATGATTAATTTTTAATAGATCAAAACTCTATTTTATTTATTACTTTTTTTCCATGGGAATAACATATTTACCAAGAATCCTTAGAAGGCATATTTTAGTCATAACGCCTATTGGAAATCTCAATGCAAAATTATATGTCAGTAAATTCCCACTATAACACATTGACATACATAACTTACATATTTTATTATTATAAATATTCTTTAATTTAATATAATACATAGAGTGGAATAAATTTCTAAATAAACTACCAAAAAATGTTTCTAATATAATGAAATTATGATTGAAGATGAAGATATTGATTTCATTGTCCTTATAGAATATAATTCATCATTTCAGTCATATAAATATCCACCTATAATGGGTATTATAAATGAGACTGTTGGGGAAGATGTTTAGACACAGTCTTCTAAGGGAAAGGTAAAATGAAAATTGTGTATATACCTATTATATATAAATAGTTTGATATATTTCATGTGGAATAACTTTAGAATCTACTATACTATTATGTTGAGTTTTCCATTTATATAATAAATGATATTACAACAATATCAAATATTCCTTTTAGAATGTATACTATGGAATTAGTGTAGTTGAATATACAGTATTTCCAAATTTTCTATAAGGGATTTATATTCCACAGTGTTTCTACATAGGACTCCCCTATTAATTATTTTAAAATGAAATATGGGACCATAAAGAAATGTATTTTTTTTTGGAAATCAAGGTTATTAATATAAATTAAAAGTATCATCAACCTAACATTGAAGTATTTTTTTATAAAATTTATGTAGTTAAATATTTTTAATAGATGAAACATCATTTTTGGTATCATATATTTCAACGAAATATGAAATATATCTATAATATAACATATTTATGAGGAATTCACATTATGAGTTTACATTAATTGTATTTTTATCGACTAATTCTCCATCTATTATATTGATATAATGAATTCAGAATCTAAGAAATGAATTGATATTTATTTTTTTATATTTATTGATTATATATTGGTGAAGTATAAATTCTATTAAGACCCTTATAATCAAATTTACACCACTATTGAGATTCTAAGAGGAAATGTGTTAAATGTTAAATTTTACAAGTGTGAATTTTGGGTGAAAAATATTTCTAATATTTTCCATATTATCTGCAAGGATGGAATCACAGATAAGCCTTCAAAGAAAAATACAATAAAAAATATACTATACAAATGAACTTAAATAATGCATGTAGTTTCCTTGGATTGGAAGATAACTATCGATGATTTATTTAACAAAAATTTAAAATTTATTAACCAATAAAACATGATTTCATATAAGGGGGTTATGTTCATATCGATAAAGGAAGGTGATTTTTTTGGATTAATATAATAAAATATTGCTAAATTATATTATAATGAATTTAATATCAGGAAAGGATGTATTTGTGCTATATATTGTAGAATCAAATATGGGACACAATTCTTCCATTAAATAGACTGATAAAGAAATTACCCATAAATCATGGAAGCTAATGAATCTATAATAGAACTATCTATGCAATGATCTTTAATTTGTATACATAATAACTTATTTGATAATATTGAGACATTATAAACCCTGAGAAATATATGAGAAATATATGGATCATAAAATTTTTGAAGTAAATCATTTCACTGAAAGGGATCAACACAAGGAAAATATGATTTCTCAAAATACCCAAGAATTACTATTTCTCAACAAAATACATCCTAAAGAATTTAATTGAGTTAGTGATTATATTATGAAATAAAGAACATAGTTTATTGAACAAATGCTGGACTGATTGGGATACAATGATCCAAGAGTTAGTGAAGGTGGATATGAGAGTTATTAAGGAAGGTGGAATCTAATTACGTTTTCAAATTATTGAAACTTTGTTTTTGGAAAATAAAAATACATATTATCATGATGATGATAATTTTCAAAAGATACATAATCCCATGAATGATAGAGATTGGTAAATCACATTTCATAAGATAGAGTTTTAAAATTCAAAAATAGGCTAATTGTGCTATCTATATGTGAGATGGAAAGGTAATAGTTAGATGATGTTTTTATCTTGAATTTCACTACACAGAAAAGATGGAAGAAGATGTATAAGAACATTAAGGAACCCCTTAGGTGGGATAATATTAGGTGGGATGTTTTTTATAATTAATCAAGATGCTTTAATTTTCATTAATGATGGCTAAGAAACAATATCCTAGAGTATTAATGCAAACTATTCATATTCTTATATGGAAATGGGATATAATAAATATACAAATTTTCATAATATTTCTAATGAATCCCTGAAATAATGATTATATATGGGATATTGTGGATTATATTACAAAATCCATGGATTTCAAAATTATAATTGAACATTTACCTACTGAGTACCTCACATGTCTATTAATAATGTTATAAGTCTTCATGGTTAAACGAATAAAATTATTTATGATCAAGATAAATGATTTACTGTGAATATTTTTTTATTGACTAGGGATATACTAATATAAATTAATATTTATTATATAATGTAAATTTTCCATAAAGAATAATTTTTATGATTTAAATGATCATTTAATCTATAAGAAATTTATTGGACATTATGTTTTTGGTGAGCCTATACTGCATATATCCCAATATGTATGGACATATATCATGAGAAAAAATAGATTTATAGCTATATTAAATGTATTTTATCATACACCTACCCATATTATAAAATTCATTAGCATAACGCATTGATCGATATGGTTGAGATTATGCATTTACATCATTGAAAATTCAACTATATAATTTTAGTTTTTTTTACATTGATATTATCAACGGTCTCATTTCATGATCAATTTATTGATTAAATGGATTAATTTATTAGATATTTACTATTTAATTTTTATTGTGCTTTATTTACTCAGAATATCTTCTACTATATGAAACCCTAACTGAGATATTGATCTAACCATTATTTTATTCCATTTTCTAAATATATGATGAAGAAATTCCATTTATATGATTTAAGGATGTAGAATAATTAATTTTTATATGCGTTATATTTTATTTATAGATCATATTTTTAGTCATGTATGCATCTATTTCATTAATACTAAAATACTAATCGATCCATGGTGATGTGATCCCTTGTATTGTATGATAATGTAATAATGTAAACACTAACTCTAGGTCACTATAGGCACATTTTGATATGGAATTCACTGGAGAGTTTTTGAAACATTAATAGGGCTTGATAATAGTGTTTTCAGACTTGACAAGTATAATAGAGTTACTTCACATTGCTCCTCACTTGGTGGGAAAAAATTTATAACATTCTTTAGGTATAAGATCATCCTCTTACTAGAGTTGATGACTCATGTTATGATATTTAACATGATGACATAAAGCAAGGTTATTCTCAAGGCCTTCATTATCAGGGAAGGTATAAAAGATGATAGATTTTTGGGTCCTCTTTTATCATTTATCAAACTACCTAGTGATACTTCTTGTAGTTGGAATAAAAGACAGAGTATTCAAGCCATAATGGATGAAAAAAAATAAAAGATAAGATATTTTTTAGAATATTATGTGGGTGAATAAGATCCACAGATTTTCGATTGTATATAGAGTGGGATCTGTTATAAAATTTTCCAATACCCTCTGATTTTGTTTCTTCAATTTGGAAATATAGGGAACAATCATCAATTTTTTGTGAGGTAATGTTTGAAATTTTATCTCAAGCACACAAAAAATGACAGTTGTGACCGATGAGCATTGCCATGATATCCATAAGCTACAATAGACCCCTCAAAATTTGGTGACGCATGTGCATCATGTGCTATGGTGAAATGTTCATAGTAAAAAAGTAGTAATGTCATGTATAATATTCTCGATTGTAGCTGATGGTGGTGAGGTACCATCAACTATACAGTGTAAAGCCTTGATTACATCTATAATTTCTACTACATTGTTTTGTATGAGAACATTACATTCCTTTATATATACTCAATGTTTCTTCCACATGACATTTTGGTCAAGATATATTATAAATTTATTTATCTTAATACACCCATGGGGATGATATTGGATCATCTTAAGAGATGATCAAGATACAACATAATAGTTATTAGCTATATATATTGATTTTATTTCATAATATTTAAGATGGATAACAAAATTATGATATAAGTAATTTATCGGTTGACTAGGTTTTGACCATAAATTGAATATTATATGAGACATGTATCGTTTATTAGAGACACTAAGAAGATTTTTATGGTGAATGGGGAATTCTTATTTGATTATAGTTGAATGAGATAAGACTTTTCTTAGATTTGAGTTATTAAAATTCAAGTAGTAGGCTTCGGTCTTATGAAGGTTCCAATAGTAGCCTCATTTATTCCTATAATGGTCGAATTTATTAGTGTGTCATATTAGATGAGATTTTAGTTCCCCCTCCTAACATATAAATTTATATTGAGATAAAAAAAATCCATTTTTTTAAACTACTTAAATTCAACTATAACACATTTTGTTCACTATAATGATGGTACATATTGTTTATCCCAAGTGTTTAGATGTGAATTCATGTATTAGTTTGATAAAACCTACCGCAGGTGCTCCAATATATTTTTTAAAGAAGGTATATGTTATCCTCTAGTTGTGTCAAGTCAATTATAATATGAACCATGTGATAATGAATAATACTATATGGCCCCGGCCTTAAACATTTCCTAATACTGAATAAAATGAATAATTCCAATTGAGGATCTTTTTAGGTATAGTGTTTTAGAGAATTAGATCATAACTATTACATCTCAAAAGATTACACAGTAGATACTTCTACAAAGTTTCCTTTTCTTTACAAAACTTGAACTCTTAAAAAAAAGAGTCATGTTTAGTTCTATGTCTAAGACAGCATGACTTTTCCTTGATCCCATCCTTGACCCAATTCCACATTATGTCCTGCGAAAAAAATTTCAATAAAAACATGGGGTGAGCATAAAAACCTCAGTAAGTGATACACAAAGAACGAAAATTGTTAGTTCTTCAAAACAACAAGTAAACCATGAATACTTTATCAATGTAATAAATTTCACCTATATGAAGTAGTAAATACTCTTCACAAAATAAAATATCATTACTTACCCCTTTTTAACCAAATGATTACCATAAAAACCATATAAAGAACTCATAACATATAAAGGTAACTTACGAAATAAACATACTTAAATGGAATAACCATACGGTTGACTTCCACACATATCACATAATGGAATAGCCATTCGGCCAAATTCCATACCCAATGCATTGGAGGTTATAACGTAACCACCCATCCTGGTATTCATGGAACCACCCTTCATATGGTTTATCACGTAACCATCTGTCAAATTTCCAAGTACCATTATAAAATCATAAGACATAAAACAAATATAATGGAAATAAATTTTTTTGAAATTTTTATCCGAGTATATCACTTAAATATATTGACATAACAAATACATTATAAAAACCATTTTCAATACCACAATACATAAAAGTTTTTATGGTATTTATTTCATATTAAAAACATTAAGGCTTGTTTAGGAAGCCAAAGACCAAATAATACTTGCGGTGGCGGAAAATGTCATTGTCACAGCATACATTAAAATAAACATTCCTTTTTTTCGGTTAGTAAAACGATTCATATAAAAATATTCCCATTGGATGAAATGAAAAGTCCAAGGTGTTTTATACAACGTATAAAAGAATGTCTTGTATTAGAACAAAATATGCCTCAATCAAAGGATATTGAGACGAAGTCCCTTACCTCATGTGTGACTTTACTTGTTCTCCCTTTAATATCCTAAATAATATCTTAGTGTTAATTTATACATGCTTAAGAACATTTTTCAAGCTTATTATTCATTTTATATGACTTATTTCCATGTTATAAACATTATGTAATCATTTAAGTTAATATTGTTTGTTTTGTCGATATTTTGTTCTTAAGTCAAAAATGGGCATCTTACAATTACATGTTGTTCATGTGGTCAAAGGTTCATTATATCCAGAGTGATATTACTAATTTGGATATCATATATATCATATATATACAGCATATACATGTATTCATACTAGTACGTAACATTTAGTGGTAAGAAATGAATTGCACCGTTCATGGAGACGGTAAGCCGTATGTACGCATGAACACTACTTTCATTTCTATTTCGTATTTAATGGATTGAAATAATAATGATATAAAGGTATATTATAATTCCAGTATAATATCATATATAATATCCTTAACTCTATCCTTTATACGTCCCACATATGTCATTAACTAATCAAATCACTTTGAGGGGGCGGGAGTCCGCACTTCCTAAAATGAAATTATCATGTTTACCCATAATGGAAACCATAATGGTATGCCATAAATGAAAAATAAATATGAATAAGGAAAACATAAACATAATATAAATCATATATAAAAATAGGGACATCTTATTGGCCACCATGAAAGGTTTTAAAAGAATATTGAACAATCATCGTTTCGTGAGGCATAAATTCGCCAACCACAGAAACAATATTTTCGTTAAGCATTAGATGGAGGTGTGTGTAAGTGTAAATATAATATTTCTCATAACAACATCCTAGTATATTTAGGATACTGGTTTTGTTACCAAATAAAGTAATAAAAAGTGTTTAGGGGGGTGGATAAGCAAAATAAAACAATAGAACACAAGTGAAGACATTACCATTAAATCGGGCAACGCCTCTTGGTTTGAACAAAAATGGTTTCTTGAAGAGCTTTCTGCCTATGGTAAGTCTTCTAGGATGAGAATAGGTATTTGTAGAGATAAAATGAGCTGTTTTTGGTCGATAAAAAGGCTTGAGTGGTGTGTGTATTGTGGTATAGGTGGGGGCCTTTTATAAGGCGGAGGAGGGGAACTCATGGAATGTTATAAAATGTTACTTTATTATATAATGATTTTCAGATTTTAAAGGTCCCACAATTATATATCACGAGGATAAGGTGATAATAGTTCAAAATCCACCCATCCAATAGGGTTTTTACAAGTTTAGGTCTTAGATTTTACATTATCTTTTTATTTTATTTAAATCGTTAAATAATGAGGTAATCGCTACATCATCATGGTGTCATAAATAATTTAATTTATTTAATGTCTAAAAATTTTAAAAAAAAATATCATGATATATCAATTATATTTATCTTTTTAATGAGTATTTATAGTCAAAAATATGACTTGTATATCCCCATGTAATTTTTTTTTTGTAAAACAATACATCTTTGTGACATTTTTATTTTAACTTTAAATAAAAAGTTCTTAATGTCATTTTCATACCCAAGTAGATCCATGGGGTCCCCAAGTTTACCCATGGATTTTATTGGTCGTCCATGAAACATCTAATAATGTTAGGACATGTGTCAAGGTAAATTAATTTTTTATAAGATTATTTCTACCTTAAATTACACTAATTACCTCTAATCGCAATTAATAAAACTTAAAAGTTACTATTCACCAAATAATTATTTTCATCCCATTGAACCACATTTTTACAATAATGATAAAAATGTATGATTTATTTTTTAAATTAATTTTACAAAAGTGGTAAAGTTTCATTTAAATTAAAAAATCTGTTTTTAACTACCACTTAGTGGTAAAACTATTCATCAAAAATTGAATTTTTTCAGAAAAATACCAAAAATTCACCCCAAGAAATACTTGATATTCCGAATTCAATGACGATGAATACTTTAAATGTGTCAAAAAATATAATTTTCATTAATTAATTTAATGAATAATTCCCATTGTCAAAAGAAATAGCGTGTTTTTTTGAAATAATATATATCAAAAGATTGACACTAGTTTATGTTCAATTTCAATGTGAAATTTACTCCAATGAAAACCATTGGATTAAATAGTATAAATATATTCTAATTTCAGTTTAAAATCAATTCAAAAGATAATCTAATCATATAAATAATTTAGATTATAAAGAGGTTTTGAATTAAAATACAACAATTTTCACTATTCTTTAATAAATGATCTTTATCAGAAAATTCAAAAAAAATTCAAAAAGTAAATTTTGATGTCCCAATTCTAAAGAAAACTTTTATTTGGTCCAATTTAATGTATAAGAGTGAACAAAACTATATTTAAAGAGGGTTCTCCATCAAAAGGTGATAATTCGACCTTTTAGTGAATATTAGAGTATCTATACCTAAAATTGTATTCTTTTTTTATTTTAAGCCTTAATATTTTATTGGATAAATGTAAAAACATTTAACAAATATATATAATAATATTTTAGTTATTTTTATTCATTCCTGCCAATTCCACAGCTACGTGTTAAATACCATTTAAAATAATATTATTATATTACTAGTGTGCAACGTATGATTTCAAAGAAACTCTTTGTTGTGTATTAAGTACGCTATCGAACATAGAAACTCCTTTAAAGTAAAATCAATATTTAATTCAAAAATAGTAATAAATATGAAATTGTATTACTCTTTATTTACCTAGAATGTTACATCCTTCCCCCATTTTGGGAATTGTATCCTCCCAATTTCCTTCACTTATCAAAATATGTGGGGGTATTAATCTCTCGCAACATTTTAATATTTCCAGGTTGCCTCTTCAACCATGTGGTTTTTCCACAAAACCTTTACCTGGTGAATTACAATATTTCGCAACACTTTCTCTATACGGTCAAGAATCTGGATTGGTTGTTCATCGTAATAGGGATTATCTTCCAACTTAACAACATGTGGGCTCAAAATATGAGATGGATCTGACATATACTTTCTCAACATCGAAACATCAAAATCATTTTGTACCTGGGACAAACATGGAGGTAAAGCCACTCGGTAAGAAACTAATCCAACTCTCTCTAAAATTTCATATGGTCCAATGAACCTTAGTCTCAGCTTTCCATTCTTACCAAATCACATCACACATTTCCATGGTGAAACTTTGAGAAAAACATGATCACCTACCTTGAAAGATAGATCCTTCCTCTGATTATCCACATAACTTTTATGCCTGCTCTGAGCTGTTCTAATTTGTTCGTGAATCAAATGAACTTTCTTTGCCATCCCTTCTACCAATTCTGGTCCCATCAGCTTCCTTTCCCCTACTTCATCCCAAATGGAGTTCGAGACTGTTTGACATATAATGCTTCAAACTGAGCCATCTGTATACTGGAATGAAAACTATTATTATATGAAAACTCAACCAAAGAAAGATGTTGGTCCCAAATTCCCTGATAATCCTTCGATAAATCACGTAGCATATCCTCCGAAGTATGAATTGTTTGATCTGACTACCCAACTGACTGAGGATGAAAAGATGTAATAAAATTTAATTTAGTGCCAAACGAATTTTGAAGGCCTTTCCAAAAGTTAGAAGTAAACCTAGGATCACGATCACATAAAATAGAGAGGGGAACTCAATGCAACCTGATTACCTCTTTAAGATACAATCAAGAAAGTTGATCTAGAGAGAATGTATCTCGAATATGAAGGAAATGAGTAGATTTAATCAATCGATCAATAATAACCCAAATTGTATTATTACTTCGAGATGTCTTTGGTAATCCCACAATGAAGTCCATTGATATATTTTCCCATTTCCTCTCTAGCACTGGTAATGACTACAACATCCCTTTCGGTAACTGCCGCTCTGCTTTATCTTGATGACAAGTCACACACTTCACAGTGAAATCAGTAATATCTCTATTCATTCCATCCCACCAGAGATACCCCCGCAGATCTCTGTACGTCATAGTAAAGCCAGGATGAACTGAAAAAGGGGAACTATGAGCCTCACATAACAACTCAGTCTTCAACTGTTAATCAGAAGGCAGACATAATCTCTTCCAAAACGTCAAAACACAATCATTATCAATGTTAAATTCAGGCACCATAACCCTCTGAACCAACTCTACCTTTTTCTACAACCCACTGTCATTCTTATGCGCTCGATTAATTCTGTCTGAGAGAGGTGATCTCACTGACACATAAAACAAAACAAAATAACATCCTGCACCAACAACTTCTATTCCAAAGTTCATCAAATCAAAAACCAAATGATATCATTCCAAACGCAGCATAGTTAATGAAGCATTACTTTTTCCACTCAATGCATCAGCCACATTATTTTCTTTTCCCGGATGGAAATGAATTGTACAATCGTAATACTTGATCAATTCTAGCCATCTCCTCTATATAATGTTAAATTATTTCTGAGTTAATATATACTTTAAACATTTATAATCAGTATATATTTCACACTTTACTCAATACAAATTATGCCACTAAATATTTTATGCGAAAACCCCAAAATCTAATTCCAAATCAACAGTAGGGTAATTTAACTCATGTGTATTCAATTGATGTGAAGCATAATCAATTAAATGATCATTATGCATAAGGAAACAACCAAGTCCCATCAACAAAGAATCACTTTAGAAACCAAACTCACCATTCTTGGAAGGAAGTTCCAAAACTGGAAAATTCACCAATCTTCTTTTCAACTCTGGAAAAAAATCATCACATTCTTTTGTCTAGATAAACTTAACAACCTTCCGAGTTAGCTTAGTCATTGGACTAAATAAACGTGATAATTTTTAAACAAACCATCAGTAGTAACCTTTCAATCCAAGAAAACAACGAATCTCGGTTACATTTGTGGGTCTTGGCCATTCTTAAACAACTTTTATTTTAGCACGATCAACAATTATGCCATTTTATTAAACAATGTGACTAAGGAATGAAATTTTTTGTAAGAAGAACTCACACTTTGTGAATTTTCCATATAGTTTATTTTCATTTATGTTTTTCAAGATGACCCTTAAATGACTTTCATGCCCCTCTTTAGTTTTAGAAAACTCAAAAATATCATCAAGGAAAAAAACCACAAACTTATCCAATAACTCATGGGAAATTCTATTCATAAGGTCCATGAATACAGCAGGTGCATTGGTTAACCCAAAAGGCATAACTAAAAATTCATAATGGCCATATATAGTATGGAACACAGTCTTCGGAACATCTTCTTATTTTACATAAAAATGATGGTCCCCCGACCTCAAATCAATCTTCGATAAAAACTAAGCTCCCTGAAGCTGATCAAACAAATCATTGATATGAGGAAAATGATACTTGTTCTTAAGAGTGATGTCATTCAAGGGACTATAATCAATGAAAAGTCTTATTGAACCATATTTCTTTTTAAAAAACAATACAGGAGTACCCCATGGTGATGTGCTAGGTCGAATGAAACCTTTATCTAATAACTCCTATAACTGCTTCTTTAACTCTAAAAGTTCAACTTGAGCCATTCGATAAGGGGGTTTTAAAATTGGCTTAGAATCAGGAACTAAGTCAACAGTAAATTCAACTTCCCGATCATGAATAATACAAGGCAACTCATCAGGAAAAACATCAAGATACTCATTTACCACTGGAACATCATTAATCTGAATAGTTTTTTTTATTATCAACAAGATGTTCACGGTAACACTGATTTCCATCTTTTACTAGTTTCTCAACTTCCTGATATGTTATCAAAATCAAGGGTTCGTTCTTGTACACAAAAGGAAAATATTTCTGAAAAGAATCCATTTTAGCTCTGTAGTCAATCTTGGCAAGATAAATAGAAACCAATCCATTCCCAAAATAACATCAAAATCTAATAGAGGAAAAACAATAAGGTTTGAAGGTAGATTCTTTCCACACACAAGGATAAAAAAGGTTCTTATAATTTGTTTTTGTCTCAATGTTTCTTCCAGTTGTTTTTACCATAAGTTCAGGATTCATATCTTGAGATGGAATTCCAAATTTATATGAAAACTTCTCAGAAATGAATGAATGTGTAGAACCTGAATCAAAAAAAACATTGGCATAATCTGAACAAACAGACAATGTACATGATACTACTTCATTCTATGGCCCAACATCTGCTGATGTAGTTACAAAGGATTTGACCACATCATTCTTCTTATAGTGTGTCTTCTTTCCCTCAGTTTTGTTCTTCATTAGACATTCATTTACATAATGAACCATTTCATTACACTTAAAACATCTTACAGATGGCTTTTCATTTCCTACCTGGTCATCTTCCTTACACTTACGAGAAATATGACCAGACTTTACACACCGAAAGCCCATTCCAGACTTGGATAAACATTCTCCATGATGCATTTTACCACACTTATCACAAGATGGATATTTGTTTTTCTTACCTCCTTTCATCATTGATGAATTCTTACCCATTTCCTGCCAACTGGACCTCTTATTCTGTTGTTTTTTCATAGAACACCTGATCATTGGAAAACTCCATTTCCACCTTCTCTGCACATCGAACAAGTTTTTCATAACATTTTAACTCACAAGAATCTAAATCCCTTCGATACTTTGGCATTAAACCTGGGGTAAAAATGGATGATTTTACTCTCAAGATCTCATAAGATATTTGGAGCATACCTTGCTAGTCTAGTGAACTTTTCCTCATAGGAATCCACATAATCATCCTCCTCCCTCATTTTGAGGAACTTTTTTCCATCCTAAGACAAACCACCTTAGGAAAATATTTCTCAAGAAACATACCTTTGAATTTTTCCTAGTGAAGATCATCTATCTCATCACTATCCCGGATATTTTTCATCATCGACCACCACTGATCAGATTCACCTTCAAAACGGTATACACCAAGACTAACCTTTTGATGTTCTAAACACCCCATGATAGCAAAAATCTTCTCCAGTGCTTTAATCCACCCTTCAACTATCATAGGGTCAGATAATCCTCTGAATGATGGGGGGTGTTGCCTCATGAAATGTTACACCACTGACATGTTCCTATGCGGTTGATCTTGCTGATCTCATGCATGGATAACACCACCATTTATAGCCTGAGTCAATTGTTCCATCAGTGTGACCAATTATTCAGTTCAAATTCCGACCGTCTCAGTTTACTGATTTGGAAGGTTGTCTTCAACCTGTTGTTGTCCCAACATAGCTTCCCAGTTTCCTCTACGGAAAACCATTCTGAACACAAAAATATCTTAGGAGAATAAATATGGTAATCTTTAAATTCTATATCATTTCAATCATACCATAAATTAATTTATAATTTAACAATTTTCTAACTCCTAATGTTGTATAAACCGTCCTTTGATACCAACTATAAGGCCCCGACCTTAAACATTACTTAATACTGAATAAAATTAATAATTACCATTGATGATCTTTTCAGGTTTATATTTTTAGATAATTAGATCATAACTATTAAATCTCAAAAGATTACACAGTAGACACATCTACTATGTTTCCTTTTTTTATAAAACATGAACTCATAAAAAAAGAGTCATGTCTAGTTCCATGTTTAAGACAGCCTGAATTTTCCTTGATCCCATCCTTGACCCTATTCCACATTATGTCCTGTGAGAAACAATTCAAAAAAAAACATGGGGTGAGCATAAAAATATCAGTAAGGGATACACAAAGAAGGAAAACTGTTAGTTTTTCAAAATAATAAGTAAACAATGAATACTTTATCAAAGTAATACTTTTCACCATTATGAAGTAGTAAATACTCTTCACTGAAAAAAAGTCATTACTAATCATTTTGTAACCAAACGATTACCATAAACCCTATATAAATAACAAATAACATATAATGTTAACGTGGGACATAAACATACTTAAATAGAATAACCATACGATCTACGTCCACACATATCACTTAATGGAATAGCCATCCGACTGACTTCCATACCCAATGAATTGGAGTTTATAATGTAACCACCCATCCTGGTATTCACGGCACCACCTGTCATATGGTTTATCACATAACCACCCGTCAAATTCCCAAGTACCATTATAAAATCATAATACATAAAACAAATACAATGGAAAGATAAAATTTCCACATTTTGATCAAAACATATCACATAAATATATATACATAAAAAATCCATTATAAAAGCCATTCTAAATACCACAATACATAAATTATTATATGTAATTTATTTTATTTACAAAACATTACGGCTTGTTGAGGAAGCCAAAGACCAAATAAAACCCACGGCGGTGAAAAAGGTCGTTGGCACTGCGTATGTTAAAATAAACATTCCTTTTTGTCTATTAGTAAAAATATTAGTAGAAAAATATTCCCTTTGAATGAAATTAAAAGTAAATTTTTTTTATACATCGTATAAAATAATGACTTTTATTAGAACAAAATATTCCTCAATGAAAGGAGATTGAGACGAAGTCCCTTACCTATTGTCTGACTAGACTTGATTGCTCTTTAATCTCCTGAATAATAAACTAGTGTTAATTTATTCTTTCTTAAGAACCATTTTCAAGCTTATTATTCCTTTAATATCACTTATTTCTTTGTTATAAACATTATTTAATCATTTATGTTAATAATGTTCATTTTGTCGATATTTGTTTCTTAAGTCAAAAATGGACTTCTTACAATTACATTTTGTTCATGTTGTCAAAGATTCATTATATCCAGAGTGATATTCCTGATTTGGATATCATATATATCATATATATTCATCATATACATTTATTTATAATATTACATAACATTTAGAGGTAAGAAATTATTTTCACCGTTCATGGAGACGGTAAGCCATACATACGCATGAACGCTACTTTCATTTATATTTCATATTTAATGGAGTGAAATCATTATGATATAAAGGTATATTATAATTCCAGTATAATATCATATATAATATCATTAACTCCATCCTTTATACATCCCATATATGTCATTAACGAATCATATCACTTTGAGGGGGTGTTAGTCCGCACTTCCAAAAATGAAATTATCGTGTTTACAGATAATGGAAACCATAAAAGTATGCCATAAATGAAAAATTAAAAAGCATAAATAAATCATAAACAAAATATATATCATATATAAAAATATTGAAATCTTAATGGCCACCATGAAAGGTGTTAAAAGAAGATTGAACATTCATCGTTTCGTGAGGCAGAAATTCACCAACCACAGAAACAGTATGTTCATTAACCATTAGACGGAGGTGTGTGTAAGTTTAAATCAAATCCATATCATTAAAACATCCAATTAAATCTTGGATACTGGTTTTGTTACAAAATAATGGAATAAAAAGAGTTTATGGGGAATGGAGAAGCAAAATAAAACAAAAAAACATAAGTGAAGACATTTCCTTTAAATCGGGTAACTCCTCTTGTTTTAAACAAAAAAGGTTTCTTGAAGATCTTTATGCATATGCTAAGGATTCTAGGATGAGTAGAGGGATGTGGTGATATAAAAAGAGTGGAATTTGGTCGAGCAAAATTCTTGAGAGGTGTGGGTAAGGTGGTAGAGGTAGGGCTTTTTATAAGAGGGAGGTGGGGCACTTTTGGAAAGTTATACAATGTTACCTTATTATATAATGAGTTTCAGATTTTAAAGGTCTCAAAATTATATATTTCGAGGATAAGGTGATAATAGTTTGAAATATACCGATCCAATAGGTTTTTGAAAATTATATGTCTTATATTTTACATTATCATTTCATGTTATTTAACTCGTTAAATAATGAGGTAATTGGTGCATCATCATGGTGTCTTAAATAATTTTATTTATTTAATGTCTAAAAATTATAAAAAAATATCATGATGTAGGAAATCATTTTATATTTATAATGTATTTTTATAGTCAAAAATATTACTTTTAAAACTCTATGTAAAAAATTGTTTTTGTAAAACAATACATGTTTGTGACATTTTTATTTTAACTTTAAATAAAATGTTATTAAAGTCATTTTCTAACCCAAGTGGATCCATGGTGTTCCCAAGTAGACCCATGGATTTTATTGGTCGGCCATGACACATACAATAATGGTAGGACATGTGTCAAGAAAATTTCTTATTATTATAACATTATTTCTACCTTAAATTACACTAATTACCTCTAATCGTGATTAATAAAACATAAAAGTTACTATTCACAAAAAAAATTATTTTCATCCCATTGAACCACATTTAACATACTAATGAAAACCATGTATGTAAGATTTTTAAAATTCAATTCACAAAAGTGGTAATTTTTCATTTAAACGAAAAATCTGTTTTATAACTACCACTTAGTGGTTTCAATATTCATCAAAAATTTAAGTTTTTCACAAAAAGACCAAAAATTCACCCTAAGCTATATTTGATATTCCGAATTCATAAATGATGTCTATTTTAAAAAATTAAAAACATATAAGTTGCATTAATTATTTTAATAATTAATTACCGTGGTCAAAACAAATAGCGTGTTATTATTGAACAATGTATATCTAAAGATTGACACTAGTTTAAGTCAAATTTCAAAATGAAATTAATTCCAATGACCACCATTGGATTAAATAGTAAAAATATAGTCTCATATCACTTTAAAACCAATTAAAAAGATAATACAATCATATAAACAAATAATATTAAAAAAATGTTTTGATTTAAAATAAATCATTTTTCACTATTCATTAAAAAATATACATGATCGGAAAAATAAAACAAAATTACAGAAAGTAAAATTTGATGTCCCGATTCTAAATAAGAATTTTATTTGGTCCAATAGAATGTATAAGACTTATAAAAACTATATTTAAAGAGGTTTCACCATCAAAAGGTGATAAGTCAACCTTTTAGTGAATATTAGATTATATATTCCTAAAATTGAATTCTTTTCTTATTTTAAGCCATAATATTTTATTAGATAAATGTAAACACATTTTACAAACATATATAATCATATTTTAGTTATTTATATTCATTCTTTCCAATGCTACGGCTACGTTTTAACTACCATTTAAAATAATATTATTATATTACTAGTGTGCAACGTATAATTTCAATGAAACTCTTTGTTGCATATCGGGTACACTATCGAACATAGAAACCCATTTAAAGTAAAATTAATATTTAATTCGCAAATATTAATAAATATGAAAATGTATTATTCTTTATTTACCTGGGATGTTACAAATATACACCCATTTATAAATATCAATGTTTTCTTGACTAGTTACAGGGAGCCTAGTGTTCACTAAGATTAAATTATAGTTAGGCTACCAGAAACAATGATTTAGAGAGGATAATATTCCAAGGAAAATTGTTGGTGTTTGATAATTATTTTATGAGTATCTTATCATTCCAATCATGTTGAAAAATTCACCAGTGGATTTCATGACACTCAATAACCATATTTTACGTCGTTATCTCGACACAGATATTATGGTCTTATTTTCCAATGTCCTCATAAGCTCATAGAATTACAAATTACACTCCATGAGCCTTGATATCGTACTGAGAAAATTTTGAGAACATTGAATTTATTACAAAAATCCAAATTATTGTTTTTTGATTCATTAAATGTGTTTACAATGGCATGTGATCCCTATGGGAAGAATTTATATGGACATAGAGAAGGTTGAGGTCGTGATGTACTAGGAATTCCAAAAGAATTTTTAAATGAATAAGATATTCCATTTTATTGTAGGTTACTACAGATTGTCCTATTTTTTAGTTCATTTGATATGAATAAAGATGAACTATAAAATGTTTTAGTGGAAAGAACCTTGTGAAGAGGACTCCTCAATGATAATTTTTTAGATCATATCACTAGATATGTTTTTTACTATGATTATATAGGTGTTTTTTGGAGTTTTTCTGATGTATATGGACTTAGTAATATGTTATTATTCACATCATATGTGACCCCATGAGTGGAATACATAATTAATTATTTGGAGTTGGGAGCCTTAGATTATGATATGATGTTTTTTTTACATTTTCTATTTGGTAAGAGGTTTTTTTAATTGACCACAGGAGCTTCCAATATATCTTCCCTTGGTGGGAAATGAAAATGAGGTGGAGGACCTGGGTAGAGTATCTAGAGGCATTTTACATGGATATGGCCTACACTATGGGGAAGGGTTATTTCAATGTAGATTTTATCTATAATTAAATTCTAGGGAAACATTAACATAGAGTGAATCCTTCATAGGAGGAATGAAATCTGGCGAGTTTCATGGTTGTATAGTTTTTGGATGAATTAGAGAATCATGGAGTAATAACCTAAATACCTTTGGTTGTGCCATCTATAATTGTTATTTAGTTGAAGAAGATTAATGATTCATATATCATATGTATAGTGATGAAACAATGATTTGAATGGTGTGACCCTATCCCCAGGTGGATAGTTAATTAATATGATATTATAATCATACATCAGTGGATTTTTGTAAAACCCTTATTGGGAGAGTAATTGATGAATGAATATGTTGTTTCAGAATAGTCAGTTCTTCCATGGTCATTGAATATATAAAATTGAATCTAAATTTATTTTTTTTGGAAATATATACAGAGAGACGTCACTGATTTTTTTTTCATAATGGTTTGCCTTATATTGGTTGAAATTCTAGCTAAAAATTTCCGATCGAATGATTTTTCTAATTTTAGTGCCTACATGTAAGTGACAAAACATGATGATGGACGTGGAAATAGGTATTCCCCTATACCATAGGTAATGAAAATGCCATTTGGGTGATATTTGATCATCCATTGATTGTATCACCTTTATTGAAAACCCACGATACATTTTATGTAGAGGAGTTGTAGAGACCCAAAGCTTGACATACATAGATATTGCCTTACTTTTGCGGAATACATAATACATAAGATGAACCAACACTCAAGGACCGTAATAGTTTAGCGTCTTTGGAAACTAGAAACATAATCTTCAAATAATGGTGAAATATCTTCAACATCTCCCATAAAGATCATCACCTTTTTGTTTTCTTACTTAAAACCGTTCCTTAAATCCTGGAAAAAAGTAAGCATAAATAAGGGTGAGCTCAAAATCTCAGTAAGGGTAAGCATGGAGAAAATAAATAAAATCATATACATTTGAACATAAAAACATGAACATAATGTTTAAACATCAAGATTTTGAGAAATGACAATAAACATGTCAGTACGTAAGGCATAGATCAAAATGGGACATCAATCATGACAAATAGCATGGGAATAAAACATGTAATTGTAGAAACCATTAAGCACATGTTATGATATTCAATGTAGAGAAGACATTGCTACCAAGACCATTTTTGTGGAAAAAGTACCTTTCTGAATCGATTTCACTCCTCATTTCTGTCTTGTAACACTGAACCATATTAACATACCATTCCAGCCATGTCTATCTAATGAGATATAAATCGTTACCCAATGCATTGGAGGGAGATATAGGTCCCACCCATGTCGTAATGAAATCATTCATACTTGTGCCACAAAATAAACTTAAAACATTTATCATAACCCAAAGAATAAAATGGGTTTAATAAACATCATCCCATCATCACATAATCCATATAAAACAAATGGATATTACATCATAAGAAATTTGAAACCATGTAAATCATAGAGAAATTATTCTAGAAACATACAAATATGAAATAATGTTATCTTAGATGGAAAATGTTTTTGGTAAAACACTTGAAATGAATTCTTAAGGAAAATATCTTTTCTTCTTCAAAATCATTTTCGATCCACAAAATTCCATCAAATATTAAAATAAATTATTTTCATGAAAATTTTCATGAAATCTTGTAGAGTAAGCTTCATGAAAATTAGGCATTATGAAGTCGTAAAAATCCGTTCATGCCATATATGTTAAAAATAACATTCTTCTAGTACTTTTTCAGAAAAGTCAAAATGTTACCTGTGTTGTAATCAAAAGTAAGATTCCTTTCATAACATGTGGTAAATTTAAAAAATGGGTAAAAATGAATTTAGAAATACATGAAAACATTTTTAGAAATCCTGGGCATGGATGATAACAATAACCCCAATAAATACTTACAAATAACAATCTCGGATAAGAACGAGATTGGAATAGTTATCCCTTACCTTAGGTCTGATATCATTCGTACATATCTGAACCTCCTATATAATGATTTAAATAATATCATTTACTTATGAATAAATCATATTCATTGTTATGATATCATATATGGTTCACTTATGACTCTATATTACTCGTTCTTTTGTCAACTCCATGTTAAGACAACGTTTTGGGTAAAATCGTTTCAGTTATCGTACGTGTTTGGACATGTTGTTCTAGATATTATTAATTATATCTGGATTTAAATAAATCCATAATGTAAAACATGATTTATATATAATGGATATTCAGTATATAAATATATATGATAAATCAATAAATGGAATGAAATACACCGTTCATGGAGAGGGTAGGTCGTGTGTGCGCATGAATGCTGTATTCGTTTCCTTATTGAATTAAATGGAATTAAGTAAATGAAACATATATGTTCATATGCCCAGTATAATTATTATGTAATATCTTTCATTATTATTTATTATATAAACATTATAATCATACTTTAATGGTTTATCATGGAAAATGAATAACATCGTGTTCGTGGAGACAGTAGTCCGTACGTACGCACGAACGATGATATCATTACCATGATCATGGAATTGTATGAAGTGTTTGTATAATATTTCAGAATCATTATCATTTTAAAATAATCATATATAGTTATTTATTTACACCATTATACCCATCCAAGTACGGTTGTGGTGGAAAATAGATTACACCATGGCGTGGAGACGGTATTCTGTACGTACACATGCGCGTTGATTTCATTTTCTGTAGGATGGATAGAAGATGAAATTGGGTTTTTTATTATTTATAATAACATATAATTATATGAGTGGTACCGATGTTATTAATTTATGATGAAACAAATAGATAAGAATAAGTATAAGAATAAATAAATTGGAATGAATCGGTAAGGATATTACCTCTTTTTGACGCGCCTCTTCTTAACCTCCTCTTATGGCACTAGGGTTTGTATTCTGAGGAGACAAGAAACTCAATATGGTTTCTTCGAAATATGATAAGGGAAATGGGCAGGGGTTGGCTGAACATCAAGGATCAATAGGGTGTGAAGGGATGAGGGAGGGGTTCCCTTTCTATAATGGAAGAGAGGGGCACCTTTGGAAAAACATAAAATATTATTTTATAATAAAGTCATATTCAGTTTATAATAGCTCCAAAATGATTTATTTCGAAGCTAAAGAGGGTATGTGTCGAAATCCTCTCAAAAAATATGTTTTAGACAAGTTTAGGGTACTATTTTAACCTTATCATTTAGATTTAACTCTAATTTAAATAATGTTTTTACCGTGTCTTCTTGTTTTCTTACACTATATGGTTTATAAACATACTATAACAAGACAAAAGAACCCCAAGTGGTTAATTATTAATATATATAACCTTATATAAGTCATTGGACCGGAGCATAGATTTTTAGGAATAAAATAACAATTAATAATATAATATTTTTTTAAAAAACTATTTTATGTCATTTTTGACACTATTTGGTAAATGATTTTTTTGAAACATATATAAAAATGATTAGTTAGAAAAAAAAGTTATTTTAATCAATACTAAGAAGTAATATTAACCTATAAAATTACTAGAATTCATAAAAATGATGAAATTAAAATTATTTTGGTATTTATATCATCAATTATGTTAATATTTCATTAATAAGTTAATTACTACCTCATCATTGTGTCAAAAATAAATTAAATAACATAATGTCCAAAATATATAAATAAAACACCATTATGTAGGAAATATTGTTATATTTATAATGAATATTTATAGTCGAATTTATCTTATGTATAACCCTATATTAAAAATTATGTAGTTATTAAACTTTTATTTTAACCATTTTAACTCTTTTTAAATAAAATAATAAAAATTTTCCTCATCTAATCCATGTGGACGTAAAGGGTAATTTTTTATTCCTTAGATTATTTTTGGTCGAATTAAACTTATACAATAGAATTAGGACATGTTTTCGGAAATAATAATATCATATTTACCCTTAATTACTGTATTTACTTTTAACCATGGTAAATAAAAGTACAAAGTTAATATTCAGGAAAAATTATTTTTATCTTATTTAACCACATTTTACTCCTCGATATTAACCATGTCTCTCGGATTTTTTTAATTCCTCTCACAGAAGATGTAAAATTATGTTTTATATAGATTTTCAAATTCTCCTAGAAGGTGGGTAAAAGACGGTGAAAAGATCAATAAAATTTTTATATATCTAAAATTATTATAAAATTATTCAAATTATTTACATTGAACTTATATAGGTATTATGTATCAATTTTGAACGAAAATAAATTTAAATAAAATAAATTATTATATAAATAAAATGTTGGTTTTTAAATAGTAACCCATTGTTTTCACTATTCATCAAAAATTGAATGTTATTAGAAAAATACAAAAAATTCACCCGAGGTAAATTTAAATATTTTGATTCCAAAAATGAAGTCCATTTTTAAAGACAAAATGTATAAAATTTCAAAAAGAGTGTATTAATATTCATAACGACTAGTTTATAATAAATTTATAATAATATCTCATTTAATGAAACTTGGTATTGCGTACTACACACACTATCGAAGAAGGTCATGATTGATTGTAATGCAATCCATGTCAGGGTTGTGTGTAGTGAAATCTCCTTTTGGTGTTTCATATAACATAATCAAAACTTATTTCATTTATACATTAAACCAAATCTATACTTAATGTTGTGTAAAATAATTTCCACAAAACGAACATGAAATTGTGTGTAACACGAGCCAAGAATAGTGTTACGTATACTTCAAGCTAGTACGGTGTTGAGTATAGTGCAAGATAATCTTGGTGTAGTGTATAATATAATACATCAATGAAAATAAAAATAATACATCTCATAAAATCTCAGTTTGTTACATTCTACCCCTATAAATATGAATTTCGCCCATTTTCTGATGAAGAGTGGTAGATGTAATGGATATGAAAAAGGCAAAAATTAAAAAGCCATAAATTTGTGATGATCTAAGGTACCATCTGATTCCTCGGATATGAGGACACTAGGACAAAATTTTTGGTTTTCAAGATCATTTCCATAATGTTGAAGAATTTTTAAATTAAAAGAAGTACTTACTTGATTTTGGTACAATCTTACCATTGCTCGTGCCTTGAACAATTTCCACTTCATCTCTTAAAAAATGAAGTTGAATTTGTCTTTTCCGAATTTTATCAAATCATGCGATAGAATGATAGGTCATTCCATGTGTCCCAAACATAGGATTAGAAAAAGTTATATACCTAAGTCTATCTTATGGTGAGATTAATTATATATGGTTCCAGAAATGGACTTATACATCATCGATCATACCTCTTAATAAAATAAAACTAGTTTCTACTAACCAAGGACTTCGTGTAGGTCAGTGGTAGGCAATAATGTCATGTCGCACTTCAGTTGTGGGTTCGATTCCCGCAACCCTGCCTGACGTGACTAGTTGTTGCCCGTTCTGCAGTTTGTCCCTTTTCTTAAAATACACTATTATAAAATTATTTCCATAATATCGAAGAAATTTCAAGACTTAAACAATACTATCTTATGTTAAACATAATCCATTCCAATATCTAGTCTTATCCAAAATACTTTTGTCCATGCTCATAGTATAATGAAAACAATTACTTGAAATGTCATCTTCCGAGCATGTGAATACCACAATTTCTCCCCCATATATCATACGATATATCTTGTTGGTCAAATTAAAAACATGTGAATACCTTAATCATGTATTCTCTTGAAAAATTAATACACATTGAACCTTAGTGAAAACATGAATATTGTCAAATGTTAACTCTTTCCACAAACCAAAATTCCAAAAATTCAATATACTCAAACCATGATATCACTTTGTCCTTATATCAGTCATGAGATCATTAATACTATCAAACATCTCCTTATCTCCTTATTTTTTCATTATGACCATATAATCTATCTTCCAAAAATATTTGAATAACCTTTCCTAGTTACTGCTACCATTCAACATATACTTTCAAAAACTTTAGGCAAAACAATTGTGTAAAAAACCTTAGATGTATCATTATTCCATAGTACCATACATTAGTCTTGATAAACATGAAATCATTCCACTACATTCATAAACCATTGAACTAGATTCAAAACTTCTTTCATCTCATATATCATTTGTAGTCTCTTCATCATCATCCACATAAATACTACTCATATGTCTATGCTGATTCTCTTCAGGAGATTTTCCATAAGGGAATTGGTTTTCATAATTCCCATCCACTCCACATTTAAAACATCTAATCGTTGTTGATGTCTTAGAAATACCATTATCATTCTCCATGGTGTTAACTGAACCATTTTCTTATCACTTACTGGATTAGTGTCCTTCTTTTCTACACCTAAAGTATCTTCCAGTTCCTTTGAAACATACTCTATGATGCCTCTTCCCACATGATTTAAATTAGGGTAATTGAACATTCTTTCCTCTATGATCATCACGAAAATCCATCTTTCTCTTATTAGTTGAGTCGGGATACTTACCAATTTTGTGATTATTGATCATATTATGAGATTGCTTATTACGCATAATAACGATATGTGGTTTTCTAGATACAATTTTATTTGGTTTCTCATGAAGAATATCATCCCATTGTCCATTATATCCTCCATTATCCTGAATCTTCCTATTTCCAACAATTTTATAAAACCCAAAAAGAATAGTGTGAGAGGAAAAAATCATAATCAAGGGGGATTACCTTCAATATCAAACATCTTATGTTAAATTCAATGATTTTTACCGTAGTTATAGGACTATAACCTATACTTTTACTTAACCTTAGACACATACCTAGAAATACCATAGAAATATATCTAGGGATTTCACTAAAGCATTCACATCCTAGTTTCCAATGGTTATCTAAACCTTTCCTCTGATACCAACTGTAGATACCCAAAGCATGACGTACATAGACATTACATTACATTTTCAAAAGACATAATACAAAAAAAGAACCAACACTCTAGGACTGTAATAGTTTAGTGTCTTTAGAAACACGGAACATAATATTTTAATCATGGTGAATTATCATCAATATCTCCCATAAATTTATTCCCATTTTTGTTTTCTTACCTAATACTTTTATTTAAATCCTAGGGAAAGAATACATAAAAACGGTGAGCTCAAATTCTTAGTATGGGTATGCATGGATAAAATAAAACAAATCATATACATTTTAACTAAAAAACATGATAATAATGTTTAAACATAAAGATATTGAGTAATGAAATAAAACATGTCAGTAAGTAAGGCATAGATCATAATTGGACATCAATAATGGTAAATTGAATTTGAATAAAAAATTTAATTTTGGAAACCATTAAGAACATGTTTTGATTTCCATAGTAGAAAAGGCATTGCTGCCAAGACCATCTTAGTGGAAAAAGACCCTTTCTGAATCGAGTTCACTCTTTGTTTCAGTCCTCTAACACTGAATTGGATTAACGTACCATTCCAGCCATTTCTATATCATGAGATATAAATCTTTATAGAATTAATTGGAGGGAGATATAGGTCCCACCCATCCCATAATGAAATCATTTATACATGTGCCACAAAATAAACTTAAAACATTCATCATAACCCAATGGATAAAATGGGTTTCATAAACATGATACCATCAACACATAATCCTTATAAAACAAATAGATAATTCATCATAAGATAAGTGAAACAATTAAAATCATATAGGCATTATACGTGAAACATACATATATGAAATAATGTAATCTTATATTGAAAATGGTTTTGATAAAACACTTGAAATGAATTCTTAGGGAAAATATCTTTTCTTCATCAAAATCATTTTCTTTTCACAATATTACATTAAATTTTAAAAGAAATTATTTTGTTGAAAATAGTTATGAAATCTTGGAGAGTATGCTTCATGAAAATGAGGAGTTATGAATCCGTAAAAATCCATTGACGCCGTATATTTTAAAAATTACATTCTTCTCGTACTTTTGAAGGAAATGTCAAAAAGTTCCCCATGTGGTAAGAAAAAGTAACATTCCTTTCATAAAATGTGGTAAATTTAAAAAATGGTTAAAAAGGAAATTAAAAAATACATGAATTTTTTTAGAAAACATGGTCATGCATGATAACAATTACCCCAGTAAATAGTTACGAATAACAATCTCAGATAAGAACGAGATTGGAATAGTTATCCCTTACTATAGTCCTGATATCCTTCATACGTATCTAAAACTTATGTATAATGATTTAAATAATTTCATTGAATTATTACATAATCATATTAATTGTTATGATATCATATATGGTTCACTTATTACTTTATATTTCCCGTTTTTTGCAAATTCCATGTTAAAGCAGCATTTTGGGTAAACTCGTTTCATTTATTATACGTATTTTGACAAGTTGTTCATGATATTATTACTTATATCATGATTTACATAATTTTCAGAATGTAAAACATGATTTATATATAATATATATTCATTATATAAATATATATGATATATTGATAAATGGAATGAAATACACCGTTCATGGAGACAGTAGGTGGTGCGTACGCATGAACTCTGTTTTCATTTCCCTATTGAATTAAATAGAATTTATTAAATGAAAAATATATGTTCATAAATCCAGTATCATTATTATGTAATATCATTCATGATTATTTATTATATATACTTTATAATCATACATTAATGGTTAATCATGGAAAATGAATCTCATCGCGTTCGTGGAGACGGTAGTCCGTAGATACCCACAAACGATGATATCATTACCATTATCATGGAATTGTATTGAAGTGTTTGTATAATATTTCAGAATAATTATAACTTTACAATAATCATATATAGGTATTTATTTACACCGTTATACCCATCTATGTAAGGTGGTGGTGGAAAACAGATTACACCATGGCGTGGAGACGGTATTCCATACGTACGCACGTGCGGTGGTTTTGCATTCCGTAGGATGGATATAAGAAGAAATTGGGTTGTTCAATATTTTTAATGAAATATCAGTAAATTAGTGACACTTATGTAATTAATTTATGATGAAGCAAATAGAGAAGAAGTAGATGAGGAAATTAATTGGAAAGAATCGCTAAAGGATATTACCTCTTCTTTGATGCTCCTCTTCTTCACCTTTTATTAGTGAACTAGTGTTGGAATTTTGAGGAGACCAGAACCTCTATAATGTTTCTCAGGAATATGATAAGGGAAATGGAAGTGGTTGGCCGAGCTTCAAGGCTCAAATGGGTGCGAAGAGAAGAGGGACGGTGTGCCCTTTTTATAAGGGAGGAGATGGGCACCTTTGGAAAAACATAAAATATTATTTTATAAAAAAGTCATATTCGGTTTATAATATCTCCAAATTGATTAATTTATAATATAAAGTGGAGTTGTGTATACTTACTCTCAACCAATAGATTTAATACATGTTTAGGTTTCTATTTTAACCTTATCATTTACATTTAACTCTAAGTTAAATAATTTAGCATTTACCGTGTCTTCTTATTTTCTTACACTATATGGTTAATAAACATAATATAACAAGACAAACAAACCCCAAGTGGTTAAATATTTATATATATAACATTATCTATGTAATTTGGCCAAACCTTATATTTTTAGGAATATAAATAAAATTAATAATATAATATTTTTTTAAAAAACTATTTTATGTCAATTTTGACACTATTTGGTAATTGATTTTTGTGAAAATCATAAAAACAATATTAGTTAGTACAATGATAATTGAATAAATAATAACATGTCATATTATCCTATAAAATTATTGTAATTCATAAAAATTATCAAATTACATTTATTTGGGTATTTATAACATCAATTATGTTAAAATTTCATTATTAAGGTAATTACTGCATCATCATTGTGACATAAATAAAATAAATCATTTAATGTCTAAAAATTATAAATAAAATTCAATTATTTAGGAAAGAGTTTTTTCTTTCTAATTAATAATTATATTAGAATTTATCATATGTATAACCCTATATTAAATGTGTTAGTTATTAAACTTTGATTTTAACAATTTTAGCTCTTCTTTAAATACAACAATAATAAGTGTCATAATCTAATCCAAGTGGACCTAAAGGGTAATATTTTATTCTTAATGCTGTTTTTTGTGGAATTAAACTTATTCAATTGAATTATGACACGTGTTAGGGTAATAATAATATCATTTTTACCCTTAATTACCCTATTTACTTTTAACTGTGGTAAATAAAATTAAAAATTTACTATTCACCAAAAAATATTTTTATCTTATTGAACCACATTTTACTCTTTGATATTAACCATGTCTCTCGGATTTTAGAAAGTCTACTAATATAAGCTGTAAAATTATGGTTTATGTTGATCTTCAAATTATCCTAGGAGGTGTTGAGTCAATAAGGTTTTCCTTATGACTTTTCCATTCCTTCTTGTTTTGAAAATCACAAACACCTTATCCTTAAGGAAAATCGCTTTTGTAAGGAAAATCGCTTTTATAAGGAAAAATGCTTTCTTAAGGAAAATCGCTTTTATAAGAAAAATTATCCTTATCGTATTTTCATTAATATTTTTCTTAAGTATGAAATTCGGATTCACGTTCTCGGAATCATTAAAACTGATAAAAAGCATTCTGTTTTAGGGTTCGGATTCTGGACAAGAACTATAAGGAAGTTACATTCCGAATTCCAGTTATGAATTCTGACTAAGTTCTATTCCAGATTCAGGATACGAATTCTAATGAAGAATTCCCATTACGAATTCTAATGAAGAATTCCCATTACGAATTCTAATGAAGAATTCTCATTACGAATTCTCATTACGAATTCTGAAGAAGAATTCCCATTACGAATTCTAATGAAGAAATCTCATTACGAAATCTCATTACGAATTCTAATGAAGAATTCCCATTACGAATTCTAATGAAGAAATCTCATTACGAATTCTCATTACGAATTCTGATGATGAATTCTCATCACGAATTCTGATGACGAATTCTCATTCCGAATTCCTACTCCGAATTCCCATTCCGAATTCACCTATTAAACAGAATCTGGTTATCATTGTTTTATACACTCTGAATTTATTCACTCCGAACTTTCACTCCGAAATTTCTATTCCGAACTTTTATGTTATGGGTTTAAAACGATGTCGTACTTTCTGTTACACTTGTTTTGTTATAAAACGATGTCGTCCATTTTGTTATAAACTAACCGTTGTCTAAGTGACACGTGTACAGGTCCCTCCGAACTTTAAGGAAAATATGACCGTTGGAGGAGGAGCCGACCATACCTATAAATAGGAGCTCATTTGAAAGAGCTCAGTGTTAGCGGTTGTGACTTCTGTGCTTACATGCTGTTGAAGTGATTTCTAGAGAGAGAGTCTCTTATTAACTCTCAAAGCTTCGTGCGACTCCGAATGCTGTTGATTACATTCGAGGGCTTCCGGGGATAGGAAGACAGAGGTGCCGACTACCTTAAAGATCGAGGGCTTTCTTGCTGAGATAGACAGAGGTGCCGACTACCTTAAAGATCGAGGGCTTTCTTGCTGAGAAAGACAGAGGTTTCCAACTACCTTGAAGTTGAGGGCTTGCGGGGATAGCAAGACAGAGACACCGATCTTCGTATCGAGGGCTTACCCTGGTGTGGGTAAGACAGACTTGCTTGAAAGTATAAATCAAGGGACCTTTATCCAAGGTTGTTGGATACCCTTCTCTTTGGGTTAAAAGACTATTATCTTGTTACTAGTAGTTTTACTACTTGTTTTTATTCCGCTGTAATTTGTATCTTAAGGAAAGTATAACTTTCTTATACTTCCTTACTTACTCTGATTAGTTTAGATTCTATACGCTTTAAGGTAGAATCTCATATTGTAACTTTTGTTAAGCTTCAATTTCCGGAACCATATTTCCGGAACCTACTTTTGGAATCCCTTTCCAAGTTCAGTTCGGTGTTAGAGGTGTTGTGAATTTACTTAGTTTAACTTTGTTAAACTTAGTCCTTTCCTTTTCTTAAGGAAACTCTAGTTATTCGTAACTAACTTTAAAGGTTCCAAAGGAATTTTTAAAGTATACAATTCACCCCCCCTCTTGTATATTGAGCATCTCATATTATATTTCGATCCTACAATTGGTATCAGAGGCTAGGTTACTGAAATACTTGTACTCACATACAAGTTTTTCTTGCTTATTTTTCTATTCCGAACTATTACATTCCGGACGATCCATTCCGAACTTTTCCTTTCCGAACTTTGTGATTTCGATTCTTTGCTACTAACAAATTTTGTATCCAAGTTATTTTTAAGTATGGCAAGAATGAATGTTGGTTCGATAGACAATCTGAATCCTACAAGACCACCTATCTTTGATGGTAATGATTATGAATACTGGAGAGATCGTATGAAGACATTCGTTATCAATACTGGAGTAGATAACTTTGTCATGCTTACTGGTGATTATAAAATTCCTGACAAGGAAGTCAGAACCTTTACTAACCAGGAGAAGCAAGAATATCAACTTAACTATAAGGTACGCAAACACTTTATTATGTTCAATGACTAGAAATATATATAGCCAAATTTCTTCTTGTGAAGCAGCTAATTGTATATGGAAGAAGTTAGAGGTTACACACTTTGGGAATTCTAAAGTAATTGAGACTAGAAGAGCTATGCTTAGAGCTGAATATCATGGCTTTAATTTTCCTTATGGAGAACCTATTTGTAAAGTTCAACAGAGGTTTATGACCATAGTTAATAGTCTGCAATCTATGGGTGAGAAAGGTTTAGATGATGAAGCTCTTGTGGACAAGATAATTGATATTATGCCCAATGAATGGGAATCCAAGAGAACAGCTATTGATGAGAACAGGAAGGTTACTCAAATTACTCTTGATGAATTATTTGGAACTCTTCTACAACATGAGACTAGAATGAAGAGGGATGCTGACAACATCAAGAAGAAGAATGGAAATGGTACTGTTGCTTTTACTACAACTTCAAATCAGATGAAAGCTAAGACTCCTGAGAGAGTAACCAGATCCAAATCGAAGAAAGTCATTTTCCAATCCGAATCTAGTGAAAGTGAAGTTTCAGAAAATGAATTAGCTAATCTTGCTCGAAGGATGAACAAGATAGCTGGACAGAGAAACTTTCAATCCAAGTATAAGAAGAAGGATAGGAAAGATAAGAAAGATGGAGAAGTTACTTGTTATGAATGCAAGAGAGCTGGGCATATTAGACCAGATTGCCCTATACTCAAAAAGAAAGAAAGAAAGGAAAAGCATTCAGACAGGAACAGGAAGAAGTATTACAAAGCTAAAGCTAAGAAAGTTTTGAAAGCTAATGACACCTGGAGTGCCAGTGGTGGTGACTCTTCAGATGAATCTTCTGAATATGAATCTTCAGGACAGATGAATCTCGGTCTTATAGCCAGATTACCTGTTGATAATCATTGTCTTATGGCTAAGGTACGAAATGCTGAATCTTTGACCAATGTTTCCTTAAATCCTAATGATAATAAGTATTATAACTCTTCTGATGAAGAATCATCTTCTGATGAGGAAAATACTTTACCTACCTTTGAAGAAGTATCTAGGTTTGCTGAACTTCTTGAGATTGAGAATTCCAAACTCAACAAGAAACTTGATAAGGCAAATTCTAGGAATTCTATTCTTACTAAAGAGATATCAGATCTTTCTAAAGATCTTGATAAGAAAAATGCTGATTTTAAAAGTATTTCAAAAAATCTTGAGGAAGTAAGTTCTGAGAAGAATAAACTTTCTAAAGAGTTAGAAAAAGTAATTTCTAATAAAAATGTTTTCGAGCCTAACTCTAGTTCCAAAACGAATGATTTTGAGGATAAAAACTTGGTTGTAAAACTCAAGTCCGAAATATTTTCCTTAAAGAAGTGTTTATCAAACTTTACCCATGGTAAGGAAAATTTTGATAAGATGTATTCTCAAATACGACCTTTAAGAAATAAATCCGGATTTGGTTATACCCATGCAAAACCAGTTTTCAGCAACAATTATTTTGTTCCTCAAAGTGCTCCATTTTGTACTAAGTGTCAATGTGGTGGTCACTGGGCAAGAAATTGTTCCTTAAACAAAACCCAATCCTTAGGTTTTCATAAAGCTTATTTTTCTAAGAAAATGTGGATACCTAAAATTTTATTGTCTGGAAATCTCGGATCCAAACAAGTTTGGATTCCGAAAGTCTAACTTTGTTCTTAATTTCAGGAAAATAAAGAAAGTTCCAGCAACAATATTTGGTACATGGATAGTGGATGTTCCCGGCATATGACTGGTAACAAAAGCTTTTTTGAAAAGATTATCAAAACGAAAGGAGGAAAGGTAACTTTCGGAGACAATGCTAAGGGAGAGATTGTTGGTATTGGTAATATAGTTCTTTTGGGTAAAACTTTGATTTCAAATGTTCTTTTTGTTAAAGGTCTTAAGCACAACCTCATTACATAAGTCAATTATGTGATGAAGGTTACCTTGTGAATTTTAGGAATGATAAATGCTTAGTTCACAATTCCAAGGAAGAATTTATTCTCTCAGCCAACAGGCAAGAGAATGTTTACACCTTAAACTTAGAAGACTTAAGAAGCCAAGATTTACCTTGCCTAAGTGCAATGGAAGATCATTCTTGGTTATGGCATAGAAGACTAGGACACTGTAATCTTAGAAACCTATGTAAACTCTCTAAGAAGAAACTTGTTAAGGATCTACCGGAACTTAGATTTGATTCTTCTAAAGTTTGTGATCCTTGTCAATATGGCAAGCAACATAAATCTAGTTTTAAGTCAATCGGTGAAGTCTCAACAACTGATGCATTACAGTTAGTGCACATGGATCTTTTCGGTCCAACACAAACTGGAAGCATTGGAGGCAAATACTATGTGTTTGTTCTAGTTGATGATTACACTAGATTTACTTGGGTCTATTTTCTAGCAAGGAAATCTGAAGCTTTTTCTTATTTCAAAAGTTTTAGAGCTCAAGTTAAAAATGAGAAAAACCTTCCATTGAAAACTATTCATAGTGATCATGGAGGAGAATTTCAAAATTCAGATTTTGAAACTTTTTGTAGTAAGAAAGGTATTACTCACAACTTTTCAGCACCTAGAACTCCTCAACAGAATGGTGTAGTTGAAAGAAGAAATAGAATTCTTCAAGAAATAACTAGAACCATGTTGAGTGAATATTCTATTGCTAGACATTTCTGGGCTGAAGCTGTAAGTACTGCTTGTTATACTATAAATCGAGTTTTGATTAGACCTTTTCTTAATAAAACTCCTTATGAGTTATGGAATGGTAGAAAACCTAGACTTTCCTACTTCAAGGTTTTTGGCTGCAAAGTATTCATTTTGAATACTAAAGATAACTTACATAAATTTGCACCAAAATCAGATGAAGGGATTTTCTTAGGATATTCCACAACCTCTAAGGCTTATAGAGTTTTTAATAAAAATACTTGTACTGTTGAGGAAACAGTACATGTGAAATTTGATGAGTCTGATCCTTTTGTTTTTAAAACCTCTCAACCTACATCCTCGGATGTGTTTTCAAAAACTGATTATCAATCTTCGATAGAAGAACCTTCTGATAAGGAAATTGTTCCAGAAGATACTTCTGAAACATTCACCCCAGAAGACTTTCTACCCTATGTTGATGAACAGGTTTTACAAAACCCAAATCAGATGTTTCTTAAGAATCATCCCAGTGATAGTATCATTGGTGATGTAAATCAACCTGTAAGGACTAGAAGTTCCTTGAGAAATGAAGTAGAACATCTAGCATTTCTTTCCCAATTAGAACCTAAAAGCACTGATGAAGCTTTAGGAGATGATGATTGGATCAAAGCAATGCAAGATGAACTAAATGAATTCGAAAGGAATAAAGTCTGGACCTTGGTTGAAAGACCTAAGGAAACTTCTGTTATTGGAGTAAAATGGGTCTTCAGAAACAAATGTGATGAAAATGGAGTCATTGTTAGAAATAAAGCTAGACTTGTTGCTAAAGGCTATAATCAGCAAGAAGGAATAGACTATGAAGAAACCTATGCTCCAGTAGCTAGACTTGAATCTATCCGTATTCTACTTGCCTTTGCAGCATTCTTTAATTTCAAATTATTTCAAATGGATGTAAAATGTGCTTTTCTTAACGGTTATGTTCAAGAGGAAGTTTTTGTTGAACAACCTCCTGGCTTTGAAGATACAAAACATCCAGATCATGTTTTTAGACTTACCAAAGCTTTGTATGGCCTTAAACAAGCCCCACGAGCATGGTATGATAGACTCACTGGATTTTTACTTCAAAATAACTATGTTAAGGGAAATGCAGATCCAACCCTTTTTATAAAGAAAGATAAGAAAAATGTTTTGATTGTCCAAATTTATGTTGATGACATTATATTTGGTTCAACTCAGCAATCTTTGACTGATTCTTTTGCTAGTCTAATGAAATCTGAGTTTGAAATGAGTATGATGGGTGAGTTAACATTTTTTCTTGGTTTTCAAATTTCTCAAAAACCAGAAGGAACCTATATATCTCAACATAAGTATATTAAAGATCTTCTTAAAAAATATGGTTATGACAACACTAAGAGTATAAGTACTCCTATTGGTATCTCAAACTCTTTAGATCTTGATGAAGCTGGAAAACCAGTAGATCAAACATCTTTTAGAGGTATGATTGGAAGTCTACTTTACTTAACAGCTAGTCGACCAGACTTAATGTTTTCAGTATGCTTATGTGCAAGATATCAATCCAATCCTAAGGAATCCCACTTAAAGGCAGTAAAAAGAATTTTTCGCTACCTTAAGGGAACCATGGATCTAGGATTATTTTATACTTCTGGTAATGATTTTGTTCTAAAAAGTTTTTCTGATGCTGACTTTGGAGGATGTAGAATGGATAGAAAGAGTACATCCGGAACTTGTCATTTCTTAGGAGATTCATTAGTTTCTTGGTCATGCAAGAAGCAACATTCTGTTGCACTCTCCACTGCTGAAGCTGAATATGTAGCAGCTGGAAGTTGTTGTGCACAAGTGTTGTGGATGCAACACACACTCACAGACTATGGCTTGAGTTTTACTAAAACTCAAATTTTGTGTGATAACACAAGTGCCATTGCCCTAAGTAAAAACCCTGCACATCACTCTCGTGCAAAACACATAGATATTAGGCATCACTTTCTTAGGGATCACACACTTAAAGGAGATATTATTCTTCAATTTATCGGAACGCAAGATCAACTTGCTGACATTTTCACAAAATCCTTGCCTTCTGATAGATTTGAATATATCAAACAAAAGTTAGGAATGATAACCGTAAGGTAATCTTCCTTAATTAACTTTTTGTTGAAAAAGTCTCCTTACAGTAATAAACTCCTTTTCATAGGGGGAGTACATTTCGTTGTTTAAACGAAGTTTTTCAAATTTTGTTTTCCAACTTTTCGGAACGACAATTTCCGGAATGGAACTTCCGGAACTACAGTTTTCCAGAAAGGATATTTTCGTACAGAATACTTCTGCAATGAAAGTATTCGTATCGTAAATTTCCGGAATGAACAACTTTCGTACTGGAACTTCCATAACCAGATTTTCGTACCAAGTTTGAGTTTTTCGTATTGAGTTTTTTTTTTGTTTTGAGTTTTTCGTATTGAGTTTTTTTGTTTTGAGTTTTTCGTATTGAGTTTTTTTGTTTTGAGTTTTTCGTATTGAGTTTTTTTGTTTTGAGTTTTTCGTATTAAGTTTTTCGTATTGAATTTTTCGTAGTCGTTTTTATATTATCCATTACGAACAACTTTCCTAAGCTAATCCGAAAGGTATGATTTCCTTACTGAAGTTTTCGTAATCAAATTTTACTTGCTGGCATTTTCTTATAGTTTGTTTTCGGTTTTTGGATTTCTTAAATTCTGTTTTAATAAAACCTCAAAAAGATCGGATTCAACCTCTCAACCGTCAGATTTGATCTCAAATCATTCTAAACCGTTAGATCAACCGAGGAAGTTGAACCGTCATCCCAAATGCCTATATAAAGGGGACCCTTTTTTCTCGTCCCACATCGATTTCAAGCTTTTGCGTGCTGAAGCTCTGCCTCTCCGATTTAAGGCTGTTCCGAATCACAGTTTTCTCTGCTCCGAACTTTAGTCTTCTCCGTTCCGAATATCTCAGAGGACTTCTGATCCGAATGTCTGCAGAGTTAGCTTCTCAAGAGATGTCTTCAACCAAGCCTATTTCTCAATGGTTAGTATACAGAGAAAGGTTACTCCATACCGATTTCTTCAACAACTATGATTCTCTCATCTCAAAGAATATCAAGTTGAATGGCTGGGAAGATGTTGCAGTATCTAAAACCGGGGATCAAGATGAGGTATTTTCTGATTTGCTTGTTGAATTTTATGAGTCAGTTTCTTTCTTCAACGAAGATGATAGGGAGAAGTTTTCGTTCAAGTCGTATGGCAAGACTTATAAACTATCTTACACCAAGGCTGCAAGCTTGGTAGGTTTATCTTATGAAGGTGAGGATGAGTTTATTTCTCATGTATTGCCGGACAACAAGGGTAGTTTCAACAAGGAAAAGGCTTTAGAAACCCTCGGACTTGCTGATGACAAGGCTCCGAAAATTGCAAGTCTTCCTACAAATTTCCGGATTCTTGAATTATGGGTACAAGGACTCATCGTACCGAGAAAAGGGGATAAGGACAGCCTGAAGAAAAGTGAGATCTACATCTTAGACTTTTTGATAAATCTAAGAAAATTCAACCTCATGAGGCATATTCTTATAACCATCGAGAACCTTAAGAAAGGAAATTTCAGAGCTCAGATTGTTATGTACCCAGCCATTTTATCTAAGCTCATAGTTCGGTGCCTTGAATCTTTCAAGGTAGCTTGCAAATCAAAACCAAAGGTGTGTAAAATCCTGTTAGTAAGTGATGACACTCTCAAGAGAATTAATGTGGCCTTCAACAAGGAGATTGGAGAGTTCGTTGACCTGCCTAATCAGGAAGAAACGACTACGAAAGTGGCTGATCCGGAACCCTCCAAGCCGGTAAGGAAGAGGAAGCTGAAAGAAGTAGTTGGTGGAGCTGAGGAACCCAAGTCTAAGGAAGTCCACTCCGCACCTCCTAAGCCTAAGAAGAAAAAGACCTATACTGAGGAGGTTGCAGCAAAGTGGAGAGCTGACAAGGAGAAGAGGAAGGAAGGAGATCCGCAGTTCGGATTGGATCCCGCAGAGGCTAAGTCTTTGAAAGAAAAGGCTGCTGATGAGCTCGAGAAGCAAGCTAAGGAAAAGAAGCTGAAGAAGAAGTTGTCAGAAGCTGAGGCTGTGCAAGCGTTGTTGAAATTTAATGAAATAGTTTCAGCAACCATTCCCGTTCCGAGAACTTTTTCTCTGGATTCTCTACCTGAGACTCCAGGAAGAAATCTCGATGATCCGAAAGAGGCTGCTGCTAAGAATGCTGAGGTAGATGAACAAGTGGAACAAGCTGAAGAGGTTGCTGAAGGAAGTGGCGAGACAGGAGATGTGCTCAGACAGGTAGATGAATATAAGGGAACTCCCTCGGAACACCTGTCGCTCCGAACATCTGAAGCCGAATCTTCAAAACTAGTTACTCCAGTAATAGAAGGAAAGGAAGGAGAAGAAGAAGTTTCATATCATGGAGAAGAAGAACAATTTTTACTTGATGCTGCTCAGAAAGAAAATCTAGAAGTTGTTGTTGAGAAAGATGATGTTGTTCAGGTCTCTGATAGTGAGAAAAGGTCTCCGGAACAGGTTTTTATTCCAGAAAAAGATAAGGGGAAACAAATTCTTGCTGATACCCCGAGTTCAGAAAAGAGTATGAGGAAGGAAGCTGGTAGCTCTTCTAAGAGGAAGTTGGAGCTGATTGAAGAAGAAAATTCTCCTAGCAAGATGTCAGATTCGGAGTCATCATCGTTGGGGCACGATTTTGTTGTTCAGTCCTTGAAAAAGTTGGTGGGAACCATTCCGACCTTCTCCAGTATTGATTCTCGGTGCCAGATGCTCCAACATACGCTAAATCAGAAAACTGACTCCGTATCCATGGTTATGGATAAATGTGTTGAGATAGAAGCCCAGTTCAAAAATTTCTTCATTGGTTACGAAGCCCATAAAAGATCTTGCAAAAGGATGACTAGCTGGTCAAAGAAGAATGTAGAAGAGATGAGGTTGCTGGATGAGTTTCAGGAGAATGTTAAGGATGCTTTTGAAACCGAGGACAAAAAGATTAAAGAGCTGACTGCATCGTTCGATGAAAGGTTGACAGAGGAAAGGAACATTCGGATTCAGGAAGTGAGAGATCTTAATGGAAAGCTCAACTCCGTAAATCAGAGTTGGAAATTTGAAAGGGATCATCGAATCAATTTTCTAGAAAGGATAAAGGCTCAGGAAGAGAAAATGGAAGCTGAGGAAGAAAAGCTGAAGGCTCAGGAAGAAGTAATTCAAGTTCAGACAGCAAGAATACTTGCTTTAGAAAAGCAAGCAGAGGAAGATCACAAAGACCTCAAGAAGATCAAGACAATTCTTAAGGGGCTAATGTCGAAGGAGAAAGATCCCAAATGACCAATCCGATCTTTTTGTTGTAATCTGTTTTTCTTGCTGACATTTCAAATTTAATGAGAATCGTGCTTGTTGTTTCGTTTTGTTGTCGTTACTAATCTTACAGGTACTTTGTTAAGTTTTTCCATTCCCTCAAATTCTTTTTGAAAATCACAAAGGGGGAGAAGGAAAAGATCCTTAAGAAAAAGAGGAAATCTTTTAAGAGTTTTTCAAAGGGGGAGAAAGGAAAATACCCAAGGAGAAAGAACTCTAATACGAGTTTGTTTAAGGGGGAGTTTTTATTAAAGAAACATCACTCCGGAAAAGTGAATACGATCCTTAGAGTTTCAAAGCCTAAGGGGGAGTTAGTCGTATTCATCTATATTCTTAAACCAAGGGAGATAAGCTTTAATGTGTTTCTTTCTTCTTAGAAATAGCTTTTTCGTAAGGATGTTTGTGCTTTCCAAAAAGGGGGAGATTGTTGAGTCAATAAGGTTTTCCTTATGACTTTTCCATTCCTTCTTGTTTTGAAAATCACAAACACCTTATCCTTAAGGAAAATCGCTTTTGTAAGGAAAATCGCTTTTATAAGGAAAAATGCTCTCTTAAGGAAAATCGCTTTTATAAGAAAAATTATCCTTATCGTATTTTCATTAATATTTTTCTTAAGTATGAAATTCGGATTCACGTTCTCGGAATCATTAAAACTGATAAAAAGCATTCTGTTTTAGGGTTCGGATTCTGGACAAGAACTATAAGGAAGTTACATTCCGAATTCCAGTTATGAATTCTGACTAAGTTCTATTCCAGATTCAGGATACGAATTCTAATGAAGAATTCCCATTACGAATTCTAATGAAGAATTCCCATTACGAATTCTAATGAAGAATTCTCATTACGAATTCTCATTACGAATTCTGAAGAAGAATTCCCATTACGAATTCTAATGAAGAAATCTCATTACGAATTCTCATTACGAATTCTAATGAAGAATTCCCATTACGAATTCTAATGAAGAAATCTCATTACGAATTCTCATTACGAATTCTGATGATGAATTCTCATCACGAATTCTGATGACGAATTCTCATTCCGAATTCCTACTCCGAATTCCCATTCCGAATTCACCTATTAAACAGAATCTGGTTATCATTGTTTTATACACTCTGAATTTATTCACTCCGAACTTTCACTCCGAAATTTCTATTCCGAACTTTTATGTTATGGGTTTAAAACGATGTCGTACTTTCTGTTACACTTGTTTTGTTATAAAATGATGTCGTCCATTTTGTTATAAACTAACCGTTGTCTAAGTGACACGTGTACAGGTCCCTCCGAACTTTAAGGAAAATATGACCGTTGGAGGAGGAGCCGACCATACCTATAAATAGGAGCTCATTTGAAAGAGCTCAGTGTTAGCGGTTGTGACTTCTGTGCTTACATGCTGTTGAAGTGATTTCTAGAGAGAGAGTCTCTTATTAACTCTCAAAGCTTCGTGCGACTCCGAATGCTGTTGATTACATTCGAGGGCTTCCGGGGATAGGAAGACAGAGGTGCCGACTACCTTAAAGATCGAGGGCTTTCTTGCTGAGATAGACAGAGGTGCCGACTACCTTAAAGATCGAGGGCTTTCTTGCTGAGAAAGACAGAGGTTTCCAACTACCTTGAAGTTGAGGGCTTGCGGGGATAGCAAGACAGAGACACCGATCTTCGTATCGAGGGCTTACCCTGGTGTGGGTAAGACAGACTTGCTTGAAAGTATAAATCAAGGGACCTTTATCCAAGGTTGTTGGATACCCTTCTCTTTGGGTTAAAAGACTATTATCTTGTTACTAGTAGTTTTACTACTTGTTTTTATTCCGCTGTAATTTGTATCTTAAGGAAAGTATAACTTTCTTATACTTCCTTACTTACTCTGATTAGTTTAGATTCTATACGCTTTAAGGTAGAATCTCATATTGTAACTTTTGTTAAGCTTCAATTTCCGGAACCATATTTCCGGAACCTACTTTTGGAATCCCTTTCCAAGTTCAGTTCGGTGTTAGAGGTGTTGTGAATTTACTTAGTTTAACTTTGTTAAACTTAGTCCTTTCCTTTTCTTAAGGAAACTCTAGTTATTCGTAACTAACTTTAAAGGTTCCAAAGGAATTTTTAAAGTATACAATTCACCCCCCCTCTTGTATATTGAGCATCTCATATTATATTTCGATCCTACAGGAGGTGGGTAAAGGATGGTGAAAAGTGCACATAAATTTTTTATAAATCTAAAATTATTCTAAAATGACTCGAATGAATTACAATGTACCTATATATGTATATGTATCAATTTTGACATAAAATAAATTTAAATAAAATAAATAGTTATTTAAATAAAAAGTTGGTTTTTAAATAGTAACCTAGTGTTTTCACTTTTAAAAAAAAATTGAAAATTTTCAGAAAAATACCAAAAATTCACCCTAGGATAATTTTGATATTCTGAATCCAAAAATGACGTCTATTTTGAATGATAAAATTTAAAAAATTTCAAAAAGTGTGTATTACTATTCATAACAACTAGTTCATAATTATTTTATTATAATATCTCGTTTACTGAAACTTGGTATTGCATACTACACATGTTATCGAAGAAGGTCTTGATTGCGTGTAATGCAAGCCAAGTCAAGGCTGTGTGTAGTGAAAGACCCGTTTTGTGTTGAGTATAACATAATCAAAATTTATTTCATTTATACATTAAAATAAATATATACTTAATGTTGAGTAAAAAAATTTCCACAAAACGAACTTGAATTTGTGTGTAACACGAGCCAAGAATAGTGTCGTGTATACTGCAAGCTAGTACGGTGTTTCCTATAGTACAAAATAATATTGGAGTAGTGTATAATAGAAGAAATCATATAAATTAAAAATAATATATCTCATAAAATCTTGAGGTGTTATAGTAGTATCTAAGCGTTATAAGTTTATGATTTTTTGATATCAACGTTTTACTTTTAGTGTCATATAAGATAAGTACATTTTTTAATACCTGGATTCTACAAGGATTTCTAAAGGCTTCGAGGCCTAGTTTAAGTTGGGACATCATATCATCATTAGAATAATGGTGAGTTAGAAATTAGGATTTAGATCCTTTAGGATATTCATTATGCATTCAACCTAGACACTGATGGAGTATGGGATGAGAACTTATTATTCGTATATTTGGCACACACAAATATCTACTTGAATTCTATTTTGATGTGAAATTTTGAGGATCTCAATGTATGGTCATTGTTGATCACTAATATGTCGGAATGTGGTTTGGGAGGTAGTAATCATTGGGTTGAGTATGTTGCAGGATACCACAGAGAGAGTTCAGTTGGAGAGGAGGTGTTGGTTACCATATAGAGTATGAAGTTAAATATAATTACTAGAAGATAAGGCTATTTGATTTCTTTATTGGAGGCAATTATTTATTTTCTGTGTCACCTCATTTGGGTAATCAACATTTTTATTAGTATATGAAGCTGATGTTGCGGGGTTTTGCCGAATTTGAGATCACCGAACATATCAGTGTAGTGACATACCAATAGTAATTTCAAATATACATTAGAGTTATATATGATGTGTCCCATGTTTCTAATCTTAAGAGTTATATGATTGATCCTTGACATGTTATTAACTAGAAAGATTTTTAGTCGGATCCAGAAAAAGATTTTGTGGAGGTCCCAGTACAGATCATAGACGAGAGTAACATGCTATTGAGGGGTAACATGGTTCACTTTTTTAAATTCATATTATAGAATGGATTTATAATTGAGTAAATGTGGGAGTGGGTGTATGATGGTTGATCTCAGTGGCTACAAATGATCAATAAAGACTACTATATACACTTCTCATGGAAGGTAATCCCTATCAAGAGATACTGTAATTCCCTTATGTTTTTCTGAAAATATGTTTATCCTATTTTCCATATTATCCAAAAATATATTCAGTTGATCTATGATTAGATAATGTATGGTTATATTTTCAGTATCCTTGTTGGTGCATTTAACCCTCTTTAGTTCAACATGGGCTCCAGTATATAAATGGTATAAACTGTCATGGTCTCCATTGATCCCCTGTGAAAAATGGATAATTAGAAATGGTAAATTCCAAGGTAGGTCCATGGGGATGGATTGACATAGAAGAACCCACATGAAAAAACTAGAGAGACATCAACATTTCTATGGTGGGGGATTTGGTGATGGAAATTGGTCAGGATATCAAAAACATTCCACAGTTGTGAGATGTGTCACACAACCTATGCTGATGTTCTTGAGAGAACCACACTAACAGTGGAGGTCATGGTGATGGTGAATATAGAGTTTTAACAACTAAATACACTATTATTATTTCCGATCATGATCATTTCAATGTGGAGATGCATGATACATTATTTTGAAATGTTTAATTATATTTTAATTTGAATCTACCCACTATTAAATGATTATCACTCCTTTCCTTGATATCTCTTTATAATGAGATGTATTCTAGAAGAGTTTTAGAAAATTTATGTAACGGACCAGGATGAAACCCTGAACTATATTCCTCTCTGACAAGAAGACCAGGGTGATTCCCTCAATTAAGAGGTTTGTTTTTGTTGATATAAATTCATGGGGATATTGGGTCATCTCCTCAAATTATTATTCGTTGAGTTACTAGTTATTCTCCATCGAGTGGACCCCAATCAACTAGCATTGAAGAATTTTGAGAAGAATTTTTTTGTATATCTAATCCCTCATCTTCCTTCATTGTTGAATCTCATTCTATTACCCATGTTATGGTATGAAATTTTTTCAATGGACCCTTAAAATATGAGTTTTATTTGGAAGTGTATGGGTGAGATTTGGGAATCAAAACACACGGATAGATCATATTGACATCATCAAGATTACGATCAGAAGTTACACACCATGTGGAGGCCATTAATAAGATTATTTGATTAATATAGTGTTATATTCCTTTTTAAATTTATACCATGTTTGATGTTTTATCACATTGGTGTGTGTGTGTGTGTGTATTGTGAGACCATGTATGATGATTGATCAAAAGTTTATGCATTTGTATCATGTTGTACCATGTTGGCGTATGATATCTATTTTGTGTATATAAAATATAATACTCGTTCTTTTTATGCTAGTTTTGAATTTATGTGTTATGTGTGATGTGTGTTTTATTTCAAATTTAAATGTTTTATTTCCAGTTGTGAATGATAGGTGGAGTGAATGAGATTTGTTATCAATTTGATTAAAAAAATACTGACAAGTGATTAAGATGATTTTCGAATGATACAGAAGTTGGGGAATGATAGAAATGATGATTAAAACATGAAATGTTTTAGATATGGAGACCAGGTATCTCAAAATTAGGTAGAAATATTGTATGATGAACTTATGGTCAAACATGTCCTTGTGATGGAGTTTGATAGACTTGTGGTCTGAACCTAGACTCATTATTCTTGTGGCTATTAAGATTAATTATCCTTGTGGTTGTTGTGGGATATATGGGGCGGCTTTATTGTTAAATCTAGATGATGAATTCCATTAGGATTATCCTTCTGGCATAAGGCTGAAGCATGTACTATGGGCTATTTTTAGTCTCTAGGTCAGCAGATGAGCAATGAACAAAATATTTTTTGATAGTAGGTTGGGTATTTACATATTTTCATCTCAAACATTCTTATAAATTTTAACTCTTATTATTGATGAATTGGTGTGTTCTTACTGATTTTATACTCACAACATGAAAAAATCATCTTGAAGAGCATGTAGACATTATAATGAAGTATATGTGAAAGGTAAAATCCCTAGTGGTATGATGAAATGTGACAAAGTATGGTGGTTGTTGTAATTTTCAGTATTCACTATATATTGACAATGTAATTTTTAATTTAATTACATATATGATCATTCTCTTGTTTAGACAGTCAATTTGGGGTCCATACATTATTATTCAATATGATTGGAGATAGTAGTTTCCCCATTGTTATAGAATTAATTCAACATTCTATTGTGTTTTCCTATGTTACTTTTTCTATTTGTCTATACTGATATAGAGGTTATAGTCTCCCGAAAGATAGTCTTTGGAGCTTTAGTACGAGTTGTAAAATTCATGAGTATTGGTAGTTATGGATGAGGCAATGTGGAACTTCATTTAGGATCCATTGATTCAAATTGGTGTGTCACTAGTGGTACCTTTTGTATACATATGTACTGTAATGTAGGTAATGTATACCTGAATTATGTTGAATGGAAATGGATATATGGAAAGTGATTATTTTTAACATTACATGAAGATATGTAATGGATTACAACTTCATATGTTCAAGAAAATACCTCTTTAACACTTAGATGAATAAATATCTCCCTACAACATTCTGTCCATAAGACGAGGATATCTTTTGAGCTATTGTGAGGCATTGGGTAGGTAATTTAGTATGTGATTATATTATCGTATCATTAAATTGGATTCTATTTTTTTTGCAGATGAGATGGGATTTGGCAAAGTGATGATGGGGGAAAGGACCATTTTTCTTCCTTGTGAGTGGCAACCTCGTGAGGGTGTTTTGGGGATTAATTAACACTATTACTGGGATGATTCCTTCAATACATGAAATGGTGTGATTTATATAAGTTTCCATCATTTTATTTGTTGATAGATCCCCTTAGAATATATGATATGAGATGTACTCTTGGGTCTTTTTCTTGTCTAGAACATACCATTTGAATACCAATGGGCATAGAGCATGCAGTATGGGTTGATACATGGCCAGTTGGACCGAGAGTGATCTCAGAACAAGAAATGGAGGAATAGATATTTTTTTCTAGGTTAGGATGAATATATAATATACTGTGTCATTCAGTGTTGAGAAAACCTCCTTCAAGGTAAAATTAGAGCATTTTTGGGTTTATTGTGTTTGTTTACAATACGGGTCTCAATTGTATATATTGAAGTATAGAGATAGTTTTTGAAAAATATTTTGAAAAATATCTAAGATGATGTAATTTATTCCCATGAATATCTAAATAAAATTTTATCCACAATATGACACAATTTCATAGTGTTATCCATATTATTAGGGTCCAAAATTTGGAGTTTAGACATGTATTTTTAAAAGTGTATATCCATAAAGATCTCATCAAAATATGGTAATGGATTGAATTTTGTAAGATGAGATTCATGATTTTTGATTCATGAAGTATCAACGAACTATTATGGGGCTCTTAATGATAATGGTAATCAATGTGAATAGTGGATTTCTATGAAAGCCTAGTAAAAATATGGAGAAGGTATGAATTTCATGAAGATTTGCTCTTCATGAAGGGTGTTTCATGAAGGTACTTTTTTTTTGGGTGACCTCCATGATTATGACAATCATCACAAAAATAATATTTCCAACAAATCCAATTAAAAATATATAAAAGGAACAAATTTCAGAATGGCATAGTTTTCATGATGTGGGGTAAGAAATGGAGTGAAAGTTCGTGATGGAGCTCTCTATGATTAGCACATGCATCATGAAAATTTAATTTCATTCATGGACATCTGAAAATATGTAAAATTTATTACATTCACAATGAATGGGTGTTCATGACTATTTGTTCATGATGATTTTAAGGTTTCTAATGGTGGACCCCAGAGTTAAGAATAGGCTTCACAAACACCATGAAGGTTTTTGATGGAAATATCCATAGTTATGTCGACAAACCAAAATGGGAAATTTTCTTGGAGATTCAAAAATTTATAATTTTCATGAAATAAATTAAGGATTATTTTAAAAGTGTTATAATTTTGCCAAAAGATTCAAGAATCGGTGGAAATGACAATAAATATTCATTTACACCATTCAGAATAGTAGTGAGTGTTACTGAAAATCTTGAGGTTATAGATTCACAACGGTGTTCCTGAAGGTGGAATGAATTAATTTTATTGATGTCATTAAAACTGAACCGATTTTTTCAGCTTTGAGAAATATAATTTCTTCATTAATGAAAAAAAATTGGGGAATGGAAATAGATTTCTGATGACTATAAAATCCAACCCACCATTTTGTGGTTTTTAAATTTAAATGTGTTTTCTGAAGACAATTTTATTTTCTGAAGGAGAATCATTAAGGGCATTAAAAAGTAGCATTTTTATAGAGGTATTTTCATTAATGAAGTGTGCATAGTGAAAAGTATTTTAGATGGGATTCCCTAAAAAAATTAATGTGGTATTCATCTGTTGGATGAAAATGGATCATCAACAAAAAATCTATCTAATTTTGAGGGTGTGGGTTTTCATGAAAATGAAGGGACCTACATGTCTATAAACAGTGGGTGGATCCCTTAAAAGGGAAGTGGGTGATGGAATAAGAAGATAGTGATCATTTCCACCCATATTGATCCATAAAAAGAGACACGTGGAGTGAACTGTATGATTGTATTTTTAAGAACATAATCATTGTAAAGGTAGTGGGCATAGTCCAAGAAGATCAAGCCATAACCTTTAGCTTTAGTGGATTTGGTACATCGACAAATCAGTATTGTATGCTCCTTAGACGTAGCCTATTGAGGGGGAAAATGTAACAATATATGGGTCATCTGCTTTAATCATGCATTAAATTCAGAGCTACACCATAAAATAAATATGAAAAATTTAAGATCAGAATTAAAACTAAAGTGCAACAAATGTTAACCTTATTATAAACTGATTAAGATCAAGTGGAGTAAGAATACATTAGAAAATAATATCAATACACTGATTTCTCTCCCCCCCCCATAGAGTATGTAGTCCCCTTTTAGACCTAATATTGTAGTATGAGGTGATTGATATGATTTTGAGAAGCATATATTGTGGTTATTCTAGAGGTCCCATTGGATTCTCCCACAAGTGAGGTGAGTGTTGGAGTTGATTTTTTAGAACCTATTAATTGTACATTGGTAATCTGTATATTTTCAAATTTTAATACCAATATAATATTGTATTATATGTTTTTCATTTATCTATATGAATATGATATAATAATGTCATAGGGTATAAATATCGTTGATTATTTACAAAATCCACCAAAATTATGATTACCTTGAGTGACATAATGATGATTTAAAATAATGTTCTATGGTGGGATAATTGACATTGATAGGGGACATGCTATAATTTCTACCAGATGAGAATATATGTATGTGGATGAGGTTTCTTATTATAATGATTATATATGGTAACCTCCATGAGGATAAATTATGATAATAGACCCAGGTGTAGGAATTGCACATGATTGGTTGTCATCAGCTTTTCTAATTTATGAGTTGGGGTAATGGTCCATAGAATTTTATATTATCATTTATGAATGTCATGAATTGTGCATCTAGATTTACTGACAATAAAATTGAAACCATATTTTCATAGGAGGAAATTTATATTGGGTCTTCCATGAAGGACATGTTATTAATGGATTAGAAGAGGAAGGTTTTTTCCATTCTATATTCACTGGAATTTATATGTTGGGCCATTGATTTGAATAGAAAATTAACATTAAATTCCATGGACATGGTGTAATTTTGTGTTTATTTCATATAGTTGATGAAATATTTTGTCATGAATATTGTTCAGTGACGTATATATTCATCCTACCAGATGACATATCATGAAAATGAGATTATATTACATAATGAGGATTCGTATGTGGTTTTGGACATTATGAAATTAGGTTTATTTTCTCGGGAACCTAGAACTACTTTGAGGCAAAAATCTTGGAATATAGAAAAGAAAACCTAATACCAAGGAGAAATAATCCTAAAGGGTCCACCATTGTTTTTTGGTTCATATTGAGTAAATAATTTTCGAATTTAAATAATTGAACATATATTATTCAGAATTCCATGGTATAAGTTTATTCACTTTTTATTGATTGAAAGTATTTAATGATGAATAAGATATTTAATGCAATATTTATTCAGTTTTTTAATATATTATGAGCTGTTAGAGTAGACCAATATTTTTTTGGGGATGAATATTTATTTATGAGTCAGTAAAATAGTATTTATCATTGACTCAATTAGCACATTCCATAATAATGTAATAATATTATTATTTTCATATATAATGGGGTTTGATAATGATTACTAAATTATTTAATAGATTGTGTGCATTTAAATCATTTTTTAACATGAAGACAATATATATATACACACATATATATATATATACATATATATGTTTACATTTATTGTATAGGGGTATTTGAGATTTGATAATCATTTCACACAATAGAATTATATATACATTCTGCTTCCTCTCTTCCCTCAAGAATGAGAAGTAGTTTAGATATTACATTGAGATTTATTAATCTAGATGGAATCAATACTGATAATACAAGATTAATTATTCATCATACTAACAGCTTGAAATCAATCAGCACTATTCAGAGGTCAATGGAACATTTATGGGTCATAGGTAGAGGGATTCTACACCTGGATACTCACAATGAACCTAATTCAATCTGATACGGTTTTGTGTATGATCAACATTATCATCAATGAATGTCTGCTTATGAGGTAACTCTTTAATTCTGATAATAATTAAATTAATTATGAATTTATCCATGATAATCCCCTATTGGTTCTTTGTTCACTTATGTGTACAATTTGTTGAAAAAATTCAATGGTTGTGGTTTTTATATTATGTACAATATTCTAATGATTCACTGAATGAGAAAAACTATTATGGTTATATTCCCGTCATGGTGATTCTATTACACAAGGAATGATCAGGTGGTATCAAAGAGATCGTTGTAAAATTTATAGTTATTTATATAATTATTGATATATATGTATATAAGTGGTCAGATATTTCATTCCCAAAATATTCATTCATTAATATGATTTTAAATTAAATTCTTTTGATATATTAATCATCATCATTAAATGATTTATTTTATTAAAATATTATGAATATAAAATGTATGATTGATGATTCCATCTAAAAGTAACAAAAATTTCTCTGATAACCTTAGGTTAGGAAAAATGTAGCTGAATTACACATTTTATACTCATGAGAACAAAATTTTAATGTGTCACATGATACAAAACATCCCATGTAGTAAATACATGTAATTAATTTATTACACACTGCTTGTAGACTGGGAAATCGTGGAACAAAACTTGTTGGATTATACCTTGTGGATATATCATACATGTTGTTTAGTCTATATTGATTAGTTTTGAAATTTTTGTTATCTATGTTATCAAATACATAGTCAAAAATATCTGAGACATACAACAGAAAACATTAATGTTAGACATGAAATTTTCCAGGATGACAGAGTGTGTAGTTTTTTAATTCATGTATCCAAAGTATATGTGAAACAATTCAGTGAGTCAAGCAGACACATGACTATAATAATACATGTATCATATCAAGAATACATGATGTGTGCTGCCACATTCACTAAACATGACATGGATATACCTGGGTTTTAATGAAACACAAAAATCACGAAACATGACATGTAGCTAGCTAGTCCATTTCATGTAGGACATCTGAGGTACACATTGAAGCCCCAATCATTTAATTCAAATACTTAGGAATTGAGGAACATATCAAGTTACTCATTAGTACATTCAATGATGATACCAATAAAAATGTAAATAATTCATATTATATAAAAATTACAGCATTAAAAACATATTAAAATTGTTGGCACCTAGTGTGATTCCCAATTTAATAAATTTTTAATGTGATATTAAATTTATAAAAAATATTGTTGTAATTATCTTTGAATATTGTATCTTGAATATCTTTTCCCTAAATGGCTATATAATGGGTAACTACAAGAGGTTCCAAATTTTCATTGAGATAAATTGGAATTAATTTGTTAATTAATGTAAACATGTTAAACTTATTAAAATTGAAAATTATAATATTAATGTAAATCATGGATCTTAGTAAAATTGATTTTCTATGTATTATCATTCCTAAATTTGACCTATACCTAAATATGAATTGTTTTCTTAGTATATTGACAGCCTAGGTTTTCAATTAAATTAATCTTATATTAAATTTTATGGAATGTGAGTAATCCCTCACTTAATTTTATATAAGATATGAATTCACAAAGTGATTTATGTAATTTCCATTTCCCAATGATTTATTTCAAGTGAAAAATTTCTGAGTTATAAATATGTGTAATAAATAATGTATTCCAACGTATGTGGATGTCGTTCAAGGTATAACTAAGATAGTACCAACATATGAGACTCATAGGTGGACAGGTGGAATGATGTTACTCGTGATATGACAATCACATGGTGTTTTCCATTGGTTCATGGGTTTATTTATTATTTTACAGATAAATCCACCGTTAATTTCATGAATTATTCATTTATTTATATTAGTGATATGGAAAATCTATTTTATGAATTAAGTACTACAATCACATAAATAGATGAATTTATATTAAAGGATGGAATTTAAACTTGTTTGTTAGGAATATATGATTTATCAAACATGATTACTCACATCAGTAATATCCACTTAATTTTCAAAAGAAACATAATGTATAAATCATGATAAAATTTATGCATCTGATAGAAAATCCACCAACTTAATATTATTTCATACTTAGACTTAAATTACTTGCTAATGAATGACACCAATTTAACTAAATATCTCACAAACCATATTGTGGACTCTTAATATTATATGGGGAGTTATTATGAATGTTTTTGGTATAATTAACTATTTTACTTAATGATCTGTAACCCTTGAAAGAAGTTTAATTTGGAGGAATATTTTGAGGAAATCCAATCAGCAATTCTATATCAGGGATTCACTCAACAGATCAAGGAGAAGAAATCCATGAATATGAAAATACCTACATTTCTAAATACATTCAAATAGCATGAAAAACTCTTATTGTGGTTATAAAAAAGGGAATATGAATCATATACACTATAATTTATTAGAATCTTGACATTCAGAGTCCAATGGTGAGGAATTCTTTTACGTGATTAAATATTTCATTATTTTATGATATAGAGACTATAATTATATATTACATTATTTTTAATCATTAAAACAAGTATGAATCACATCATTTATAACTATTGTAAAATAATAAATATTTCATCCAAAATATCCCTATTATCTTTTTATGAGATATACCATAGCCTCATTGGATGTAATTTTCTTGAGATTTTCTCACCCCTTCAGGTTGTGTGTTTTCAAAAAATAAATTTTAGTTTCTTGTATCCTAATTATAGGTTCTATATTCAATGGATTGGGGTGAGAAAGTGTAAAATTTATATGATAACGAAAAGGGAGTTGTGGTCAAAATTCAATGTTTAATACTATCATCCATGTATAGTGAACTCATTATGTGTCATGAAAACATTGAAGCATACAGAATGCTCACAAATCATTATAATCATTACTAATTAATTTATAGACAAGATTAGTTTGAGAAGTTGTAACATCCCATTACGTTTTCAGGTACTTTTGATGTATCTACGTGCCTCTAATTTGGAGTAGTGACTTGGGGGTGCGTTAGGGTGAAATTTTATGTAAAAAAAAAGGCAATGGTTTGTGCACGGTTAGCACACGGTTTGATAAATTGTGCAATCAAACCATACCAACCTAGCAGCACTGGACAGTGTGGTACGCACGGTGTGCGCACAGTTTGGTAAATAGTGGGACTAAACCATGCGGACCGGTAACCTTGGACAGTGAGATCCACATGATGTGTGCACAGTTTGACAAACCGTGTATTCACATTAAATTAGATCCTTAAATTGTGGATCTCATCCATTTTACCTCTAAATGATTCTTTTTTTCTACTATGTGGCCCTAACTAGGGATTTGTCTTCGCCTGGGGTCAAAATAGGTTCTCCCTTTGTTTCGTAGGTGATCCAAAGGATCCTATTGGTGAGTCAAAGTGGGATTCTCATGGTATGTGACTGTTCTTCTTCTTTCTTGATCGGTTTCTTAGATATACTTAGATATACTCCCCCTATTCCATTGATTTCCTATATCTATGCCTGTTATGGGTATATATAAGTGTGTAAATGCCAAAATGATGATTTTTAGTCTTGGTCTTGTTAGGGGAAGGTATCTAGGATGGGTTTTTGGAGAATCAACCAGGATTCTTGAGTGTTCTTCAACTGTTGTGGGTTTGGTCAAAACCATCGAGGTAGGTGATTTTGTCCCGACATTCAGAATTGATTATCTTCATTACATGATTTATTTCACTTTTTGATTTTAATTCAACTCCTTTGAATTGAGATATTTGATTTGGTTTTGGCATTAGAATTTGGAAAACCCCCAATTCCATTGAATTGGTGTGTGTGTGTGTGTGTTTATGGATATTGGATAATTTAAATTGTGGAATTAATGTTATGAATTTGATGGAAATATTTTCAATTGAATTGATGATTTCAATTTTGGAAATAAATTTTGAAATAATGGAATTGTTTTCGAATGGATTTCAAACTGGTGAAAATGGCTTAAAATGTTTTGATAGAAACCCATTGGTTTTATCATGCTAAAAATGCTTGTTTTTGAATAAAACGTGTTTTGGTTTTAAATAGAAAGGAATTGGAACATTGAAATTGAATAATGGGATTGATCATATTTTATGAATTCATAAAATATTTCTCCCATCATGTAAGATCGCATGCAAGCCTTAGGTAGTTTGTGAGTTATTTGGATACACTCTACACTATGACAACATTCTAAAACATACTGGCGGTGGGTCACATCCCCGACGGGTTGGTGACGAGTCTCCATTGGACAGTGTCATTGGGACGTGTATACATATTTTTTTGAGTTCACATAGAGAGTTAGGAATCCCATAACTAATTAATACTATTGTACCTTTTGGAAGATGACAATGTTGCACGCATAAATATTTTTATGCGATGTATAAATTTTTTCCAATGCTTTTGAACTACTTTACATGCCTGCTCATTTTACATGAACTGTTTTATGTAATTGTTTTTATTTAAGCCATTGTCTTAAAAGTATTTCATCATTGTAAAACCTTGCTTGTTGGAATTTCCATTACTGGAAAATGTAAAGAATGATTAGTTAAACTATGTTTTCCTATTGCCAAACATTTTTACTTTAAAATTTAATGTTTTTCTTTGGATCATCATTATTTGGAAACTATTATAGAATCTATGGTGGTATCCTTCTGGGCTTAGTCTCACACCATACTCTTTCCTCCTGGTGTTTGTAGAACTCCTTCTTCCAGGTTCTTGCAAGGGGAAGGGATCTCATGGAGGTGGATCCAGCTATTGATCTTTGGTCTTGGTGAGTTTTGTCCTTAGTGACCATTGGAAGGTTTTTCCCATCTTTAGTACTTGGTTTGTTGTACAATGGAATTTTATGCCACTTTGTATTATGGTACATCACTTCTAGTGGAGTTTCTTTTGTTATGCATACTGTTTGATTTACTCTTGATTCTTCTTTCGTGTTGAAAAATCGTTCCCACTTGTATGTTGTACGATTCCAGGTGTTAGTAACCAACCCGTGGGGATCGGGAACGCCCTACGGGCTTTGTCAGGGTGAGCTCGATTATCGGGTTACCAAGGTACCTCGGCTGGTTCGTGATAAATTGGTATCAGTGGGAGGTTTTTTGAAGATCATGCCTTGATGACAGTATGCATTTGAGTTTCCTTTTCAGGACTTAGGAGGTAGTTTTGATTGAGTGTCTGTCCAGGTATCATCGCAATCAGCCTTAAGTCACCGGAGGTAGTGAGGGAAATATAGAATGTGTATTATTTCTAGTATTTTCCCTGTTTTGATTTGGATATAGTGGGATTGAAATCTTGTTTATTACTTCTTTTAAGAGTAGTTTTTTTTACCCAGTTGGAGTCTTAATCTCTATCTTATCTGGTGTTGGTTAGAATCATGCCTCTGAAAAGATATGGGAATCAGATCCATAAAAAGGTTGCTGCAAAACCTCAGCAAGCGAGACCTATTGTGGATCCGAGTCTGGTTGAGGAGATCGTTCACAATGTCCAAGCTTTAGGACAGGCAGCACCTCTAGTCCCTGTTCAGACTCCAACTTTAGATCCTCAATGCGATATTCTCAGAAGACATTATCAAGAGTTCCTAGGCCAGAAGCCACCAGTCGTCAAATTCTCCAATGATTCCCAAAATTATGAGGAATGGTTGAGTAAGATCAAACGTGTGTTTGGGTTTTTGGAGACACCTGATGCGATCAAGGTGAAGTGGAAAGACTTCAGGGTTCATTTAATTGATCATTTCTATCCAGAAACTATGGTATTGGCCAAGGCTATGGAGTTTTTAAAACTTGAGCAGGCCAACAAACCGTGACTGTGTACCAAAATCACTTTTCTGAGTTGGTACAATTTTCTCCTGAAATTGTATCTAAAGAGAGGATGAAGGCTCGACAATTTGAGTTGGGGCTTCGATCAGATATCCATTATCATGTTTTCATACTAAAGCTACCCTCTTATGTCGTTGTGTTGGATCGGGCGATGATGGTTGAGATGGATTTGGCAGGAAAGTCACGGTTGTAGGAATTTCCTTTTCCTCCTAGTGGATGTGTTAGTTCCTTTATAGGAAAACAGAAGAGCGATGTTTCTCATGGTGGTTCTCGACAACAGAGTAACTACAGACCACCGGTAGCACCAGGAGGGGATTCCATGACTTTCTATCAGTGTGGGATGCTAGGACATTCCCAGAGGGTTTGCACGGAGGCACCCAAGAAATGTAGCTCCTACGGACGTTTAGGGAACTTACAAAGATTCTTCTATTACTTCTCGACTCCACGTTGTGGAACAGGATCATCAACACCTCCAAAAACTACGGGATAGTCAAATGATTCATGTAAAAAAGCGTTCCAGCCACATGCATCTGGAACGAAGCTTCTTCACACAGTTGAAGAGTCGCCGGAGGTAGGTGATACAGGTCCTGATACTGTGAGAGGTACCATTACAATAGCTTCTTCTTTAGTGAGAGCTCTTTTTGATACTAGTGCATCATACTCTTTTATTTCAACCCGTCTTGTTAATCTTATTAATCTGACTATGTGTATTTTATCTTTGTGCAATGGATATTACTTCACCCCTTGGTGTAATGAGAGAAAAGGGTCTTCGTAGTCATGCTTGTGTCTCCTCTCTATCAGATGTTGATCATTCATGGAATTTTTTGGTTCTCGGGAAGAAATCATTTGACGTAATTTTTGGGATGGATTGGCTCATTGCCAACAAATCCTGGATGGATTGTTATCTTCGATGGGTCTACATTACTACACCCAGTGGTGTGTCACTCGTTTTTCAAGGAGAGTGGGACCCAACGCCTAGCAGATCCAGACCCTTTTTCACAGATTTGGGGAAAGTTATATCAGTGTTTGATTTTGATCTTGAGATGGATTCATTGTGTGGTGATATCCCTCCAATCACCGTTGAGTTTCTCAACGTGTTTCCTTCAGAAATCACTGGTTTTCCGCCAGTAAGAGATGTTGATATTACTATTGACTTAATGCTTGGTACTCAACCAGTTTCTATTCCCTCTTACCAAATGGATCCAACTAAACTAAAAGAACTGAAGACTTAGTTAGACGATCTTTTTGAGAAAGGTTTTATACACCTGAGTTTGTCACCATGGGAAACACCAGTTCTATTCTCCATGAAGTCTGATGATTATCTTCGCTTATGTGTTGACTATCGAAAGCTCAATCGAGATATGATAAAGAACAATTCTCTATTACCACAAATTAATGATTTGGTTGATCAATTGAAAGGGGTAAGGCGGTTTTCAAAAATTGATCTTCGAACTGGTTACCATCAGTTGAGGATAAAGGAATCTGACATTCTTAAGACAACTTTGCGGTGTAGGTATGGCCATTATGACTACCTTGTTATGCCCTTCGGCCTAACAAATGCTCTGACGGTTTTCATGGCGTTGATGACCAACATTTTCAGTGAGTATCATGATACTTTTGTGTTTGTCTTTTGTGGATGACATTCTTGTCTACTCCATGTCGGAGGAGGATCATGATCATCATCTGAGAAAAGTTCTTCAGTCTTTTAAGGAATCACCGACTTTATACCAAGCTTTCAAAGTGCGATTTATGGATTCAGAAAGTAAAATTCATGGGACATGTCGTCTAAGAAAAATAAATATCAGTTGATCCTGAAAATTTGAAGGCTATTATGACTTGGGAACAACCACGAAATGTTTTGGAGATTCGGATTTTCTTGGGAATTGCAGGATATTATTGCCAATTTTTTAAAGACATCTCAATGTTAGCTTCTCCAATGACTGCTCTAACTCGAAAGGAAGTAATGTTTTCCTGGAATGAAAAATGTCAGAGTTATTTTGCTGAGCTAAAGCTTCTTTTGACTAATGCACCGGTGTTACCTCATCCTGAGGCTGGGATAGGATATGTGGTCTTCTGTGATTCATTGGGTTCAGGTTTGGGATGTGTCCTCATTCGGGGTAATCATGTTTTTGCATATAGATATCGTATGTTTATTCCTCATGAGAAGAACTATCCTACCCAGGACCTTGAAATTGTAGTTTTAATGCATGCTCATAAGTGTTGGAGACCTTAACATTATGGATAATGGTTTATTGTGTATTCAGACATGAAGATCTTGACTTATATCTTCTCTCCAAAAGATTTGAATCTTCACCAAAGGCATTGGGTGATGTACCGGCAATCTTTTGACATTGAAATTGCCTATACCCCAGGGAAACAGAATGTCATTGCAGATCTATTAAGAAGGAATCTTCCAACTCAGGATGTGAATGAATTTTCAAAAGAGTGGAGTTTCATGGATTTTTTTCGCGCAGTTGCATATCAGAATTCAGTGGAAGGGGAATGAAGATTCTTTAACCAGTGTTCAGTTGACTTCCACTCTCCTCGAATTGATTCTTCTAGAGCAACAATTGGATGATGAATTCCATAGCATTAGGGACTCTCATTATGGTGGGGAGACTGACACCCAGTGGTCATTCTCCAAAGAGGGTGTTCTGTGTTATAAAAAATGTTACGTTGTGTCGTTATCGACAAGGAAGGATGTGATGGGGGTTTTCCATAACTCTCATTGGGTTGTACACCTAGGAACCAAAAAATGGTCTATGACAAGCGGCGGCGGATCTGGTGGCCAGGAATGAGGAGAGACATTGGTGAGTTTGTATCTCGTTGCTATACATGCCAGTATGTGAAATCCAAGCACCAGAAACCTTCGGGTTTGATTCAACCACTTCCAGTCCCTAAATGGAAGTGGGATGAAATCGCAATGGACATTGTGGTAGGGTTACCTCAAAACTAGAGGAAGAATAATTTTATATTGGTTGTGATCGACAGACTGACCAAGTCGTCTCACTTTATACATATTCGAGATATAACCACGGTTGAGGAGTTGGGAAATATCTACGTGAAAGAAGTCGTTCGTTTTCACAGTGTTCTGTCTGCTATAGTCTTTGATAGGGATCCTTGGTTTACTTGTTGCTTCTGAAGAGGCCTTCAAGGGGCACTGGGATCTTAGATTCATTTGAGTACGGCCTACCATCCACAGTCAGATGGCCAAACCGAGAGAGATATTCAGATCCTTTAGGTCATGCTCCTAGCTTGTGTGCTCAACAATGGTGGATCTTGGGATGATCATCTGGGGCTAGTTGAGTTCTCTTATAATAACAGTTACTAATCCACGATCAAAATGGCTCCTTTTGAAGAATTTTATGGACATCCTTGTAAATCTCTATTATGGTGGTCAGAGATTGGTGAATGTTCCTTGGTAGGACTGAGTTTTTTCCAAGAGACGACAACTAAGATCCAGTTGATTCATCAAAGAATGATGACAGCTTAGAGTCAGTACAGGTCTTATGTTAATCATCATCGTAAACCTTTAGAGTTATTTTTTGGTGACCAGGTGTTCTTGATAGTTTCACCCTGATTGGGTCATCGATGGCTTGGGAGGCAAGGGAATCTTGTTGCTCTTTTTGTGGGACCTTTTGAGGTTATAGGACTTATAGGAAAAGTTGCTTACTGTTTAGGTCTACAACCACAATATACGTCGATACATAACGTGTTCCATGGATCACAGCTGAAAAAGTATCTCTATGATCCATCCCATGTTGTGAGGTGAAGTGATATTGAGATCGAACTAGATTTATCTATTACTGAAGGACCAGTTAGGGTTGTTGATTCTGAGACCAAGGTACTTAATGGGATAACGATACCTATGGTATGTGTGCTTTGGAAAAATGGTTCTAATCTCTATGAGTCGTGGGAAAGGATCACACTAATGATGGAGATGTGGCCTCATTTTTTGATGTGGAGGTTTCTTCTTATGATTTCTGGGGGATGAAAGATCTTATGGTGGGAAGCTTGTAACATCCCACTATGTTTTTAGGTACTTTTGATGTCTCTAAGTGACTCTTTTTTGGAGTAGTGACTTGGGGGGTGTGTTTGGGAGAAATTTTATGTAAAAAAAAGGAAATGGATTGTTCATGGTTAGTGCTTGTTTTGATAACCCATGTGATCAAACTGTGCCAACCTAGTAGCACTGGACAGTGGGGTATGCATGGTGTGCGCACGGTTTGGTAAACCGTACGACAAAACCGTGCGGACCAGCAACCCTGGACAGTGAGATCCGCATAGTGTGTGCACGGTTTCACAAACCGTGTAGACAAACCATGTGATCAATTAAAATTAGATCCTTAAATTATGGATATCAACCATTTTGCCTTTAAATACTTCATTTTTCCTCATAAGAGGCCCTTACTCCGGATTTGTCTACTCCTGAGGTCAGAGAAGGTTCTACCATTGTTCCGGAGGTGATCCAAAGGCTTCTCTTGGTGAATAGAAGTGGGATTCTATAGAGACCTGAAGCTTGACGTACATGGACAATACATTATTTTTGCAGAATACATAATACATAACAAAAACCAAAAATCAAGGACCGTACTAGTTTAGTGTCTTTGGAAACATGGAATATAAACATCTAATCATGTTGAAAGATCTTCAACAACTACAATAAATATCTTCACCTTTTTACTTCCTTACATATAACCTTCATTTATTTCCTAGGGAAAATAAAACATATAAAGGGTGATCTCAAATGATCAGATAGGTAAAACATAGAAAACTTAAAACAATCCATAATCATTTGAAAGAAAAAACATGAACATGAAATATAAACATTAAAACCTTGAGGAAAGACAGAAATCATTGATGTACGTAAGGCATATATCATAAAGAAACATTAACCATGATAAAATATCATGGGAGTAAAACATGTAATTATGGAAACCATTCAGCACATGTCATGATTTCCATAGTAGCCAAGGCATTGCTGCCAAGACCATCTTAGTGGAAAAAGTCCCTTTCTGAATCGAGTTCACTCCTCATTTATGTCCTGTAACACTGAACCAGATTAACTCACTATTCCAGCCTTGTCTATCTCATGAGATATAAATCTTTATCCAATGAATTGGAGGGAGATATAGGTCCCTCCCATCTCAAAATTAAATCATTCTTACTTGTGCCACAAAATGAACATACATCATTCATAATAACCCAATAAATAAAATGGGTTTCATAAACATCATCCCATCATCACATAATCCATATAAATGAAATGGATATCATTCCATAATAAGGAAAGTGAAACCACGTAAATCATAGAGACATTATACTTGAAACATACACATATGAAATAATTTAATCTTAGATGAAAAATGGTTTTGATAAAACACGTGAAATGAATTCTTGAGGAAAAAAATCCTTTCTTCTTCAAAATCATTTTCTTCTCACAAAATGTCATGAATTTATAAAAGAAATGGATTTTGTTGAAAATAGTCATGAAATATTTTGGAGGAAGCTTCATGAAAATAAGGCTTTATAAAACTGTAAAAATCCTTTCATGTCTTATATGTTAACAAAACATTTTTCTCGTACTTTTGTCGAAAAAGTCAAAATAGTACCTTGTAGGGTAAATAAAATAAATATTCTTTCCATACCAAGGGGTAAGAGTCAAAATGGTTAAAAATGACTTTAAACATACATGAATACATTTTTATAAAACATGGACATGGATGATATAAATAACCCTAGTAAATACTTACGAATAAGAAATCTCGGATAAAAATGAGATTTGCAAAATTATCCCTTACCTTATGTCTGATATGCTTCGTACGTATCCAAACCTCATGTATAATGATTTATATAATGTCATTTACTTATTACAGAATCATATATATTGTTATTATATCATATATGGTTCACTTATGACTTTATATTACCCTTTCTTTTTTAAATTCATGTTAATGTAGAATTTTGGGTAAAATCGTTTCATTTGTCATTCATTTTTTAACTAGTAATTATTCATATGATTACTTAGATCATGATTAATTAAGGTGGTGGTGGAAAATAGATTACACCACGACGTGGAGACGGTATTCCGTACGTACGCACGCGCGGTGATTTCATTTTCCATAGAATGGATAGATGGTGAAATATGGTTGCTTCATACTTATAATAACATATAAGTATATGAATGATACTGATGTTATTACTACATAATTAAAAAACAAAAAAAATTTGGAAGAAAAAATAAACATGAAAGAATCGGTAACGGACATTAACTCTTCTTTGAAGAGCCTCTTTGAGACCTCCTCTTAGGGCACTAAAATTGGTCTTTGAAGAATTCCAAGACCTCTAGGATGTTTCTAGGGAATTGTGGATGTGAAATGGGCAGGGTTTGGACGAGCTTGAAGGCTCAAATTGGTGTGAGGAGGAGAGGAAGGAGGATCCCTTTTATAAAGGAGGAGAGGGGCACCTTTGGAAATATAAGAAATATTAGTTTATATTAAATTCCAAACCCACATAAAAACTTCCAAAATGACTCATATAAAAATACTAGATGATATAGGTTTGTAATCTCACCAAAAAATAAAATTTATACATGTTAGGAATTTATTTTAAACATTATAAACTTGATTTATCATTATTTAATCAATTTAATTTTATTTGTGGTAATAACATTCTAAATATTAAATTATAACAAATAATTACTTATTTATTGTGAATTTTCCATAATTGGATACTTTATAACATTTTAGACCATTTAAATTTAAATTTATAATTTTTAAATATTTTTGTGATTTTTAATCAATTTTATAATATGTTATTTATATAAAATAACAATTCTCAAATTTGACACTATTCATTTATTTGAATTTAAATACAATATATTCAGAATATATGTTCAAAATAAAAGCATTAATAGATTCATAATAGTATATATGTATCTATAAAATTATTGGATCACATTAAATAGTTCATATAAAATTTATTTTATTATTTTTAAAACCATTTATTTGGTTTATCTCTTAATAAAATAATTACTACAACATTTTTGTATAATTATTTAATATACTTATTTGTTTCATAAAAATTAAAAATAAAATCCTATGATGAATATAAATATATTATCTTTCACAATAAGAATTTTACTCGAATTTATCATCTTAAAATCCCAATATTTAAATTTTAATATTTATTAAATTATGAAGGTGACAACTTTGGCATCATTTAAAATAAAATAATATAAGTGTCATTATCACTTTTATAAGACTAAAAACGGTTATATATTAGTTCATTGAATGGTTATGGTGTAGATATACACTAACAATAATTTTTTTTTTCAGGTTTTTGGGTCTTTTATTGGGTATTATTATTTCAATAAAAACTATATTACTGATTTTTCACATAATAAATAATTTCTGCATTATTAATGTATCACCATTAATGACAATTATTTAATCCCTAAAAATTATATATAAATTATCATGATGTAGATAATTGTATTATATTTCTGGATACTATTAATGTTCGAAGTTTTATGATGTTTATCACTAAATTAAAATAATTATACTTATAAGATTTAAGAGAGTGACATGTTGTCAGTTTCTTTGGTATTAATAATAATTAAATTATTTTCATGGAAAAATGTCCATAAAATTAATCTAATCTGACCCTTAGTTTATATGGGTATACTTTTAGCCATACAATACAATTTTGGCATGTTTTAGGGTAATTTTATAATATTATATTTATCCTTAATTACCCGATATACCTTTAACTATGGTAAATAAAATTTACCGTAGATACTATTCATAATTCCCAAAAATAAAATGTAGCCTATTAACATAAATTAGCCCCACTGATTCCAAATATGGAATCCATTTTTTCAAATTCAATACACAGAAGTTGCATATATTAAATTAAAATTAATACCATTGTCGAATAAAAAACGGGTTTTTGTTTAAAACATATCAAAAGATTGAATTGATTTAACCTACGAATTCAATGTAAAATCAATGATAATGAAATAAATTATATTAAATGGTAAAAATATTTTCTATTTATAGTTTAAAACCATTCAATATTATAATTTAACCCTATAAATTATTACGATGAAAAAAGTTGTTTTTAATTAAAATATAGTGTGTTTTTACTATTCATTAAAATATGAAAGTTATCAGAAAAATATCAAAACATTATCCAATGTAAATTTTTATATCCTGATTAAAAAAAAATTATTTCGTCAAATTGAACTTATAAATATTTCAACAACTAGATTTAAAGCGGGTGTGCCATCAAAAGCCGGCAAAACTGCATTTTTGAAAAATACATATTTTGCGTGAAAAATTTATTTTGTTCTTATACCGTGTTCTAGAAACTGTTTATGTAGAAATAATAATTTTATAACATTTATAATTTAGTTAATACTATTCATAACATCTAGTTCATAATAATATCATAACCATATATCATTGTTTAGTAAAACCTGATATTGCGTACAACACACGCTATCAAGGAAAGTCGTGATTGCATGTAATGAAAGCCAAGTCAGGGTGGCGTGTTGTGAAAGAATCCTTCACTGTTTCATATAACCGAATCCAACCATATTTCCTTTAAACATTGAATATATATATATATATACACTCTCAATGTTGCGTAGAATGACTATTATAAAACGAACATGAGATTGTGTGTAACACGATCCAAGAATAGCGTTGCATATATTGCAAGCAAATACGGTGTTGCGTATAGTACAAGATAAACATGGTGTAGCGTACAAAGGAAGATATGAAATAAATTAAAATTAATATATCTTATAAAATCTCAGGCTGTTAAATTCTACCCCCTTAAAATGAATTTCTCCCTTGAAATTCGTCGGGGTTATAAATGGTTTAATACTTGAATGTTTCTTTAGTAGAAACCCACATCGTAAAACGGGAATACCAAAACCTATCTTTAAAAACCGAATTATGAAATGTAATCGTTACCCAAATTAACTAATCACTGGTTTTCCACATAGGAGAACATAGGTGAAAAAAATATGGATATGGAAGAAAAATCTAACCATCAAGTTCTGATGGAGAGTGGTAGGAAACATGGTTATGAAAAGGCCATCAATCACAAAGCCATATATTTTTGATGATCTAAGGTAGCATCTGATTCTTCGGATATATGGGCTCTAGGACAACATTTTCAGTTTTCAATATCATTTCCCTAAAGTAGATGAAATAAGAATTAGAAGAAATACTTTCGTGATTTCGGTATAGTCTCACCGTTGGTCATTCATTGGACAATTTCCACTTCATCTCTTAATGAAATAAAGTTGGATTTGTCATTCGTGAAGTTTTAGCAGATCATGTGATAGAATGATTGTCATTCCATCTATTTCAAACAAATGGTTAGCAAATGTTATCAAATAAACATAAGTCCATCTATGGTGAGGTTAATCATATACGATTCCAAAAATGAACTTATACTTCATATATCATACCACATAATAAAATAAAAATACGTTCTACTAACTAGGGAAATCCTGTTAGCCAGTGGTAGGCGATAAAGGCCAGTCTCACTTCAGTTGTGGGTTCGATTCCCACAGCCTTGTCCGACGCGATGGGTTGTCACCCGTCCTCCAGGTTGTCCTTTTTCAAAAACTACTTTTCTATAACATCCCATCAAAAATATAAAAAAAAAATTATATCCTTCAACAATACTAAATTATATCCATCATAATCCATTTAAAATCTTTAGTGTCATCCAAAATACTTATGTCTAAGCTTATAGTATACAGAAAACAATTACTAGAAATTCCATTTACCGAGCATGTGACTTCCATCATTTGTCCCCGATATATCCTGTTGATCACATTCCTATCATGTGAATACCATAATCATGTATTAACTTGAAAAATGAATATCCATTAAACCTTAGTGAAAACATGAATGCTGTCAAAAGTTAACTCTTTCCACATAAAAAAATCCAAAAAATCTATATACTCAAACCATGATATAACCATCTCCTTATATCAGTCATGAGCTCATGAATAATATCAAACATTTAATTTTATCCTTATCCATTCATTATGCTCATATCATCTACATTCCAAAAATACCGGTACTATTCATCACACACTTTCAAAACTTATGGAAAGACAACAGTGTAACAATCCTTAGATGTCTCTTTATTCAATAGTACCATGAGATTACATATACAACATTACACATGATAAACATGTATTCATTCCACTGGCTTCTTAAACCATTGACCGAGCTTCAACAATTATTTCATCTCACATATCATTTGTAGTCTCATCATCATCATCAACATAATTATTACCCATATGACCATACTGATTCTTTTCATGAGACCTTCCCTTATGGAATTGGTTTGCATAATTTCTGTAAATTCCCCATTTAAAACATCTAATGATTGTTGATGTCGTAGGAATACCATTATCCTTGTCCATGGTGTTAACTGGACCTTTTCCTTCGCACTTACTAGTTTTGTGTCCTTCTTTTACACACCCAAATCATATTCTAGTTCCTGTGAAACAGTCTCCTCGAGACCTCTTCCCACATGATTTACATGAGGGAAATTTAACTTTCATTCCTCTATGATGATCACGAAACGCCATCTTTCTCTTATTATATGATTCGAGAAACTTCCCAAAGTTGAGATTATTTATCATATTATGAGATTGCTGATTACGCATAATAACTATGTTTGGGATTCCAAATCCCGTTTCATTTGGTTTCCCATGAAGAATATCATTCAATTGTCCGTCATATCCTCTATTATCGTCAATCTTCCTGTTTCCATCAATTTTCTAAAACCCAAAAAGAATATTTTGAGAGGAAAAAATCATGCTAGGGAAAACAACATAGTAAAGGGGGAGTACCCTCAATATCTACCATCATAGGATAAATTCTAAGATCGTTACCGTAGTTCTATGGCTATATCATATACGTATACTTATCCTTAGGTACATCCCTAGACATATCGTAGAAAGATCTCTAGAGATCTCACTAACGCATCTGCATCCTAGTTTCCAAAGGTTAACTAAACCTTTCCTCGGATACCAACTGTACAGACCCGAATATTGATGTACATGGACAATACATTACTTCTGTGAAATACATAATACATAACAAAAACCAAAACTCAAGGACCGTAATAGTTTAGTGTCTTTGGAAACGTGGAATATAAAATTCTAATCATGTTGAATGATCATCAAAAACTCCCATAAAGATCTTCCCATTTTTTCTTCCTTACCTAAAACCTTTCATTATTTCCTAGGGAAAATCAAACATATAAAGGGTGATATCAAATGATCAGTAAGGGAAAAGATAAAGAACATAAAACAATCCATAAACATTTGAATGAAAAAACATGAACATGAAATATAAACATTATTACCTTGAGAAAATACATAAATCATGGATGTACGTAAGGAATATATCATAAAGAAACATTAAGCATCATAAAATAGCATGGGATTAAAACATGTAATTGTGGAAACCAATCCTCACATGTCATGATTTCCATAGTTGCCAAGGCATTGCTTCCAAGACCATCTTAGTGAACAAAGTCCCTTTCTGAATCGAGTTCACTCCTCGTTTCAGACCCGTAACACTTAACCGGATTAACTAATCATTAAAACCATGTCTATATCATGAGATATAAATCATTACCCAATGCATCGGAGGGAGATATAGGTCCCACCCATCTCATAATGAAATCATTCTTACTTGTGCCACAAAATAAACATACATCATTCATAATAAGCCAATAAATAAAATGGGTTTCATAAACATCATCCCATTATCACATAATCCATATAAAATAAATGGATATCATTTCATAATAAGGAATGTGAAACCATGTAAATCATAGAGACAATATACTTGAAACATACACATATGAAATAATTTCATCATAGATTATAAATGGTTTTGATAAAACACTTGAAATGAATTATTGAAGAAAATATCCATTCTTCTTCAAAATATTTTTCTTTTCACAAAATTCCATTAAATTATAAAAGAAAATGATTTTGTTGAAAATAGTCATGAAATATTTTGGATTATGATTCATGAAAATAAGGATTTATTAAACCGTAAAAATTCTTTCATTCCGTATACATTAAAAAAACATTCTTCTCGTACTTTTGACGGAAAAGTAAAAAAAGTACTTTGTAGGGTAAATAATAGAAGGATTCATTCCATACCAAGGGTTAAGTGTCAAAATGGGTAAAAAGGACATTAAACATACATTAATACATTTTTATAAAACATGTACATGGATGATAGCAATAACCCCAGTAAATACTTACGATTAAGCAATCACGGATAAAAATGAGATTTGCATAATTATCCCTTACCTTAGGTCCGATATGAATCGTACATACCCAAAACTCCTGTATAATGATTTAAATAATGTCATTGTATTATTAAAGAATCATATTCATTGTTATAATATCATATATGGTTCACATATGACTTTATATTACCCGTTCTTTTGTAAATTCATGTTAAAGTAGCGTTTTGGGTAAAATCATTTCATTTTTCATTTGTGATTTAACTTGTAATTATTCATATGATTACTTAGATCATGATTAATTACATCGGGAATGTAAAACATGATTTATATATAATATATAATCAGAATATAAATATATATAATAGATCGATAAATGGAAAGAAATACACCGTTCATGGAGACGGTAGGCCGTACGTATGCATGAATGCTCTTTTCGTTTCCTTATTGAATTGAATGGAATTAAGTAGATGACATATATATATATATATATACATAAATCCAGTAGAATTATTATGTCATATATTTCATGATAACTTATTATATGTACTTTATAATCATTCTTCAATGGTTAACATGGTGAGTGAATCTCATCGCGTCGTGCAGACGGTAGTCCGTACGTACGCACGAGCGATGATATCATTCCCAAGGTCATGGAATTTTATTAAAGTGTATGTATGATATTACAGAATCAATATCACTTTAATATAATCATATATATTCATTACATTCACCATTATACCCATCCATTTATGGTGGTGGTGGAAAATAGATTACACCACGGCGTGGAGACGGTATTCCGTACGTACGCACGCGCTGTGATTTCATTTTCAATAGGATGGATAGATGGTGAAATATGGTTGTTTAATACTTATAAAAACTTATAAGTATATTAGTGATACTGATGTTATTTCTTCATAATGAAACAACTAAAAAAGAAGATGTGGAAGAAGAAATAATGTTGAAAGAATCAGTAACAGACTTTACCTCTTCTTTGAAACGCCTCTTTGAGACCTCATCTCAGGGCATTAAAATTGGTCTTTGAAGAAGCCAATGACCTCTAGGATGTTTCTAGGGAAGTGGGTAAGTTAAATGGGCAGGTTTTGGCCGAGCTTTAAGTCTCAAATTGGTGTGAGGAGGAGAGGGAGGAGGTTCCCTTTTATAAGGGAGGAGAGGGGCATCTTTGGAAATATAAGAAATATTAGTTTATATTAAATCCCAACCCCACATAAAAACTTACAAAATGACTCATATAAAAATATTAGATGATATAGGTTTGTAATATAATCATCCAATAAAATATATACATGTAAGGAATTTATTTTAAACATTATCAACTTGATTTATCCTTATTTAATCAATTTAATTTTATTTGAGGTAATAACATTCTAAATTCTAAATTATTAAAAATAATTACTTATTTGTTGTGAATTATCCATAATTGGATACATTATAACATTTTAGACCATATAAATTTAAATTTATAGTTTTTAAATTTTTTTGTGATTTTTAAGCAATTTTATAATATATTATTTTTATAAAATAACAATCGTGTCAATATTGACACTATTAATTTATTTGAATTTAAATAAAATATATACATAATAAATGTTCGAAATAAAATCATTAATATATTCATAAAAGGTCATATGTATCTAGAAAATTAGTGTAGCACATTAAATAGTTCATATATATTTATTTTATTATTTTTAAAACCATTTATTTGGTTTATCTCCTAATAAACTAATTACTACAACATTTTTGTATAATTATATAATATACTTATTTGTTGCATAAAAATTAAAAATAAAATACTATGATGAAGATAAATATATTAAATTTCACAATAATACGTTTAATTGAATTTCTCATCTTAAAATCACAATATTTAAATTGTTATATTTATTAAATTATGAAGGTGACATCTTTGGCATCATTTAAAATAAAATAATATAAGTGTCATAATCACTTTTATAAGACTCCAAACGGTTATATATTAGGTCATTGGATGCTTATGGTGTATATATACACTAAAAATAAGTTTTGGTGAGGTTGGTGGGTCTTTTAAAGGGTATTATTATTTAAATAAAAACTATATTACTGATTTTTGACATAATAAATAATTTGTTCATCATTAATGTATCACCATTAATGACAATTATTAAATCCCTAAAAATTATAAATAAATTATCATGATGTAGATAATTTCATAGGATTTCTGGTGACGATTCATGTTTGATGATTTACGATGTTTATCACTAAATTAAATTTATTATACTTATAAGATTTAAGAGAGTGACATGTTGTCACTTTCTTTGGTTTTAATAATAATTAAATTATTTTCATGGAAAAAATTCCATAAAATGAATCTATTCCGACCCTTACGTGATATTGGTATACTTATAGCCATGCAATAAATTTTTTTCATGTGTTAGGGTAATTTTATAATATTATATTTACTCATAATTACCCGATTTACATTTAACTATGGTAAATAAAATCTACCGTAGTTACTATTCATAATTCCCAAAAATAAAAAGTAGCCTATTAACTTAATTTGGACCCACATATTCCAAATATGGAATCCATTTTTTCAAATTCAATACACAGAAGTTGATGAAATTAAATTAAAATTAATCCCATTGTCGAATGAAAATGGGTTTTTAATTAAAACATTGCAAAAGATTGAAATGATTTAACATACAAATTCAATGTAAAATCAATGATAATGACATAAATTATATTAAATGGTAAAAATATATACTATTTATAATTTAAAACCATTAAATATTTTAATTTAACCATATAAATTATTACGATGAAAAAAGTTTTTTTTAATTAAAATATAGCGTGTTTTTACTAATAATTAAAATATGAAAGTTATCTGAAAAATATCAAAACATTGTCCAATGTAAATTTTTATATCCTGATTCAAAAGAAGAATTTTTGTTTTGTCAAATTGAACTTATAAACATGTCAACAACTATATTTAATGTGGGTGTGCCATCAAAAGGTGGAAAAACTGCATTTTTGAAAAATACATATTTTACCTGAAAAATTTATTTTGTTCTTATACCATTTTCTAGAAAATGTGTCAGATGAAATAATAATGTTATAGCATTCAAAATTTAGTTAATACTATTTATAATGCCTAGTTCATAATAATATTATAACCATATATCATTGTTTAGTGAAACCTGATATTGCGTACAACACACGCTCTCAAGGAAAGTTGTGATTGCGTGTAAGGCAAGCCAAGTCAGGGTTCCGTGTTGTACAAGAATCCTTCATTGTTTCGTATAACAGAATCCAACCATATTTCATTTATACATTGATTATATATAAATACACTCAATGTTTCGTATAATGACTATTATAAAACGAATAGGAAATTGTGTGTAACACGATCCAAGAATAGAGTTGCGTATACTGCAAGCTAATACGGTCTTGCGTATAGTACAAGCTAAACATGGTGTAGCGTACAATAGAAGAAATGAAATAAATTAAAAATAATATATCTTTTAAAATCTCGGGCTGTTACAGATTCTCAAGGTTTGTGATCGTTCATCTTCTTTCTTGATCGGTTTCATAGATCTACTTAGATCTACTTCCCCTCTACCCTGGATTTCTTTTATATATGCCTGTTATGGGTATATCTAAGTGTGTAAATGCCAAAATGATGATTTTTGGTCTTGTGCTTGCTAGGGGAAGGGATCTAGGATGGGTTTTTGGAGAATCAACTGGGATTCTTGTGTGTTCTTCAACCGTTTTGGTATTGGTCAAAACCTTTGAGGTAGGTGGTTCCGTCCTGACTTTCCGAATCAATTATCATCATTGCTTGATTTATTTCACTTGTTGATTTTAATTCAATTCGTTTGAATTGAGATATGTTAATTGTTTTGGATTGAGAATTTGGAAAGCCCCCAATTCCATTTAATTGGGGGGGGGTGTTTATGGAAATTGGATAATTTAAATTGTGGAATTTAAGTCATTTATTTGATGGAAATTTTTTCAATTAAATTGATGATTTCAATTGTGGAAATACATTGTGAAATTATGGAATTGGTTTTGAATGGATTTCAAACTAGTGAAAATGGATTAATTTTTTTTGATAGAAACCCCTAGGATTTATCTAGCGAAAAAAGTATGTTTTTGAATAAAACCTATTGTGGTTTTAAATGGAATGGAATTTGATATTGGAAATGGAAGAATTGGATTGATCATATTTTAAGAATTCTTAAAATTGTTCACCCATCATGTAAGAGTGCATGGATTCCTTAGGTAGTTAGTGAGTTATTTTATACACTCTACTGTACGAAAACGTTCTAAAACATTATTGCAGTGGGTCACATCCCCGACGGGTTGGTGACGAGTCTCCTTTGGCATGTGTCATTGGGACATGTGTATACACATTTTGCTGAGTTCACATAGAGAGTGCATAATCCCATAACTGATTAATACTATCTTAGCTTTTGGAAGATGACCATGTTTCTTGCATAAATATTTATATGTGATGTATAAATGTTTTCAAATGCTTTTGAACTGCTTTACATGCCAGATTATATTACATAAACTATTTTATGTGACTATTTTTATTTAATCCATTGACATAAAAGTATTTCATCATTGTAAAACCTTTCTTGGTGAACATTCTTTTACTTGAATGTATACCTCCTTCATCCAAGTTTGTGCAAGGGGAAGGGATGTCTTGGAGGTAGATCTAGTTGTTGATCTTTGGTTTTGGCGAGTTGTGTCCATAGGGACTTTGGGTCTATATTTCCCATATTTAGTACTTGGGTTATTGTACATTGGAATTTTATTCCTCTTTGTATTTTGGTACATCACTCCCAGTGGAGTTTCTTTTATTATGAATAATTTTTTATTTACTCTTGATTCCGCTTTCTTGTGGAAAAATCCTTCCTACATGTATGTTGTATAATGTCAGGTGCTAGTTTCCGACCCATGGGGATTGAGAACGCCCCTCGGACTATGTCAGGGCTAGCTCAGTTATCGGGTTTCCAGGGTGCCTAGGCTGGTTCATGAAAAATTTGTATCAAAGGGAGGTTTTTTGAACATTGTTCCTTGATGACAGTATGCATTTGAGTTTCCTTGTCGGGATATAGGAGGTAGTTGTGATTGAGTGCCAGACCAGATCTCACTACAATGAACCTTAAGTCACCAGGGGTAGTTAGGGAAATATTACTTGTGGATTAGTTATAGTATTATCCCTGTTTTGATTTGGATAGAGTGGAATCCAAATCATGTTTATTCCTTAATGTAATAGTAGTATTCCTTGTTGCCTGATTGGTGTCTTAATGTATGTATCTTTTTGGGTTCTGTAGAATCATGCCTCCAAAAAGTCATGGGAATCAGATCTAAAAAGAGGCTGCTGCTGAACCTCAGCAAGCGAGACCTATTGTGGATCTGAGTCTGGATGAGGTGATCGTTTGCACTGTCCATGCTCTAGGACAGGCACTACCTCCAGTCCATGTTCAGACTCCAGCTTTAGATCCTCAATGTGATATTCCCCGAAGTCATTCTCAAGAGTTCCTATGCCAGAATCCATCAGTCATCAAAGGATCCACTGATCCTCATCATGCTGAGGAATGGTTGAGTAAGATCAAACGTCTATTTGGGTTTTTCGAGAGACCTGATATGATCAAGGTCAATTGTGCCATCTTCGTGCTAGAAGGACCAAGTAAGAGATTTTGGGACATGATTGTGACGGCTAGGAAACATGAGGGATTAGAGTGGAATGACTTTCAGGTTCTTTTCACTAATAATTTCTATCCAGAATATCTGGTGTTGGCCAAGGCTGTGGAGTTTTTCAAACATGAGCATGCCTACAAAACCGTGAATGAGTACTCAAATTGATTTGGTGAGTTGGTACAGTTTTCTATGGAAATTGTATCTAATGAGAGGATGAAGGCTAGACAATTCGAGTTGGGGAATCGATCAGATATTTATTATCAAGATTTCTTATTGAATATACCCACTTATGCTGATGTGTTTCATAGGGAGATGATGGTTGAGAAGGATTTGGCAGTAAAGTAAGGGTTGTAGGAAGTTCCATTTCCTTCTAGTGGAACTATTGGTTCTTTTAAAGGAAAACAGAAGAGAAATGTTTTTCATGGTGTTTCTCGACAACAGTGTCACTCCAGACCACTTGTAGAACCAGGAGGGGCTTCATGGACTTACTATCAGGGTGGGAATCCAGAACATTCTAAGAGGGTTTTCAATGAGGCACCCAAGAACTGTAGCTCCTACGGACATTTAGGGAACTAACAGAGATTCTTCCATCACTTATCTACTCCACGTAGTGGAACAAGATCATCAGCACCTCCAAAAAATACAGGGCAATCAAAATCATCATGTACAAAAGTGGTCCAGCCACAGGCATCCAGAACGAAGCTTCTTCTCAGAGTGGGAGAGTCGCCATAGATAGTTGATACAGGTCCTGAAACTGAGAGAAGTACCATTACTATAGCTTCATCTTTTGTGTCAACTATTTTTGATACTCGTGCATATCACTCTTTTATTTTAACCTATCTTGTTAATATTCTATATCATCTTGTGGAGCTTTTATCATGTCAAATGGATATTACTACACTCCATGGTGTATTGAGAGAAAAGGGCATACGTAGTCCTGATTGTGTCTTCTCTCTATCAGATGTTGATCATTCATGGAATTTCATGGTTCTCGACATGAAACCATTTGATGTCATTCATGGGATGGATTGGCTCATTCCCAATAAAGCCCCTATCGATTGTTATCTTTGACGGGTCTAACTTACTACACCCAGTGGTGTGTCTCTTGTTTTTTATGGAGAATGGGACCTAAGGTCAAGTAGAGTCGGACCCTTTTTCCCAGAGCTGGGGAAAGTTGTTTGATTTTGATCTAGAGATAGATTCATTGTGTGGTGATGTACCTCCAATCGTCGCTGATTTTTCCGACGTGTTTCCTTCAGACTTATCTCGTTTTCCACCAGTAAGAGAGGATGATTTTACTATTGAATTAATGCCTAGTACTCAACCACTTTATATTCCTTCTTACAAAATGTCTCCAGCAGAACTAATAGAAATGAAGACTTAGTTAGACGATCTTCTTGAGAATGGTTTTATATGCCAGAGTGTGTCACCTTGGGTAGCACTAGTTCTCTTCACCAAGAAGGCTGATGGTTCTCTTCTCTTATGTGTTGATTATTTAATTCTCAATAAAGTTACGATAAAGAAAAAATATATGTTACCACGAATTGATGATTTTTTTGATCAATTGAAAGGGGAAATGTGGTTTTCAAAAATTGATCTTCGATCTGGTTACCATTAGTTGAGGATAAAGGAATATGACATTCCTAAGTCCTCTTTTCGGAGTAGGTATGGCCACTATGAGTACCTTGTTATGCCCTTCAGCCTATCAAATGCTCCTGCAGTTTTCATGGAATTGTTGAACAAGGTTTTCTGTGAGTATCTTGATAGTTTTGTTTCTGTGTTTGTATATGACATTCTTGTCTACTCCAAGTCTGAGGAGGATCATGTGCATCATTTGAGAACTGTTCTGAGTATTCTATGGAATCACTGACATTATGACATGATTTCAATGTGTGATTTCTGGATTCCGGATGTAAAATGCTTGGGACATTTCATGTCAGAATAAGAAATAACAGTTGATCCTGAAATGGTGAAGGCTATTACGACTTCGGAACAACCATGAATTTTTTTCAAGATTCAGAGCTTCTTGGGATTAGCGGGATTTATCGCCAGTTTGTTAAAGACTTCTCAATGTTATCTTCTCCAATGACTACTCTGACTCGATAGGGAGTGATGTTTTCCTGGATGGAAAAATGTCAGAGTTCTTTTGTTGAGATAAACCGTGTTTTGACTACTGCGCCGATATTAAATCTTCATGAGGCTGTGATATGTTATTTGGTCTTCTGTGATGCATCGGGTTCCATTTTGGGGTGTTTCCTCATGCAGGGTAATCATGTTGTATCCTTTGGATCTCGTCAGCTTAAGCATCATGAGAAGAACTATCCTACCCATGACCTTGAACATTCATCTGTAATGACCTTACTTAAGTGTTGGAGACATTAACCTTATGGGGAAAGGTTTACTGTGTATTCAGACCACAATAGCTTGAGTTATATCATCTCTCAAAAAGATTGGAATCTTCACCAAAGGAGTTTGGTGGAGTACATGAAATCTTTCAACTTTTACATTGCCTATACCCCGAAGAAAGGGAATGTCGTTGCAGATGTGTTATGTAGGAAACATCCAACTCAGGCTGTGAAAGAATATTCAGACGAGTGGAGTTTGATGGATCTTTTTGCACAGTGGAATATTAGAATTCAGTGGAAAGGGAATGATGTTTCTATAGCTAGTTTTCAGTTGACTTCTACTCTCCTAGAACTTATTCTTCCGGAACAGCAACTGGATGATGAATTTCATAGAATTAGGTACACTCTTTATTGTGGTGATACCGACACCCAGAGGTCATTCTCCAAAGAGGGTGTTATGTGTTATTGAAAATGTTACTTTGTGCCCTTATCGTAAAGAAATTATGTGATGGGGGTTTTCCATAACTCTAAGTGGGATGTGCACCCATGAACCAAAAAAATGTTCTATAACATGTGGCGGTGGTTCTGGTGGCCAGGCATGAGATGAGAGATTGAAATGTCTGTAACTAATTGCTATAGATTCCAGGAGGTGAAAGCCGAGCACCAGAAACCTTCGGGTTTTCTTCAACCACATCCAGTACATACATGGAAGTATGATGAAATATCAGTGGACTTTATGGTTAGGTTACATCAAACCCAAAGAATGAAGAATGCGATTTGGGTTGTGATCGATAGACTGGCCAAGTTGGCTCACTTTATACCTATTCGAGATACATCCAAAGTTGAGGAGTTGGGAAATATTTATGTGAACGAAGTTGTCCGTTGCACGGAGTTCAGTTTGTAATAGTCACTGATATGGATCCTCGATTTACTTCTCTGTTTTGGATAGGCCTTTAAGGCGCATTGGGATCTCAGTTTCGTTTGAGCATGACCTACCATCCACAGTCAGATGTTCAGACAGAGAGAGCTATCAAGATCCTTGAGGACATGCTCCGTGCATGTGTTCTCAACTTTGGGGGATCATGGGATGATCATCTGGGGATAGTTGAGTTCTCTTATAATAATAGTTACCAATATGTGATCAAAATGCCTCCATTTGAGGAATTGTATTTCCATCCATTTAAATCTCCTTTATGTAGGTCGGAGATTGGTGAATGTTCATTGGTTGTACTAAGTTTGGTCTAAGAGATGAAAGCTATGATCTTGTTGATTCGTCCAAGAATCTTGATAGCTCAGAGTCAGTAAAAGTCTTATGCTGATCATCGCCTTAAACATTTATAGTCTCAATTGGTGGCCAGGTGTTCTTGAAATTTTCACCCCGATTGGGTCATCAACGGCTTGGGAGGAAAGGGAATCTTGCTCCTCATTTTGTGGGAACTTTTGAGGTTATTGGCCTTGTGGGGAATGTTGCTTACCATGTAGCTCTACCACCACAATTGATGTCGATATGTAAGGTGTTCGATGTATTGCAGCTGCGAAAGTATCTCACTAATCCATCCCATGTTGTGAGGTGGAGTGATCTTGAGATTGAACCAGATTTATCTATTACAGAACGACCAGTCAGAGTTGTTGATTCTGAGACCAAGGTACATCGTGAGAGAACGATACCTCCGGTCCGTGTTCATTGGCATCATGGTTCTGATCTTCATGAGATGTGGGAATGGGAGACACTAATGAGGTAGCAGTGGCCTCTTTTTTTGACGTGGAGGTTTCTTCTTAGGCTTTCTAGGGGTAGAAAGATCTTATGGAGGGATTTTGTAACATCCCGTTACGTTTTCAGGTACTTTTGATGTCTCTATGTGCCTCTGTTTTGGAGTAGTGACTTGGGAATACGTTGGGATGAAATTTTTAGTAAAACAAAAAGGTAATATCTTCTACACGGTTAGTGCATGACCTGATAAACGGTGCGATCAAACCATGCCAACCTTGCAGCACTGTACAGTGGGATACACACGTTGTGTACACAGTTTGGTTATCCGTGGGACTAAACTGTGTGGACCAGCAACTCTGGATAGTGAGATCTGCACAGTGTCCACATGGTTTGATAAACCATGCGGAAAAACTATGCGGTCACGTAAAATTAGATCCTTAAATTGTGAATCTTGGTCGTGTTGCCTCTAAATGCTTCGTTTTTCTTCTTAAGTGGCCCTAACCCAGGATTTTTCTTCTCTAGGGGGCCATAGAATGTTCTCCCTTTGTTCTAGAGGCAATCCAAAGGCTCCACTTTGTGAATCAATGTGGTATTCTCAAGGTATGTGATCATTCTTCTTCTTTTTTAATCAGTTTCTTAGATCTACTTAGATATACTACCACTCTTCCCTTGATTTCCTATATCTACGCCCGTTATGGGTAGATCTAAGTGTGTAATTACCAAAATGATGAGTTTTGGTCTTGTTCTTTGAAGGGTAAGGGATCTAGGATGGGTTTTTGGAGAATCAACAGGGATTCTTGAGTGTTCTTCAACCGTTGTGGTTTTGGTCAAAACTGTCAAGGTATGTGGTTCAATCCTGGCATACCAAATTGATTATCTTCATTTCATGATTTATTTAACATGTCTATTTTAATTCAATTACTTTGAATAAAGATATTTGAATTGGTTTTGGCATGATAATTTGGAAAACCACTAATTCCATTGAATTGGGGTTTGTGTGTATGTGTGTGTTTTTGGAAATTGGATAATTTAAACTGTGTAATTTAAGTTATGAATTTGATGGAAATGTTTTGAATTGAATTGTTGATTTCAATTGTGGAAATAAATTGTGAAATGATATAATTTCTTTTGAAAGGATTTAAAATTGGTGAGAATGGATTAAAATGTTTTTATAGAAACCCATTGGTTTTATCTTGAGAAAAATTAATGTTTTTGAATAAAACCTATTGTGGATTAAAATGGAATGGAATTGGAACATTGAAATTGAAGAATGGGATTGATCGTATTTTAAGAATTCATAAAATAGTCCGCCCATCATGTAATAGCGCATGCAAGACTTAGGTAGTTAGTGAGTTATTTGGATACACTCTACGCTACGACAATGTTCTAAAACATATTTTTGGTGGGTCACATCCCCGACGGGCAGGTGATGAGTCTTATTTAGCTAATGTCATAGGGACGTGTGTATACACATTTTTATGAGTTCACATAGAGAGTGAAGAATCCCGTAACTGATTAATACTATCTTATCTTTTGGTAGATGTCCATTTTTCCGGCCTAGAAATTTATATTTGATGTATAAATTTTTGCAAATGTTTTTGAATGGAATTACATGCCTACGGATTTTACATAAACTGTTTTATTTTACTATTTTTATTTAATCCATTATCTTAAAAGTATTTCATCATTTTAAAACCTTTCTTGGTGAACGTTCCTTTAATTGAAAATGTATAGCATGATTTGTTAAAATATTCTTCCCTATTTCCAAACTCGTTTACGTTAAATTTTAATGTCTTCCTTAGGATAATCTTTATTTGGCATCTGTTATAGAATCTCCGGTGGTATCCTACTTGGCATAGGCTCACAACCTACTCCTTCCTTCGGGTGTTTGTAGACCACCTTCTTCCAGGTACGTGCAAGGGGAAGGGACCTCTTGGAGGTGGATTCAGTTGTTGATCTTTGGTCTTGGTGAGTTGTGTCCTTAGGGACATTGGGGCTGTTTTTCCCATCTTTAGTACTTGGGTTGTTGTACTTTGGAATTTCATGCCTCGTTGTATTCTGGTACATCACTCCCAATGGAGTTTCTTGTGTTATTCATTATGTTTGATTTACTTTTACTTCCCCATTATTGTGGAAAAATCATTCCCACTTGTATGTTGTACGATGCCAGGTGATAGTTGCAGACTCATGGGGATCGGAAATGCCCTTAGGGCTATCTCAGGGCCGGCTCAGTTATCAGGTCACCAGGGTACCCGGGATGGTTCGTGACAGATATCAAGGAACTCATTAAGAGTAATCATTGAGAGGGTGTGCTATATGGGACTCAATTATTCAAACTCATTGGATATAATAACTCCCAACTTGTTCTAGGGTTTAAATTCCCTGATAAACTATTCTCTTGTCACATAATTGCATCACTCGCTCTTATATTCTGAAGATTCTTTTATCAATTTTAATATTAATAGAACATATAAGTATATCAAGGATATAATCAATCTTATTAACCCTATTAATAAGGGAAAGCGCATGAAAACTCTTGTATATTTATAGTGAATAAATGGAAGGCCTTGTGATGAGCTTAATAACCAATAATTCTCCACATGCTTTCAATATGATTATGAAATAAGGAAAATAATGGGTGAAATATTCATTCTATATCTCATGTGGTAAGAATGTCCACTCTAATAAAAATAATACACAACCATAGAAGAATGGAGAAGATTCAAGTTCACTTTTTATTGAGCGTAATTTATATATTTCATAAATTTTGGAGATAGATACAATTTTTGGTGCTTTCATATGTACTCAAATCCTTGGACCATGTATATTTGAAAACATTTATTAATGGGTGTTAGATATATGGGAATCCCTCAAATCCAAAATTGAAATAGTATCTATCATGGACTAGAACATAACACATCCATCGAGAATGGCCATGAAATTGAAAAATTATTATTATTTTCCATCCATTACCAAAAATATTATATCTATACCGATACATGATAAACATGAATTTATTTACAAATTACTGAATAATTGTAAATTCTTTTATAGATGATAGAATTTTTATTTTAACGGAAATTTAGATAAAAGTCCTCATCTGTAGGATTACTGTAACCCTATTTCAAATATATATATATATATATATAAAACATTCACATTAATAATAACACCTATTCTTTTGGAATCAAGAGAAAGTTCATGTAAATGAATAGTGTTTTGCATAATTACATAAAGATGAATATATATATTCAATTGAATTAAAATCATTTGTTGCATTTCATTCTTTTTTACAAGGAAAAATGTCAATTTTTTTATTTAATAGATATGGGGTATGTAAAAATGATCATTCTATACTTGTTTTTATTGATTTTTGTGGTGAATATATAGTTGATGTATGTTGTGGGTTCTCATACTTCATTATTTTTTCTATGTATTTTAATGGACATGGTTATTTCTACATGGTCAGTTGAAAAATGTATTCTATAGAAAATTAAAATAATACAAGAATGAATTTAGGAAAAAATTACATAATATGATTATTAAAATATACTCGTAAAATAGTAGAATATATCTTAATAATGACTTAATTAATAATTTAAAATATATATTTATTTTATAGCAAATCAATGCTCTTTAATCACCTCAATGGAATATGTTACCTTGATGGAGGTACCACAAAATATCGGATATGGTTTTATCAATTATGAGTAATGCATGTATTCCATTAATATGTTATGAATACACATTTCAAACCGTTCCACATAAACTAAACTACGTTCCTAATAATGTGATAAATGGTTTTCCATTAATCCATTACCATGGAAGAAAACAGTTTGAAATATTTCAACGAGTGGTAATTAAAAGCATTTGTTAAGGAATATTCAGGCTGCAATCATCCACCCCATTGATCATATTGTACCATTATAAGATATCCCTGATAAATAATGGGATATTGTTTATACTAAACCTTAGAAAAAGGGTTATAGTGGAGACATACACCATATTTCTTGAGATTTAGTACATCTCAAAAATAGATAGTGTGTGTGAGATAGAATTTGTAGGAATTTAAAATAAAGGATAACAATAGTTTTAATAGGAAAAAATTAAAAAACATTCCATGTAAGAATATGTTTCATTGTCCTAAGTACTATTTAGGATTTCAAGATAGTCAATAGAACCAAAATATTATGGTTTTATTATCACCAATTATGTTAACTCATTAATAGGTCATAATAGTTATCCGTTAACCTAATAAAAGAAGCATGTCGTATTGTATTTAACAAATTAGTAGAATCTGTGATTTATGAAAAATATTACATGTAAAAAACCAATTCAAAATTAGATAGAACCTTTATTATCTATACATACCATTTTTCTAAATGGTTATTGAGGAATAAACTAGACATGTATAGACAATTTAGTGTTTGTAAAGCACAAATTGTAGTAAAAGGGTTTAAAAAGAATCATGTAATAAAATATGTTGAAATATTTTTACCAATTTAAAAATTGAAATAAATTATAATTACACATCATTTTATGACTTTCCATGAATATTATATTTGGACAATGAGTTAAAAAATAACAATCATTAATGAGAACCCTTGGGAAGAAAACTATATGACACAACCTAAAGGGATTATGGATCTAAAAGATGAAAAAATATATACAAGTTAAAAAGATCCATTTATAGATTTTATAATGAATCCATGTCATTGAAAACATGATTTTATAAATCCATAAATTAATTTTATCTCATAAGTAATGAAAGTGAGCCTTGTGTATATACAATGTTATTTGGGGGTGCCAATTTTTTTTATTAATTTTATGTGTTGATGATATTTTACTTATTGGTAATGATACACTGAACATATAGTTTTATTAAATCGTGGTGGAAGAATAGTATCTTTAGAAAGGATATAGATGAGGAATCAAGTATTATTGGGATCATGACTCATCGTGATAGATCGAAGAGTTTGATCATCATAAGTCATTGTATATATATTGTTAAGATATTAAATATAATATGTATGGAAAAAATACCATATGAGATTGTTTCCAATTTCACATGGAATTCATATTTCTTGGAAAACATTTCATTATACCCATTATGAATTATAATGTATGGAAGTGATTTCATATGTGTCTCTAATTGGGTCTATCATGAATAATATTTATTTAATGATTGAGATGATTCCGATTCCTTTAATGTTGTAGGGAGATATCAGGCAGACCCATGTAATATCCATTATATGGCAGTTAATAATGTCATAAAGTAGCTATGGTGTTCTAAAAATTTGTTCATGGTTTATGGAGGAGGAGATGAACTATTTATCAGACTATATGATTTTTCTACTTTCGAAATTGATCAAGACTATATAAAAGCATTGATGAGATATATCTTCACCATGAATGGAGATGTTGTGATGTGAATGTGCCCTAAAAAGATGTGGTCAGAGGTTATATGTTAAATTATATTTATATTTCAACTCTTGATTTAACTAATGTAGAAGTATAGAATGTAAAGATCATCTAGTATTTTGATGTGCTACCTAGAAGTACAAAACATGTCTCACATTAGAGTGATAATATTTCAATAATGGGTATCACTAAGGATCCCTAATCACATCAGTATATAAAGCTTATACATTGGTAGTAACATCTCATGAGGGCTTCATCTAGGAGAGGTGATGTTATAGATATCATAATATCCACATAGAAAATAATTGTAAACACATTGACTAAATCCATAACATGTCGGAAACATGATCATCATTTGAGGTCTAGTGGACAAAAATTCCTATAATTTTTTATCTAGTGAAAGTCTGAGTTTTTTTGGAGTAGGTGTTATAAAACCAAATGATTTTACTTTTATTAGATTTATATTTCAATATTTTAATATAAATAAATTATATTAGTATATTTCTATCATTGTTTCATATGAAATTTAAGTAATAACATTATAGTGTATATTTCACATTAATAAGGTCATAATTGTTCCCCTCTATGTTGAGAATCATTCTGTTGCATGTAGAAATTATAAATATTTCTCTATGAACCAATAATGTAATATTGTAAGGAATAATATATGTCATTTTACCAATGTGAGTACTCATATGTGGATGAGTCTTTTTCCCATGATTTTTGCCCACAATGTCCTCAAATAAGGGTGATTATGAGAACAAACCAGTCTGTTAGTATTCAACATGGTTTGATGTAATCAGTTATTTTTATATGTGACCATGTTAATGGTCCTGAAACAAACTTTTTATCATTAATTAATGTCATTACATGTTAACATAAATTTATTGTCCAAAACCATGATCCAATATGTTCACGAGAAGTAGGGTATGTTGGATACCTCACAAATAACTAGTTATTAATGGATAATCCATGTAAAGATTTGTACCATCGATATTTATGGTAGTTGGTATATTTTCCCATTGATTGGAGAAGAAACAACACATTAAATTATTTTCCCATTATGGGATGATGTGTTTATTTCATATAGTAAATGAAACATGTAAAAATCATATAGGTTACTGAAAATTATGTGGAACCTTCTAGAAGAGATATTATAATAAAGTGGTAATTTTTGAAGATAATTTTTTGTATATGGTTTTTGAACAAACAATGATATGTTCTTTCTCTAGGGTGCATTTACATGTTTCTATGGTCTTTTTATTCACATTAGAAAATCCTTCCAAATGCTAATGAGAAAAAATCCATGAGGGACAGACCCTAAGTGTTTATTTCAATCTAGATTAAACCCTATTTGTATTTTACTAAAAGATAAAATATTATTCTCATGAACAAGGTATAATTTTATTACTATTTTAACAATACAAAATTTGTTTTTGATTGAAATAATCAGTAAAATATTTATTTAGGCATTCAATAAATTCAGTTTTGTTTTAGAGAACCATGATCATATTTGGTGATGAATATTGAAATATATGCTATTAAAATAATCATTATCATTACCCCAATTATCACACTGTATAAAGTAATAATATTATTATAACTGTTAGAAGGTATGGAAGTTTTTATTGATTATTATATTATTTAAGGGTTGGTAAATAATTATATTAACATTTCACACAATCCCTCACTTTAATAATAGATGCTTATGTTTATTATGTAGGGTTAATAGAGTGTTCATAATCATTGTGTACAACAAAATTCTATTTATATTCCACCACATATATTCTATTGAAGAATAAGTGTTAGAGATATTCCTTCAAGATTGAGATAACTAGAATCAATCTAGATGAACATGGAAATATGAATTCTTCTCCGCACTTGCATTTGAAAATATATTGATATCATTAATAGGTAAAAGGAGAACTCGTGGATCACCGCTAGAGTGATTCAACACATAAATTCTATCTATACATAAAATGTAATTAAAAAGTGTTTATGCATTTTCAATATCACAGAAAATTAATGTTATTTGGCGAGGAAACCTTTTTATTTTTATCATAAATAAGTAAATTATTAATGTAATGTGTAAAGGCCTTCTTCGAGATGTTGTTTCGATTTTGTATATATTTGATGGAGAACTGAAAACGGTTATGGGGTTTATGTCATGTATAATTTTAGAATGATACATTCAATCCAAAAAATATTTATGGTAATTTGAATATCAAGTCACTTATACTAGGTCTGGATCCTTCTTTGAGATTTTCTTTTTCACAGTGGAATTGGTCTTAAGAGACTAGTTACTAGGGGTTAGGCGAAGAGTTGTGCGATTGTTTGCAGCCCTTTGTTCTTGGTGTGTCATCCACAAAGACTGTGGGGATGGTTTCATGTTCTTTTTACATAATTATAGTATATATTGAAGATTCAATGTGCATGTCACCTCTCAACATCCTGAAGGGATGGTTTGGTGTGCTTATAACCACTCTTGATTGTGGAGGGATGGGTTGGTGTGATTGTTACATCCCTTGAGCATACATGGATTTTTCATTGTGGAAGATGGACTATTATTAAGAGGATAGGGTCATGTAAGGTACCACTCATTAGGGGACAGGTCTTGCGATGATGTTAGATGAGTCTAATAGATTATTACTTCAGTGATTAGATGGTGGATCATGCTTTGGATTTATGAATGTACACATCTCATTTGAGGACTGAGAAAAGGATCGGATTCCATAAATCCTTGAATCAATGAGTATAAGATGAGCATCAGTATGTTGGCGTGGGATTATGTGTAAATGTGTATTACATCACAGAACCAATGTTGGTATGACCTGGTTCCATTGTATCTGGGATAACACATGGGGACTAGAACCATAGGGAGTTGTGGGTTACTAGTGGGAACAGAACATCAAACACATATGTTTGGTATATATTTTTCAAAATTCAAACATGTATATGATGGGATATAATAAGAAAACATTGGGAGACATTGCGGATATGTATCTATCACACCACTCACGAGCACCTCAATACAAATGCAGAACATATATCATCGATCAGGCCTATAATTTTACGTGAAATAAATTTGAATGCTGTAACTCAATGGTTTCAGGAGACAAGGAGTATGAATTCCATGAATGGTGTTATGGGTAGTGTGTGGGCATTATATTTTTATGTTTTTTATTTGTTATTAGAATAATGGGTGATATCATTATGTGTGATTGTATGACTTCAACATGGAAATTATTTAAACCTCATGTTAATCAATATGTACGTACACATATGATTATGTTGTTTCTGATTTTTTTTCCACTATTTAATAACTCGGATTCAATGGCATAGTAAACCCATTGTAGAGATCAGTCCCTCATAACTGGTTTGAATTATCCAACATACGTGATGGTGTGCGTGAGATCTTGTGGTAGTGTCAGATCGGGTAATGTAGAGTGATTTGTGGGTTTGGGACATAGTAGTATTAATTATATAAATAATAATATTTTCTAAAAAATATTACGTTAACTATTTACATTACAATTTTTATTAAATACATTTAAATAAAAATATTTTATAAAATCATAACATATAATAATCAATAAAACATGAATAAATAATGTAATAAATATTGATGAGAAAAACTATAAACATATTGAAAATATTCAAACCTAATAAATATATATATATATGAATGAAGTTTATAATTATAAAAAAATAATAAATATTTATGTGTGTAAATTAAAAATATAATAAAAATTAAAAAATGAAAATGAATAAGTTAGAAAAATATTAAATATGATTTAAAATAATTTTGTTTAATTTATTAAAAATATATTAATATTTTTATAGATGTATTAATATTATAACAAATTATACATTGATAAATGTTTTAGTGAATCAGTTAATTATAAGTTGAAACATTATTATTTATATAAATTAATATATGTTTTTAAATATATTATTAATAAGAATGTAAAAATTGTAATATTATTTATATAAATATATCATAATATATCAAAAAAATAAAACAACGAAATTACATATAATAATTTGAATAATTGTATTTCAAATATATTTAAAATTTTTAGATAGATATATTATATAATTACATTTTATCGACACATGTACTATATTAATTGTATATGAAAAAAATACATATTTATTAACTTTTATATTTTTTAAATTATATTTAAATATATTATTATTTGATTAAATTAATATATATTTGAAAACAATATTAAATTTTCATTACCAATATTTGATATTAATAAACTTTTAACAAGTTCATTTAATAAATTAAATTCATTTAAAATTTTGAACATTCATTTTTTAATTGCCTATAAACAAAGAAACAAAGACATATATATATATATATAAATATACTAATGTACAAATTCATGAATGATATATTATGCGGTTATAAAACTCTTGTGTTTGGATACATAGTCATTCACTGACCGACCATATCCCATTTATGAATTGAGGGGAGATTACATCCACTCAATCTAATTAACTATAATCATTATTTCATCCTGGTTAATTACATAATATACATTATTTTTCTATGTATAATTATGAATATTCATATATATAATTACATTCCTGTGTATTACCCTATTTTTTAAAGAAAATTAAATAGAAACATGCAAGGATAGGATCTGAAAATTTAATCCACACACCAATCACAAGAGTCAAAATTGAGTACCACAAAATGTGAATAATCGACAATTTATATCGATAACAATGTGACCAAACATTGGAGAAATATTTCACAGAGTATCCTGGAAGGTCTTATTAAAAGATTATTTCAACATATCACAATGTAAAGATTCTAGCTCCAATTTCATTATCCTAAAATTATATTTCAAGTCATAATATTTGATTTTATTATTATTGTGACACATTATATAGTGTATCATGTTTTCTGTTTTCCAAAAAAAAACATAACATCAAAGAAAAAAACATACAATTCTTAACTCAAGAACAATGAAACCTATGATTATTTAAAGGTACATGATCATGAGTCCAATATCATTTATATATAATATCATATTATATTTGATTATAATATAGGTTATGGGATTGATGACTTCTATTGTGGTGGGTTCCATGACCACCCCCACACATGAACATGAGTACATATGCCTCTATCCTAGGTTTTTAATTAATTACACTAATTTTATGTGCTTTATGTGTCTCCCATAAAGGGGACATTCACTATATTAGTTCCCACCACCATCTACAAAGATCTGTAATAATTTTTTAGGAACTAAAAGATTTTATCAAATATCAAAATATAGATTGGGAAATAAAATGAATAGATTGTTAAGACATGACATCTAACCTTCCCTTAAATATGTTTATGAAGACTATCAAGACCATTATAAGAGGCTTGATTTGAGTAAAAAATATTTCCTCTCATGTAATCATTATAGAAACCAATTTTGAATGAATTGGAATGACCAATAGATTGTGAATTGAATGTAAAATACATAAATTTTATTAGTTCTTCACCAAACCCATATTTATTCATAAAAATAGAAGGACCTCCTATAATGATTGACGTCTCCTTGGTTTTGTATTTAAATTTTTTGTATATTGATGTTTCCATAAATAGTTTATGAATTTATTGATTCTAAACATAAATTTATTATAGAAGAACCAATCTATATCTAGACATGAACATATCCTGAGTTATCCAGAGACTATTCATGTTTAAAAATACAAAAATATCTATTAATAAGTGAAATTATTTTGAATTCCATTTAACAATGTTATTTCAATACTAATAAATTGATCTTCTGCCAAAATTAAAAAATTAAATACTCATTATATTGTCAATACTAAATATCATTGAAACATTTATCATTTAATTAGTATTTATTTTCAGAAGCATTACAAGTCATCCTTTATTATAACATCTAATTATCATTGATATAAGTAGGACATATCTTTTAGTTTTAACCAGCATTAAAAATATCCAACAGTGTTAAAACAGAAATCTATTGAAGTGAAATTAATTTTAAGTAAATATTAAAATAAACAGAAAATTAATAGATTTATCAGTTATATGGTTGTTTATGTATAAAATTTTATTAATGACTTATGATCAGGTCATATCCCTTATGAAATTTCATATGTTTTCTCCCACCACTTTTATGATTTTTGGTTTTAATTGAATTTATAAATATCAAAAGGGAAAAAATATATGGGCTAACAAAAATTGAATAAGTAAGTGGTGATTAAAAAATTGAAAAAATTTCTAATAGTTGGTCATCCATGCATATAATTTTAATAAAATGAATTACATAGGCCTGTGGGATAATCTATGACCGTGGGGGATTCATCACACAATTAGGATCTTGTTTTGAAATGAATGTCTAGGATTTTTTTAAATGGGATGTGAAATTTAAAGATCAAGCTATACTATATTCATGGATATAAGAGTAAGAACATGAGATCATCCTTATTGACATGTTTATCTAGGCTCTATCATATTTTGTAAAATAGATTTTAAATAGAAAAATTGATATTATTATTATTAATATAATAATAATGTATTGAAAATATATAAAAAATACTATCATGAATTTTTTATATGTTGGAATGAGAACCAATGAAATACATCAACAGTGGATTTTGGAGAAATAAATAATTGGTCATTATTAAAAGTATGGCCTCTAGATCGATTATGTTTAATATGTATTCCATATTTTTTTGCCAAAAATATTTTTCGAAATATTACTAATAGTCTCTATTCATCAATTATTCTCTATAAAAAATTATACTAATTTAAAGAGTTCAAAATATATTTTCTTAAAATGGCTTGATTATAAATAATTCAAATTACACTGTTATGTGAATTGTTATTGTAATTATTTTATAATACTAATTATTACAAGTCAAAAAATTTAATCTATCCATTCAATGACCGCTAATAGAATTCAAATAATTTTGTCATTTAATGTGGTTAATAATAATGGTAACAAGTGAAGAACATTGTTTTGATTACATATTGTTCAATCATATATATAAGTAATATAACTATTAATTTTATATATCTATTTAAATATATATTATCTGTATAATTAATGTCACGAATTTTTTATTTGCATATTAAAATCAATATTATATAATAATGATTTTCTAATCCTCTTATATATATATACATAGGTTTTTTTAGATAATTACATATTTGATTGATAAATGAATTAATAATTTAAATCCAACTATAATTGTTATAAATAATCCATTAATAATAATAATCAGTCTTTTTAGATGTAAAAGTAAATATAAAATTATAAAACAAAAAAAACATATTTAATACTATTAATAAGTTTTTGTTTATAAAATAAGATTGAGATAATGAATGGAGAATAAAAAAAATGTATCAAACAAAATTAAAATTTTCATGAATAATGATAAATATATTATTTAATTTTTTTTAATAAATTTGAATTTACCATTGGAAATACCATATTGAGGATGATAGTTTGTTAATGGAATATTAAATTTTTCATAAATTGACATATAAAATATCTATAATCATTGTAATTATATTGTTGGATACATCGTAAACATTGAAAAAAAATTATATGTATTTTGACAGTGATATATTATTATATATAAAATAATATTTATCAACATGTTGAAATAAATAGATCACTTTTTCTCAGTCACCGTCCTCATACTACTATTTTTTATATTTTAATATCATCCTCAAACCATGATTTTCTCGGATTTTCATTCGTTGGATCTAAAAAAATATTCATTCCATCTATTCAAATTGAATTTAATGTCGATCCATTGCTCCATAATAACTTTAAAAAGAAATAATTAATGAAATAATATCAATATATTTTATATGACTATATTGTTAAGTGTTATCTATAAATTATAGGAATCAAGAACGTCAAATATTTTTTATACTAAAAAATATTGAATAATTTATCTAGATTTTATTTTCAATTTATTCTTCATTCATTGATTTTTTTTAATATATATGTTATTAAACGATTAAGGAGTCAAGAATATTAACAATATTGGATTCCCTTTAAATAGTTGAGAAATATTTACTTATACAAAATATGAACATTTATTGAATGTAATTGTCATAATTGATCAATTATTATAAAAACAAATTATGAAAATATACCTCATGTATACATTAATAATTGAGATCCCCACCTAATCATGCCTAAAAATTTAATATTTACTCACATGACCAAACCTATAGGTAATGATTACTCCAAAATTTTGTTCATGATTTTCAACATAGTCCATATTTTTATATTTGAATTTCTTGTCTACCTTAAATTGTAATGTCATAAAATTTGACAGTGGATTTAGCTAGGTAATGTTACACTCAGGTGTTACTTTTGATTTCATTGTTGATACACTAGATTGTTTTGGTTTGACCTAGTGCTTCACCCCTTATTTATCAATATGAAATATCATACCTCAATTCAGCCCTTTATTAAATAAATTTTGATAGGTTTTCCTTTTTTTGAAGGATATACATCATTTTTCTCATGTATGATTATAGGATTGAAAAATTGTGAACCTAATGTTCTTATATGTTTTTATATTATGTTAACATCTAGATCATCAAGGTGAATATGAATATAATTTCTCAAAACATAGGACAATTGAGTCCCCACTCTCATGTTAGGTTTTGGGAGTAGTTTATGTACATAATGTCTCTTTGGATATTTTAAAATATACCCCTTTTTAGTGTAGTACTAAGTGGGTTCAAATATATATAAATCAAAGTAGTTTTCACAATGTATAATTATATCATAAAATGATATCTGTAGTTTTTTTATTCATGCTTATAATAAACTATTTTGAATAACTTTTTACATTGTGTAAGTTATGTTGTTGATGACAGAACCCTCTCTCACTGGAACCACTCTTTGGATGGTTGTGATGATAATGAGTGACCCCCTCGAGTCCTACCTCCAGTAGTCCCTAAGTTGTAGACTATCACTAGGGGTGTAAAACTAAAAAATTTGAGGTTTTAATAATAATATAATTAAAAGGGTCATAAGATAAAATGTTTAACCACCCAACAACACCTTCATATAAAATAAAACAACAAATAACAGAAATAATTAATATCATGCATGAATCAATACGAAATAGATATTAATGTATACAATTATATAGTTATACCTAAATAATGTCTTATGAAAGCAACTGAAAAAAATATAAACTCTAAACATGTACAATCTAAAAAAACTACAACAATCATATTGGAAAACTAAAAATATATTATATATGCATGGGTTATCATAACATGTATACTTGGTAGGATAATACCCAAGGTATTTCATAAAAAATGGAAAATATCATACTAATTCCTTGGTGAGGAAGCATCCAAACTCATTGGTACCTACCAAGAATGAATAGTCCCCTAGCCTCACCAAGTATCACATAACAAATAATTCATCCAAGTATAATAAGATAATAATTTGAATAATAAAATCAGAGGCACCACGAAACCACATCCCAAATTGTTTTCCACGATCTCCCAATGAGAAATCATTATTTTTCAATATCTTATATATATCCACAAATAACAACACACACTATATATAATTTCTCATGGAACTAACCACACATCACATATAGGGGAACTAAAAGTAGACCTCATATCACATAAATAATGTATTATAAATATGATGGACATCAAAATCATTCCATCCTCCTACCACACATGACTCCCACTACATACCTCTACATCCAACACTAGTATCATTATATGTTATTACAGAATGGAGAATGATTTCATGGATATCACATGTAATAGAAAATTGAATGACTATTTACTCACAATGAAACCAAGTGGCAAAATAGTGTTTCCACTCAAGGTGTCTGTATTTGGTGTTCTGTTTTTCCGATGAAAAATCTACTTTATCACATAATATTAAAAAAAATTGGTAAAATGAGGTTTATGACTAAAAGATTAAATGTGAGGATGTAAAAAAATGTAAGAAATTATAGTTAAATGCAAGGAAGACACATTTGGATTCCAAATTGTGTTTGTTCCTTGTTCCACAACCTCAAAACATTATTTCAATTTACTATGGGTTCTTATCAGCTATGAATAACCTTACTGCTAAAATTCCTAAATTGAAAATTGAACTCCATGAAAACCACCTGTTGTTTATCTATTTAATCTATAATATAAAGCATATTGGGGATCCCATCCATAATTAAAATCCCATATCCAGTCATATAACATTGTAACAAATAGTGGAAGATGTAAGTATTTCTATTAGTAAAAAAGGTAATCATAAGGTGATAGACATGAGGGGAGAATGTTTCCTTATCCTCTCATAATCTAACGAATCATTGGAAAAAAGAGGGAATCATGTTTTCTGTATGAACTCTGAATCTCCATTTTTCATCTAACAGTTGATCCCTGAGTTATCCATTTCTTATAGAAAATTTATTGAGATATCTTATGACTTAATTATTGGTGATAAATATAATTAATAATTATAGGGAATGGAAAATTTGAAAAAATATTACAAAACCTAGAGGTTTTATTTAAAATTTCTAAATGATTAATTAATCAAACTCAGTGTGTTCCAATTAATATTTTCTAGGATAATGGTAAAATTCATTTAATGATATCTATGTGAGTTCATTTTTCATCCCATCATCTCCCAATAATCAAGCATCAAGTAATATTTTCAACTAGTTGAGTTCCATGTGTCAAAACTGATAATTGAGGTTAATTTAGTTATATTTATATTTTACCCATGATCGTGATTTGTAATTATTTGAGTGGTTGTTCACTGTTTGGGTAACTCAATGATTAGGATTTCATTAAATTAGAACGAAATGTGTTTTCAGAAAATCATTATCATTTAATGACCAAGATTCATGATCCTTCATATGGATGATGTCAATGGGGATTTTTATGGGGAAATTAGTATAGTTCATAATGAACAATGGAATTCACACCTAAATATATCTAGTGTTATTTTATTAAATAGTTATATACTGTTAAAAGAAAGAATTTAAAAATATGTAGTATTTAATTACCCTTATCCATCAATTGTTTGTTCTTCTAACCAGTAAATGTGACTTCAAATCATTACCTTCTGTAAATCAAGGCTTGGATCAATATTGTTCGATCAAAACTTGTTTTTTCCCATGATTTGGCTTTGTATTTCAGCTTTTCCTTCATCGGGGATCATTGTCCACCTTCTCTATCAGGGTACATGAAAGAGATTTCCATAAATTAGTGTGGATAACATCACAATGCTCCAAATATACCAATGTGAGATTATTTATCAGACCTAATAATATTATTTTTTTGATTCGATTCATTAGACATATTTGTTAGATATTATTCTATAAAAAACATTTTGGATCTCTTCAAATTTTTAAAAATCATTTTTGAGAGAAAAAATAGGTAGAAAGTACTCCAACATGTACCCTTTTTTCATCACTTGTGTGGAGTCTGGATTATAATTCTCGAGACATCAAGCCCATATAGTATGAGGTTCATATTAAAAACATTGAAATCATATTAAATATTATGGGGTTCGTCAATGTGGGGTTAGTATGTATCTCAAACGCATTGTTCCATGTAAATGTGGGTTCATTTTTCAAACATTATGTTTTAAAACCTAAAATTACCCTTAAACATGGTATTGATGTTACATATTCATTTATGATTTTCCATTATTCTCATCATATATTTGTCACTTACCAATGATTAATATCCATTAAATGTTCTTATTTTTATCATAAATATTAAAAAATAATATTGTTTAAATACATTAATTAAAATGTTGTTTAATTTTTTATCATATTATTCATAATACTAATCCAAATTATGTTATTGTTTTTATAGTTTTTTTTTGATTCATATTAAAATATGTCATTATACTGAATCATTATCCAATTATTATATTTTAATGGTCACATGGACCACACAAGAAGGACCATCAAATCATTTGAGAAAACAGGACTAGCCATTATGATTTAATATCTATGATCACATTAGAAGTCTAAAAGCTAATGAAAATGCCAAATATATTTTTGGATATCATGTTACATATTGGATAAAAAATCAAAATCTCTATGAAATCAAAATGGTTCTAATTGATACTTTGTAGTCCATCCCATTATTATGTCTGTAAGTTCAATATATCCCCCGACTCTTGACGTTTCTCCACATACAATTGAAAAAACGATATGAACATTTGTGGTGTGAATGATTTGATGTAGAGACCAAAATTTATATAAAAAATTATTTTTATTATATTTAATCATCATAGACACTAAAGAATTAAAATTTAAACCATGGAAAAACTCGACTCAAAAATGGAAACAGCAAAAGGTTTTGGAATATTGGTGTAAATATGGCTACATAAATAAAATAAACACTAAACTTTAATGTGGTACATTCAACATCCATATATAAAATTTTTATAAGACTATTTCTCTAGATTAGGATATCTAAAATATTAAAAGTTGATGAAAAATTGAGGGGGAGTTTAGAAGGAAAATATCCAAACACCTTTTCCTATAAATACATTACCCTTTTTATATTCAAGGGATTGGAATTTAAGATATTAGGAGTATATTTAGTAATGACTATAACCATTCAAATTTCATAGGAGGACCTATCAAAACTATTTTTTGAGTTGAAATACCATTCCTTCATTATTTCATATCATTTATTTCAATTGATTTCAGTGGTAATCATGTATGTTTTTTATCATTTCAATTAAATATTAAATATTGTTTCTTTATAATAATTTATAAATTTAATAAAACATATATTGTGTAATATTAATGTTATTAATTTTTTTAAAATATTGTTGAAAATAAAGTTTTTTTCATTTTTTCTAATTTCTCATTCAATCAATGTCTGTGTTTAATTCTCTTCGTTGTTTGTGTGTGTTTGGTTCATATCTCTTTTCTTATTCGGTTCATTCATTCTATTTAAAATGAATCTAAAAAAATATATAAACCAAAATACTAAACTTCTCAGTTATGTGTAATTCAACCATTATGACAGTTCATAATTGAAGGATGTTATGTGATTGAGATAATATCCATGATTTATATTTTTTATAATAACATAATGTATCTTAAAAATAAAATTTCATGGATTATTGAAATTATTAGTTTAATATACGGATTATCAAAATTATTGGAACCATAATTAAACCATGATAAATACGAAAGGATTAATATTATAACCCTATTTATGTTAAGTCACAATGGATTGCCTCAAAACTTTAAAATTATGATCAAAGTCATCTTGTAATGTGAGTGTTAATTTTGTGAAATATATTGAAATGGTCACAGATAAATAAAATCTTAATCCCATAATAATTAACTAACAACAATCATTATTAAATTATTAATCCATATACTTAAATCATTCAATTAATATATCATCGGCAAAAAAAACCCCTATTGAATTATAGTCAATTAAAAAAAATTGACTCTAAAATTTGTACCATTGCCAAAGAGTCAACCATAATGCCACATTACACATTAGAAGAGCACTGGACCATTGAACCATCGATAGGGAACAATCATCCACACTTTTATGGGGTATTCTTTTTATGAAAGTTAAACTACTAGTCCGCATTTTTTGATTTTGGTATGAAATAACCAAAAATAAACCAAAATATATAAAAAAGACCAATAAAAATCCTCTTTACATAAATGTAATAAATGATAAACAATGAAAACATGACATCCTCAACCTTCTAAAACGTATTTTAATTCCATGTAGCCTCCCAAAAATTTACAACTTATTTTTATTAGCTAAAAATGAATCAAACACTCCCTGGAATATGATAAACATTAAGATTAATCATATCAATCAAGACTCATTCATTTTCCATCCAATAGAAATGGAAAGGGACAATACATGGGAATTTAACCTTAATGAAATTGTAATCGATGATTTGAATTAGAAATCCCTTGGAATTTAATATCCAAACATTGACCTATATTTTTAACAGAAATAATGTTTGATTCATGTTCAACCTCATTTCCACATGATAGCTGGTGAGGATCCACATCCTCTACTTAATGTGTTCCAAGTATTGTTCTCTACCATTTTCCTTACGGGGTCTATGGTGAAAAAAACATTGAGAAATCCCATTTATCCCTACCTAACTATTCAATGTCAATGATCAACTACCCACCTCATTGTTTCATAACCACATAGAGTGATATGAAGTGAGTTTTAGTAGATAAATTCTAATACACATCCTTAACTTCTTCAATCTGTATGAAAATAATTTTTGTCCATAAATTCTCAATTGAATTACCTCAAGAGTATTTTGGAGGTTCAAAAATATTGTGGGAACTCTCTCAAACCACCAAATACCTGAGTAACTGATGATTTAATACCTCTATGAGGGGTTATTGTATAATGAGAGAAATCTCATTGATTATGCAAGTGGTGGTGCTCCTGTTGAAAAAAAATCATATAGATACATGAGATATTCTATGAAAAATGGATTTAAACACAAAAAAATTCAACACTTGAAAACATAATCATGTTAATAGTCAATGAGAATCAATCCGTAGATCCCATTAACATGACAGAGTGGATGGATGAACTTACAGGTCTTGTATCCCAAATATATGTGGCCACCAATGCTCCCCAACTACTCAATCAGATTCATGTCCATTACTTCAAGATGATCAGTCATATTATTCTATACCAAGGGAGCTCAATGCAGCACATTTTCACCAAAACACAAAATATCAACTATTTTGTATGCTCATTAGAAAATTCATCCAATCCCACTCTAATCCCTTCTATTCTACCCATAACCGATGATTGAGGTACAAAAATCCCATATCTCACCCCCCTAAATATCCTCATAAATATCCAAAAAAATCCAATATGGTAAAGGTGGTGGAAACATCCAACAAATATATCCTTTTTTAATCAATATCAATGCACTGTCATCCTATAACTACACCTAGATTATACTATCCAAGTGATCCATCCAAATTCAAGTCTTAATAATTTTTATTTTCAAAGAACAAATGTTAAGGAAATCCTAATTTGAGACAAACCACTTCTTCATTGAAACCATGGGAGGTTGTTTTGGATGATATTTTCCCCTTCCCCCATTATATCTAAATAAAACACATTGGTAAACATACATCCCACATTATCCAGTAGAAACATTGGCATTCACTCAGACTCCTAAATCAACAGTTTCCCATCCTAAAGGGTAATGTACATGCAAAAACACTTTGATTGGTAAAACAAACTGTCATGAATAATTTGGATCGTCAAATTAACCATTGAATGTTTATATTTAAAATGAAATGTATAAATGATTTAAAAATAATTATAAGCCACTCCATAACCTCCTTCAATTCCACTGAGGAACACAATTCCTTATCCTCATGGTGTCTATAATCCATGGAAATATTTTGAGCCAGATTCTGAAAATCTTGAAATGTTTTTGTTTTGTTGATGTCAAAATTACACTGTTAAATTATATTATAAAAATCCCTACAGATGTCAGTTTTCATAAGGAAGCATGAACCAAAATGATACAACTTTAGACCATCCATAAATTTTCATACCAGCTATCCATAACCCACAAGTGCAATTATCCAGTGACCTTTAAGGTTCCATTACAAATAGGGAGTTACATCATTGATTATGCAGTCATAGACATAGGTTCCTAGAAATATGTCATCCTAAAATAAATCATATCCATCCTTGCTCTAGGTCCCTTGAACCAAATGTGGGTTATAATGTACTTATCCAATCGAGGCATAACCTTTCCAAAGGTAATAATTAAGGATTTCTATATTCATGTTAATGATATTATCAATCCATTTTATATATATGTCCTCCACATAGAATGTGAGATGACCTATTATCGATCTCCCCTATTATTGGAATTGCCAATCCTCATACAAGCTAGAAATAAAATTGATTTCAATCATATCTATAGAATTTGGGGACCAATTGGTCATGATCAACGATTTTCCAGCCATGAGAAACCCAATTGAGGATTACTCTACCTTATAAATCCATGCACCAAAGGACACTTCTATGGTTCAATTTATCTTTATTCCACCATGTTCAACATGATCTACTAATAGAGGATCTCATGAAATATTCTCCATGATTAACCATGTCACAAATAGTGAAGTTTATGTTGACCCTTAATTCATATACACCATCAAATCTATAGGATCTTAAAAGATATCAATAATCTCATCACATCTATGATCACAATTTTCCCACATTATACAATATTGAGGGAAATGATTCAAAACCAACTGGAGACCCTTACATGGTTCATATGTTTTCTAGACCATATATACTGTATGAAACTAATCTGAAACTCATTCCTATTCACTTGAAATATGCCTTTATTTTACATTCCCACTCTTATCCTATAAATATATCTACAACACATATTGAAAATGGGGAGCCTATTCTTGTTCAGTTATTATAAGAATATAAAAATGCCATATGTTAGACTATATATGACATACTATGCACCAACTATTCCCTCTTCAGGAATCACACGCATCTAAATAAATCATCCAAAACAATAACATATCCTTATATAATGATAAATCCACTAATACTTGATGTAGTCTAGAAATAGAGTAGCATAAATTCTTCAGTATGGTTATATCTATTTATTTTTTGATAGTGAATGGGTTATTTTGAATCAAGTCGTACCTAAGAAGCATGGGATAATTTTTTTCACAAATGAATATGTGATGGTTATCAATTATCAAGTGATAATAAACTGGAATGTGTGAATAAATTATCATGAAATTACATTTGAAACTTGATAAACCGACAAACCTCTTTATATACATGATCAATTTAGGGAATCAATATCAAGAATTTCACAGTATTGATTTCTCAATGGATGGAGTAGATACATCCAAATAACTCGTCAGGACCAATTAAAGACTATATTCACTTGCACCTTAAAAACAGATACATGTAGGAGACATTCATTGGGCATACGTAATGATCTTAAAATATGAAAATGGTGTTTGATTGCCATATTATTGGAATTCATTGTTCATTTCATAGATGTATTCAGGGAAGACATTACCATTTATGATGATTCATTTGTATCCTTTATTCATTCACTATCTATTATCATAAAATTCTCTTCCAAATATAACTGTGGGATGAATTTTATAAAATGTTTTCTCATTGCTACTGATGAAACAGTTTTAATGCACATAAATTCACTAATGGGTATTTATGTAAATCCAATGAAAGATAAGGAGTTCGAATCACTTGTTAATCCCACATTAGTTTGAAAAATCTGTTCATTCCATATTGAATCTTATGTTTGATGTTATTCCTCTATCATTTTAGTAGGATTTCCCTCTAATTCATTTGGTTAAACCATGATTGATGTTACATACATTTCGATGAGGCCTGTAAGGGATCCCTCATTGAAATAAATGTTGTTCATACATCTTCCCCAACAGTATAACACCCGGATTAGTCCTTCACCATTAAATGGAAGCGGGATGCATGTGATATGAACATTGGTTCTGTTCATGGATAGAGAAGAGAATCAATTCCCTATGTCATCTATTAAGCCTCAGAAACATTGGATGAAACACAATATCACCATTATATATCTAAAAAGGAACATTTATTTGTTGTATTGGTCAAGGATAAATTCAAGACCTATCTCTTAGCATCCAAAACCATCATTTTTTATAGAACAATCATCATTAAAGTCATTACATAAAAACGTTATTCAAAACAGAGGCAAATAAGATGGATCATCATACTCTTAGAATTTGATATTATGAATAATGATATAATTAGAAAATAAAACCCGATTGTTGATGACATGATTAAAATAAATAATTAATCTCATATTGAAATAATTGATCTAAAATTTCCAACAGAACACCAATCAACTCTCACACCAATGTATCCATGATGAGCCCAAAATTTTGAATTAAATTTTTTCTCGTTCTTTTCCTGAAATCATTTCGCAACAGAAAATTGTTAATATAGAAAGTGATTCAAACTCATATTTTTTTGGAATTTAATTTAATTTCTAAAAATTGGTTTGACATGATATTTATAATATATGTTGAAAATGGAGATCATTCCTCCATCATATAAGTTTTCCACTCATTGACTGAAGGTGGACACTATAGATCAATGAGGGCCTCTCTAAAGGTCATGGACTCTTGATTCCACTAGACTTATCTCATTAATGATGATCATGAGTACTTTAAATCCTTTACCACTTGTTTAATTTTGTTCATGACATTATAAAGAAAAAAATGACCCCAAAGCCATTAATATTATGTGATCTAATTGATATTTCGAGAAACAATTTCATGGAACCCATTTCCAATTCCCATGCATTATCATATATAATTTTGGATATAGAATACGGTTCTATGTGGGTTGACTAAAAACCCACTATGATGGACAATGAAAATAATTTTTGTGATTAAATTTAATACTAAATAGTCCATCAATTAGAAACTCTATGTTTGCATTGTAATTGGATTAGGATCTCATTCATGTAACTGTAACCTAGAATTCCTTTTTAAAATGAATGGGGTTATAAATAAAACATCAGAAATATATGACCACCAAAAAATATTATGGATGAACTTTATAACAATGAATTAAAAATAATTACTGTAATAATTGTTAATACAACATTATAAGGAAATCCTAAATGACATGGTGATGCACAAAGAGATTATAAAATGCCTATAAAATAACCATTGGAATGTCTCTATTTGATATAATTTTTGTTAAAGATTATCATTTACATATTGAAATAAATCATAAGTCATAATGAGTTGTGAAAAATTTCTATTTTGATTTTGAAAAATAAAATGAAAATAGATTTTTTCAGTTGAATGTACTAGAGAATATTTTACATGATTCATACAAGAATTAGATTACCTACAACGAAAGGCCTATGACACTTCAAAAAAAAAATGCATCCCACGAATGGTTTTACATTATGGTGAAAATTAAATTCTCTTTAACACTTCATTTTTAATTCAACCATATGAGAATAATTCTTAATTGTAATTCACTTTTCTATTTAAAAAGGTTTAGCCATTTAGTGTAGTGCATGTACAAGACCCCTCTCCCAAAAAGACATTCAATGATTACAAAAATCAGTTAATGATTTATCGTTTGAGTATATAATTCTAGGGAACCACATCAACATCCTCAATAACCATAACTACTATAGTAGAACAACATCTGGTTGTAGATGATGACTCAACTAATCTAAATATAGATACCACATTCCATATAACACTCTATATCCCTCTCTCTCTATGTTACCCTTTCTATATCCCTCCCACATTCTTCCTATCTCATTCTAACCTTTTGAACCACATTCATCAGAAAAAATTCATTATTTTATTTTATTTTGGGTGTTTATTTGTAATAAAAACCTCCAAAATCATCAACAAATAAAAAAACACATAATATTCCCAATTATTAACTATTAAATTTTCTAATTTTTTCAATCCTTTTTGCTGATTCAAATTACTTTTTCATCTCAAACATTTATGATTGTCTAAAAAATTTGATATTCAATTATTTGCAAGGACTATTAAATTTTTTTTTTTTTTATTTGGAGAATTATTCCTCACGATACAAAAGTAGCAATGTTATCATTCATTCCATGTTCAACTATGATGATATTTTTATATAATGGGGTTTTCACCATTTATTTTAAATATTGATTTTGTGGAACTTCAAGATAATTTCGTCTAATAGTTTATATTAGTTTTATAGTGGAAAGTTTCAAACCCTATGAGAATGAAAACTTCTAAATCACCACCCAATAAACTTACGTTGAAGTTTTTATAGGATATCCCTTCAAGCCTATGAATACACATATTATTGATACCCATATTACATTCCAAAAACCTTCTCCCACCTAATATCTACTTGTATTTTAATTAAATAAATTTGTAAAAATTTAAATGTGGGGGAAATTGTTATTTTTTTGTACTTTTTCCAAGATTTAATCTATTCAATGAATTAATTAGATCATGAATCCATTTTAGTTTGGGGGAGAGGTAATCATTTAGTTAGTTTTTCTAATGGATTCATGCTTTTTTTAATTTTTTTCATGCTACTAAAAAGTGATAAAAAAATAAATATGAAAAATTAATGGGTTATGTCTTATGGAGGATATAAATCATAGTTCATCAACCATTGATATTATTGAAAATATTAAATTTAGTTTATTGTGAAAATAAAAAAGGTTTGGATATGAGTGCTATAATTTTTTTATCTATATATTTCAAAAAATTGAAAAAATAAAAAAAAACAATCAAATCATCTTTTATTGTGTCATTTAGAGAAGTTTTATATTTTTTAAATATTTATAATTTTTACCCCCTTACAATTTCCTTCATATCTTATCTTTTTTCACACATTAACTCCCTTATAAATATGCCTTTCTAGTTCCTTCCATGTAACATTTAAAAAAAATCATTACTTTTTATGTTTTGGTGTTTTAACCCACTTATACTATCATTTGGAAATTACATTCCATCAATAAAAAAGCATCTAAAACCCCCCTAAAATACACCATGATTCATTTGATCTTTAGTAGAATGAATGGATGATGATATCCTTATCAGACATTTTGATTTCACTTTGTGATATTGATTTTGTGATCCTCCATGAATAAGATGTTATCAACTTTAGAGAAGAGAGTTCTCATTTCCCACACTGTCGAATTAAAAGGAATAATATGAAAAATAAAATTTTTAGATATTATTTCTATAAAAATTTTTGTTGGAATTATTTATGGAGGACTGAACTATTTCTGACCCCCTGATTGGTGAAAATTAAATTTCAATATTTTCTGTTGAGTAAAAATGACTTAGTTATGTTTTTTTATTTCATGTACATAATGTCATGAACAAGTCTAAGTGTTTGTTATTTGATATTAAATATTCATTCATGATTTTAAATTACACCAATCATAATATTTTTAATTAATGTTTATTAATTACCATTCAATATTTTTGTTTGATCATAAACATATATAATGAGCATAGTTCAAATTCAATTATTTAAACTTATATTTAATTTTTTAATCATATAATTTAAAATAAAAATACAAATTATGTTATTATTATTTTTTTGGGTTCCTGATGAAAATCAGCACATATCATTATATGGATCATTGGATAATTTTACCATTTTAAGGGTTATATGGACAACTCAAGATGCCAACAAACATTGTTGAGAAAAAATTACCATTAATGATGATTGAAATTATGGGTTCAATAAAAAATATTAAATTTTAGGAAATGATAAATTAACTTATAAGATTTAAATTATCCTATTGAATAAAATTTTTAGATAAAAAAATTACCAAAAAGGATCCCAACTGATGCTTTGATGTGCAACCCCGAATTCTATTTATGAATCAAAAGTATACCAGTTATCTTGACCATTCTGAAAATCCATTGGAAAAAATGATCTGATTTTTTTGGTTTTCAAATAAAATATATATTCACCCATCCTTTTATAATAATTATTTTAGATATAATGTCCTATTTATATATATAAATTCAGTACTATTCAAACCGTGGAAAAATGTGACTCATTCGTGGACATCAATATAGGGTTTGGGAAAATATAAAAAACATTACCATAAAAAGTAAAATGGTTTTATTTATTTTGTTGTTGTAAATCAAGAATTTATACCTAAATCTATTAATAATACTTTCATTTAGATTCTGATTTCTAAAATAAAAATTGGTAGAGTAGAAAGGAGGGGAAAGTTTGGAAGGCAAATAATCCACCACATTAGACTATAAAAACACCCCCTCTTCTACTTGAAAGGGGTTGGAATTTTAATTATTGGGAGGATAATTTTCAATTTCTATACTCTTGAAAATTTCCATTTTTTTCCTTCAAAACACATGTATTTATTTGACATATAATTTCCCCATGACTTTTTTTCATGTATTTGATGTGTTTTCAATAGTATTCATGTATGTTTTTTTAATTTCAATTGAATATTAATGAAGGTTTATATATTTTAATTTATAATTACAATCCACACTCTATTTTCTAATATTAATTTTCGAAAATGTTTTAAAATAACTTTTAAAATCATTTTCTTCATGCACATTATCATTTAGTCTAATGTCTAATTTTATTCACTTCAATTTTTTATAGTGTGTTAAATGTAAAACTCTTTTATTATCTAATTTCTTCCATTATTCATTAAAATTAATCCCCTTAAACCTATTAAAGATATTCCTAACCATCCTAATGGAAGGTGAAATCTTCTATCAGGGTGTGTCATTATATGGGGATGTTATGTGATCGAGTACTTTTTATTGATCAATAATATTTAGGTTAACATCATGTTGGTAAATATAAAATTTCCTGGATTATATATAGGTTTTAATTAACATATTTCTTCCATGGATTATAGGATCCACTAATACACTACCATTATCATTAAATGATTAATATTCTCACCCTAGTTATGATAATTACATGAATAATGCCTCAAAACATTGAAATTGTGATTAAATTCTTCTTTTGAAGTGGGTGTTAATTTAACATAATATAATGAAAAGCTCAAGGATATCACAAGCATAATTCCCTAATAAATAACTAATCCCCAATAACTATTAAATAATTAAAACAAATAAATATCTCGTTAATTTAATATATGAACATTAAACAAAACCCTCAATTAAAATAAAATCAATTAAAATAGTTGCCTCCAAAATGTGTATCATCTCCGTGGATTCATCCTGAGTGCTTATATCCACAATAGAAGAGCACCTAAAATAATTTCAATTTAAAAATACATGAATTAATCCCACTATTAATATTCATTTAAATATCTTATTAAAAAATTTAGTTTCAAATTATTTCATGAGGAACTTTATCTTGAATCTGGAATTTTGAAAATTCTTGATTCTCCTATACAAAATAAATTTTTTTTATGTCTGCACATCATTTATAATAAATTCTAGATATAAATATATAAAATTATCGATTGAAATATTTTTTCAAAAAGATAATAAATCATGGAATATTGAACATTGTTATGATACATTTTATTGTTTAAATTTCATTTTTTCATAAAAAATCACTAATTAACCCTTGATTTTAATAAAATCATGATGAATTTTCATTAAATAAAAGAAAAAATATATTCATATTTTCATCTCTAATTACCCACCCACATGTGGACAATTATAGTTCTATGTAATTTTACAATTGAATAATATTTATTAAAAAAAATGATTTATAGAACCTAGTTTTAAATAAATAAGCCAAAAAATATATAGTAATAGGACCCTCAATTGATGGAATTATTATGCCTTGTATGTGATTTAATCCATTCCTTTCTTTAACCCAATAAAAGTTATATGTTATAATGTCGATCAAATAATATTTATGTTGACTTCATTTTTTACCAATAAGATCTACAATTTATCACATTATCCAAAGTTTCTTACACCAATTTTCAATTATCCACTTCATTAACAGAGCTCATATGAATTTTTTATAAGTCAGTTTCTCCATTATTCATATATGTTCAATATTACCCTAACTAAAATGAATTTGTGTTTGTATAACATATACATATTATAATTTTTTGGATTTTTTCCAGTCATGTATGTGCAAATAGCTTTATAAAAAAATTATTAGATATGTAAAATGGGATTTAAACGAAACAACTGATGATTAATGTCTCGAAGAATCACCAGCAGATCCCAATTTCCCATTTTACACTAGTTGCAAATTGCTTTTATCAATTACTACTATGTTATATCCCTATGTATTTCTTTTTCACCAAGGTGAATTTTTCTTATATTAGTTTCAAAAATTAATGTACATTAATGATTAAATTTAGATTCCAAAAAATAATTTTATTAGCTCTTAATTAAATAGTTCAATGACCAAATATCCATAAATGTAATAACAATTTATCTCAAAATTTATCTAAATGATATTAATTTTGAATTTATGAAATTAATAAAAATATTACTATGTTTAAACTAGGATGGGATCCAATCCACTCAATGAAGAAACTATATAATTGGTATATGAACATTATTTAAAATAAGGCTTGTTTAATTTTAGTTTATTGACATATTCTAGAATAGTTCCTATATATAATTTACAAAATCATTAAACACACTAGAATCCCAACACTCAAAAAATTTCAACCCTTTGAAATGAGGTTCCAACCGACATGCCAAAACATTTCAGCGAATAAATGTTGAAAATGTATTATTACAACCTACTATACTTTTTACATCATGTATGAGTTAAAATATCTTCTATGTGAATTTGTATATAGCATGATCTATGCTCCTTGGTAGTATTCATCTTATAGAAATCATAAACACAACATATGTAACACCCCGAGATTTTATGAGAGATATTATTTTTAATTTCATTGATATTATATACACTACACCAAGATTAGCTTGAACTATTCGCAACACCGCATTAACGTTCAATATATGAAACACCATTCTTGGCTTGCATTACACACAATCTAGACCTACCTCGATAGCGTTTGTAGTACGCAATATCAGGTTTCACTAAACAATGATATATTGTTATAGTATTATTATGGACTAGTCATTATGAATAGTATTAAAGACATTTTTAATTTTATAACATTATTATTAATTATACACATTATCTAGAATATGGTATGAGAAAAAAATAAATTTTTTGTGTAAAATTTATATTTTTCAAAAATTGAAGTTTTGTCGACTTTTGATGGCGCACCCACGTTAACTCTTTTTTTTTTGACATGTCTATAAGTTCAATTTGACAAAATAAAATTCTTCTTTGGAATCAGGATATAAAAAATTTATTTGGATAAATTTTTCATATTATTCTGATAACTTTCATATTTTATTGAATAGTAAAACATGCTATATTTTAATTAAAAACCTCTTTTTAATCACCATAATTTATATGGTTAGATCATATTTTTAATTGGTTATAATGGGTAATTAGAATATATTTTTACCATTTAATCCAATGTTGTTAATTGGAATTAATTTCACTTTGAAATTGAATATAAACTAGTATCAATCTTTTGATAATTTTTGTTTCTTACAAACACACTATTTGTTTGGATAATTGGAATTAATTTTAAAATTAATTAATTCCACTTTTATGTGTTGAATTTGGAAAAATAGACATCATTTTTGAATTCATAATATCAAATAATTATTATGCTGATTTTTTGATATTTTTTCTGGAAAACATCAATTTTCGATGAATAGTGAAACCACTTAGTGGTAGTTAAAAAAATGACTTTTTCATTTAAATAAAATTTTACCTCTTATGTGAATTGAATTTCGAAAATTAGAGATACATGGTTAATATTAAAGACTAAAATGTGGTTCAATGTGATGAAAATAATTTTTGGTGAATGGTATCTTTTTATTTTAATTTACCATAGTTAAAAGTAAATAGGGTAATAAAGGGTAAAATTGATATTAATATTATCCCAGCACATTTCGTAATTATATATGATAAGTTTAATTCGACCAAAAGAAACCTTAGGAATAAAATTTGACCATTTATGCCCACTTGTATTAGATTAGAACATTTAATATTATTTTATTTAAAGAATAGTTAAAATAGTTAAAATCAAAGTTTAATAACTAAAACATTTTTAATATAGGCTTATACATAAGATAAATTCAACTATTAATATTCATTATAAAGATAAAAATATTTCCTACATAATTTTATTTTATTTATAATTTGGAGACATTAAATAAATTAATTTATTTTAGACACTATGATGATGCAGTAATTATCACTTTAATGAAATATTGATTTAATTGATGTTATAAATACCCAAATAAAAGTAATTTGATATTTTTTATGAATTACACTAATTTTCAGGTTACTATGACAAGTTAGTATTGATTTATGTAACTATTTTCGAAATAATAATTCTGTTAAGGTTTTTTCAAAAATCAACTACCAAATAGTGTCAAAATTGACATAAAATAGTTTTTAAAGAAAATATTATATTATTATTTTTTATTTTATTCCTAAAAAACTATGGTTCAGAAAAATGACATAGATAAGGTTATATATATTAATAATAAACAACTTGGGGTTCATTTGGCTTATTATGGTAAGTTTAGTAACCTTTTAGTGTAAAAAAACAAGAAGACACGGTAAATGTAAAATTATTTAACTTAAAGTTAAATATAAATGATAATGTTAAAATAGAAACCTAAAATTGTATAAATTATATTGTATGAAATGATTTATACCCATACCCACCTTATATTTGATATAAATCAATTTGGAGTTATTAAAAACCGAATATGACTTTATAATAAAATAATATTTTTAGTTTTTCCAAAGGTACCCCTCTCCTCCCTTATAAAAGGGCACCTCATCCCTCTATTCCTCACACCACCTTGAGCCTTCATGCTCTGAAAAACCCTGACAAGTTCTCTTATACACATCCCTAGAAACATTCTAGAGGTCTTGGTATTCTTCTAAGACGATATTTAGTGCCCTAAGTTGAGGTTAAAAAGGGGAACTTCAATGAAGAGGTAATGTCCGTTAGCGAATATTTCAACATTATTTCTTCTTCTACTTCTTCTTAATTAGTTGTATCATTATGAAGTAATAACACCAGTATCACTCATATACTTATATGTTATTATAAGTATTTAAAAACTATATTTCACCATCTATCCATCCTATGGAAAACGAAATCACCGCGCGTGCATACGTACGGAATACCATCTCTATGCCATGGTGTAATCTGTTTTTGACCACCACATTACCTGGATGGTTATAATGGTGTAAATAAATAACTATATATGATTATAGTAAAGTAATATTTATTCTTAAATATTATACATACACTTTAGTACAATTCCACGATCATGGTAATGATATCATCGCTCGTGCGTACGTACATACTACAGTCTCCACGATGCAATGAGATTCATTCTCCATCTTAACCATTCATGAATGATTATAAAGTATATATAATAAGTAATCATGAAATATATGAAAAAATAATGATACTGGATCTTTGTATATATATGTGTATGTCATATACGTAATTCCATTCAATTCAATAAGGAAATGAAAATAGCGTTCATGCGTACATACGACCTACTGTCTACATGAACGGTGTATTTCATTCCATTTATCGATCTATCATATATATATATATATATTCTGAATATATATTAAATATAAATCCGGTTTACATTCAGGAATTATGTAAATCAGTATATAAGTAATAATATCAAGAACAACAAGTCCAAACATGTACGATAAATAAAATGATTTTACCCAAAACGCGGATTTAACATGGAACTTACAAAATAACGGGTAATATAAAGTCATAAGTGAATCATAGATGATATCATAACAATCAATATGAGTCTTTAATAAGTCAATGAAATTATTTAAATCATTATACAGGAGGTTCAGATACGTACGAAGAATATTAGACCTAAGGTAAGGGATAACTATTCCAATCTCGTTCTTACCCGAGATTGTTTATTCGTAAGTATTTATTGGGTTTATTGTTATCATCCATGTCCATGTTCCTAAAAATGGTTTCATGAATGCTTAATGCCCTTTATAACCATTTTTGACATTTATTACATGGTTTTTAAGGAATCGTTATTTTTTTACCATATGTTGTACTTTTTGACTTTTCTAAAAAGTATATGAGGAGAATGTTATTTTTAACTTCTACGGCGTGAAAAGAATTTTACGGTTTCATAATGCCTCATTTTCATGAAGATTCCTATACAATATTGCATGATTATTTTCAAAAAAAAAAACATTTTCTTTTAAAATTGCATGGAATTTTGTGAAAAGAAAATGATTTTGAAGACGAAAGTATATTTTCCTCAATGTTTCATTTCAAGTGTTTTATCAAAAATATTTTACATCTAAGAAGACATTATTTAATATGTTTATGTTTAAAGTATAATGGATCCATTATTTACATGGTTTGATTATTATTATAATGAAATGGTATCAATTTTTTTATATGGATTATGTTATGATGGCATGATGTTTAGGAATCCCATTCTATTATATGGGTTATTCTATGATGTATGATTTATGATTTTGTGGCACAAGAATGAATGATTTCATTATGAGATGGGTGGGACCTATATCTCTATCCAATTCATTGGGTAATGATTTATATCTCATGAGATAGACATGGCTGGAACGGTGAGTTAATCATATTTAGTTTTACGGGACTGAAACGAGGAGTGAACTCAATTCTAAAAGGAAATTTTTCCACTAAGATGGTCTTGGAAGCAATGCCTTGGCTACCATGGAAATCATATCATGTGATTAATGTTTTTATACAATTTCAAGTTTTATTCCCAAGATATTTTATCATGATATATGTTTTATTATGATCAATGCCTTACGTACTGCCATGTTTTATGTCATTGCTCATGATTTCATTGTTTAAACATTATGTTCATGTTTTTGTGTTCAAATGTATATGGTTTGTTTTATTTTTTCCATTCTTACCCTTACTGATCATTTTAACTCACCCTTTATATGTTTTCATTTCCCCATGATATAAATAAAGGTTTTAGGTAAGATAACAAAAAGGGGAAGATCTTTATGGGAGATGTTAGAGATATTTCATCACGATTAGAATATTATATTCCGAGATTCCAAAGACACTAAACTGTTACGGTCCTTGAGTGTTGGTTTTTTTCATGTATTAGGTATTCCTCAAAATTATTGTAATATCCATGTACCTCGAGCATCGGATCTCTACAACATAATTAAATATTATAATTTTTTAATTGAAATTAAAATAGAAAATGGAAGAGAATAGAATCTTGGGATTATCTATCATAATATTGGTTCCTTTTAGAGTATACATTGTTGGGTTATCTTGTGGTTATACTAAATTTATCGATGTATCAAGAATATTTGATTAGAAAAACCACATATGTATCCTTAAAATGATTGTAAACATTAATTTGACTACGGTTATCAATTTTCCAATGTTATTTATATCCACCACCCCCTGATAATTTTGATGGGACTTGTTTTATGAGGTTGTTAGGAATCATTATGAGGTTTTATCTATTTAGAACATACTTGTCGTGGCCTCTTCATTCATGGGGAATCCCCATTAATGATCCATTTACCTGTATTAATTGGTATAATTAATTTTTTTTTCAAATTTAATATAATTAAATTAGTTGTAGTTCATATCAAATTCCCCCTACATGATCAAATATTTCATCTATTACCACATATGCAGCCTTTGTGAATTCTTCCTCTATTGTATATGTTGACCGTTTATACTCTGGTTGACGTTCAGGGAGAAGCTGATTCACCATACTTCTGAAGACATCATAATATATGTATCACATAGGTTTCCATCAACTTATGAGTCGTATTCCTGGGTATATCAGATAATGTTTTCCAAGATTCCATTTCTTATATCTTCTTTTTGATTTGAGGTGTAATTTTCCACTATTTAAGGTTATTTTTTCTCATAATTTATCTTCCACAGTTTCATCATATTCTAAAAGAGTGAGAAAAATTGATTCAGGTTTTAGAAACTAAATATTATAGAGATTAACATGTAGGAAAAATTTAGAAATAATAAAAGAACATAAGAGTTGATTCACTCCCCCATATAAACTAGGATCAAATTCTCATTGCTCAGGAGCCACCATTTCAATTTCATTTTCAATGTATGATACATCTGGCTATTTTATTTGAATCTCAATCTAGTATAGCTCAACTTGTTCTTCTTCATCATCTAAGACAATCATTTGTTTGGATGAATCTAAAAAATAGAAACTGTAGTGTTTGAAAGATAATATATATTATATAAAAATAATGGGAAATAAATAATATTCTCTAGTATCCCCCTTTTAAATATCACAATCTAGGTATTTTCATTGTTTAATTTCACAATGAATTTTTATTTTTTGTATGGCAGAAACATTTGGTATTATGAAATATATTAAATTATGATTATATCAATATTATCCTGAACATATAGGGCCGAATATAATATTTTGAATCTTGTGATTTCATTTAAATATGAATGGTGATAAATTGACAATTGTGTTTATATTGAATAGCAGAACGAAAAGTTCACAGTAGATTCACCCTCAATATTTTCAATATTTGGTTTCTTTGCAATGAACAATAGCTAAAGGAAGATTTTTTCAATGTTAAACATTGTAAGGCCATCCAATTTTAATAATTATCACCCCTCTTATTAATTATATTTTTTAGAAGAGGCCATTTGATAAAATTGTTCTCCTGCTTAATTTTCTCTTAGATTTTAATGAGTTCATGTGATTTTATCAGGTTGGGTATTAATCTCATTGATTATTATTAATCCACCATTTATTTCTACACCTAGGGATATTTGTTAATCTGAGTTTTTTTATCTATTAATTATTGAATCTTACTCTCATTGAAATATTATTCTTGACTCCCCCTGAATTCTATTTATTTCATTGTATTTTTATTGTGTTTCTCAACCCTAGTAACAAATGAAATGTGAACTGGGAATATTTTTGGGACCCTGATTGAAAGAAGATATTTTTAGGAGATAGAAGTAATTTTTATGAATGTATTTTATTTTTCTATGAAATAATTGAAATAAATTCACATTTGTTTGATTATTTCAATAAATAATTGATGTTTTTATCATAGACATTAGATTATATGAAAAAATAATAAGAATGGCCCTCTATTTTTGGATACGTTTTCTAGGTGAAAAGGTTCATTGGACCCACCATACATCTGAAATTAAAGAATGAATCATAGAGAAGAAAAATATCCAATTTCGAATGGATCCAATGTAAATATGATTATTATTGTTTTATATGGGAGTTCTCAAAAATCATATGTTTTCTGGGAATCATGTGATTGAAACTGTATAAAAGAATGAGGGAGAACTGGAGATGCAAATATTTAGCTGGTTTGATTGGAAAAAGAAGATGTTGGAAGAATGGGAAGTGAAAAGAAATTCACTTTTAATTCATATGACTCTATACTGATCTTAAAATATTTCATAATCATGAGGAACTCAAGATTACATTTATAAATACTTTATAAAATAATGTAAATTTTTTGGTCTTATTTTATCTGTGAGAAGTTATTAGGTGCATAATAGTTTTATGGGTCGGATGTTTTGTTTGAAACAAGATAAGATGAAGATATTGGATGATCATCAAACCAGTAATCTATAATATACCAATCACCAGAGAGAGAATCTGGAGAATTCCGGAATTTTATTATACAAAAATAAGGAAATTAATGATGTTATTGCTGGATGTGATCCGTCAGATGTAGTGTTCCACTGATCAATTGGAGGAAGAATGTAATTCATTGCTAGTTGTTGGGACTAGTGAAAACGAAATGTAGGGGAGTTTTTTGGGACCAATGCGTGTATGAATTATATAGTATGATGAACCTCATGAAGATCAAAAATGTAGTCGGCCATTTTCAACAAATAAAATTATTTCTTTAATGGGACAATAACAAAATAAGAACTCTGAGTTTTTTCTTAATTGGTTCAAGCGTCATCAAACATGAAGTGGTACTAACATAGTTGACTGATGGTAATATTGACACTTCATTGGACACATGATTTTCAATCTAAAAAATTTGTTGAAAATTGGAGAAAGGATGAAATGTTTTGATGAGTTTATAAAGCTATTGACAAAGGGAGGATTGAATATTTATTTAAGAATTTGATTAAGTGTTTCCAAGATGTGATAACATCAATACATATTGTGGTATTTTATGTAAAATAAAATTTAACTACATTCCATTGGAGTAGTGATAATGATTATAATATAATGGTTGTAATGTTTTTTTGTCATTCAATACATTTTTATCATTTAAAATAGAAGACGTTTACTTTTCACATGATTAATGGTTAAAGAGAAACATAATCAAGAATTTTATATTGTACATATTTATACAATGTGATGATGAATTAGAGTGACAATCAAAATTGGATTTGAAAATATATAGAATTATTGAATGTAGTTAATGTTTTGAGTAGATCTAGGAAGATTCAAGAAGAATTTATAAGTGTTAAGAATCATTGAAGATGTCAATGTTTATGAAAAAATGAATGTGGAATTAATGTTTTATTAAATTTGTATAAGTGGTAAATGATTTTATATTCTCACCAAAACCACTTTGGGTGCTCCAATAAAAAGAGTAGACTATAATATACTCTCTAAATAATCAAAATACTATTAACATGTGGAAGAAGTGAGAGACGTCCTAATTATTTTGGATATAATAGGTTTCTAGATAGAGGACTATTGAGTTATTTTTTCCAACAGATGAAAAATAAATAAGATCGTATATAGTGATTTTTAGATTATAATAGATCATCAAACATTAAAATTGGGATGAAATTTCCTACCTAGGATATAAGCTGCTGAAAATGGATTCAGTGGTATTCTGATAGACATATATTAACCAAACTAAACAATCAGACTGAATAATTAGATTGAGGTATCAGACTGAGCATCCTTAAAAATTCCAAGGGAGGTTTTTACCTACTACTGGGTATGAAATTGAAGAATGTTTTTAAGATAATAAAAAGTGAATATTTATAAGGCAACACAGTAAATTTTTTGTATTTAATTCATGAAAATATCATTACTTGTTACACAGAAATGAATTACACCATTTTATGCTACCTAAATCACAAGCATTGTTGTACTAATCATAGTGCTAAAAATTTTTATGTTTATATCTTACTTGTTTTTTTCCACATAAAAGGATCACATTATAGTGTAATGTGTGGTTCTTGATTATTTCATAACCATATTTGGGAAGTGTCTGCTCTTATTGAGTAACTAACGTTGTTTATTCTTTAGTTCTTATGTATGTGGGATTGTTTTGTTTTCAGAAAATTGATAAACCCGTAATAGGAGTAAGAGTTAATTTCAAAATAATGGAAAAATAATTGAAAATGATATCATTGGGTCACCCCTAATTAGTGAAACATTGACTGTTGATAGTCAATATCAAATGGTATTGAAGAAGTGGTTCCATTCATTTAATATTTGATAATATTTTTTAAGAGCTTTTGTATTGGGGAATCTGAATTCTGATAGTAGTAAGGGTACTCCGGTGATTGATGGAATGAAATATCATATCTTGAAATATTACATGTAACCTTTTCATATGCCACTTGGGTGTGATGTTCATGATGCTACAGTAGATATATTTCTTAATATTTATGTAAACATTCCTCTTACATCTATTGAATAGAATAATTTGGAGAATTATGGATGTATTGAGAGTTTTTTACTCTCTTTAGTTTCTGGTTGTGATTTTATAAGAGAGAAATGTGTTCAAACTAGTAAAATCATATTGGATAAGATGAAGAACATTAATTAACGTATTACAAATGTGAATGAGGAAAAATTAAATATTTGGGTATTAAATTATGAAGATCTCTGGATAGGAGAGTATGAATCATTGGTGATTTATTTACCGAGGTTTAGAAATTGTTAGAACCATTATATGCGATAGTAATAATTTGTAAGATTACACTATTGTGGAAATGATATTTATAATTACTCAGAACATGTTTGATTAAAACATTTCATATTTTGAAGTTAAATATCTATAAATATTATCTTTTGATTCTTTTCATATTACTCTCATTACATATGAGATAAGAAGAGATAAGGTTATGAAATTAAAAACAAAATATGATATAGAAATTTCATTTGTGGATGAAAAGAATGACCTAATAAAATTAGTAAAGGAAAATAAGATATAGATTCCGAATTTAAAAATGTGGTATTTAAAAATTATAATTAATTTTTATCCTTGTTTAATAAAAATATGAAATTTGGTATAGGATTTTATAAAAGGAACCATCAGTTTAAATGCATTGAATGTAGGGTCGTTGTCAAATGTGCTAAAAATTTCACCCAATAGATCATTGAAGATGACAATAATGACGATGAAAATTTTTAGAGAAAATATTGGAAGAAAATTTTGAAAAGGATAAATATTATTTCAATGGGAATGATGAAAAAATATCCACATAGAAAAGAATTTTTTCCAAATGATTATGATGATGAAGATAATGAAGATGAACAATAAAATTTTACATATAAAGAATGAGATAATACTTTAATTTCAATAGTTGTTAATTAATAGTTTTGAAATAACAGTTTATATGAAGAATATACATGATTATATTTTAATATGAAATAATAATTTAAATAATGTATACGAATGATTAAAATCCTTGGGAATGAAATTATGGAATTGATAAATGACTATTCAAAAACTAAAATTCTTGAATTCATTCCTGGTGAGAATTGTATGTTGCCAAAAAAATTGAGGAATTTATTAAATATAGAGAAAAATAATCAAATCGGAATGAAAATCTAGAGCTTAGTTTAAAATAAGATAAATATGAATAAGAAATTTCCCAACATTAACATTCAAAATATGAGCGTAGGATTACATGTTTCTAGAATTCTATATCTAAATTTGGATAATATTATTGAAATATTAATACTATTGTAGTGTATAAGTTACCTTAAAAAGATAAGAAGTATGATTAAATTATTTATAAATAAATGAAAACAATGAAATTTATGTGTGTGGAAAAAAATAAAAAAGTAGATAAATTTTAAGCCCCTAAAAATATCTAGTCTAAAAACGATCTTACATATTCTGGTTATGATAATGATTAAAATAATACTGAGCTGAAGAAGAAGGTCCTATTTGAGAGTAAAATTTTTGGGACTAAATAGTGTCATGATGTTAAAAAAATAATTTTACTCAGAAACATACACACAAATCTATACATAAATGAAGTTATTGAGGAATCTATTCTTTATATGTATACTCATAGTATTGTGGTGGATTCGGGAACACAAAAACAATGCAATGGTTAAATATAAACAATAAATCAGTAACATAAATTTCTGAATGAAATGTTTGAGGGGTATTCGGCCCTCTCAATGGAAGAAATTTTAGAAGGATGTTTAAATGAATTTTGATAAGTTTTTTATTAAATTTGAAAATAGATTCCATCATTTGGGATTTTTTTTTGACATATTTGAAAACCAGAGAAATATTTAAAAGGGTTTTATTTTTTCATTGCCATCACAAAAAAATATTTAAAACAACTCTATGAATATAGATATGATGAGAGATAAATGGATTGAAAATTATATTGGTATATAAATCTTTATAAAAGCTACAAATGGAGATAAAAATTGGTTTTTAGATATTTGGTGTTCTTATAAAATGGAAAGAGAAATTTAATTTGTTAATAGTGTGAAATACATCAATGAAGAAATATTGAAATTTTAAAATTATGTTTCTACCATAATCAAAGGTTTTCAATCTGCAATTATTATGATGAAAAATTAAAGTCCCATAATTATTTAATTTATATTGGATGAAACAAAAACTGTTAAGAGGTTATCCACATTGTGATGAAGGAGACAATGTAATTTCAGGAAAATTTGGGTTTATCGTTATGAGAGTGGAATATGAAATGATATTTGTAGAGACCCGAAGCTTGACTTACATGGACATTACATTACTTTTGCGGAATACTTAGTACATAACAAAACACACACACAAGGATCGTAATAGTTTAGTGTCTTTGGAAACTAGGAGTATAATCTTCTAATCGTGGTGAAAGATCTTCAATATCTCCCATAAAGATCTTCCCTTTTTTTTACCTAAAACCTTTCTTTATATCCTGGGGAAAAGAAAACATAAAAGGGTGATCTCAAATTCTCAGTAAGGGTAAACAAAAGAAATATCAATCACATAATTTTCATAAGAACATAACATTTTTGGAAATCTTAACCTGCAAAAGAGATCATAATTTCATAACATGGGATAAATCATAACAGTGAAATTTAATTACAATAATCATTACTTAAAACATTAAACTTTGTGGCATACACACGTAATCATAGAAAATCATTTCTTGTTAGTCAAGACTCATTGCCAAGACTATCTTAGTGGACAAAGTCCCTTTCTGAATCGAGTAACCCTCGTTCCAGTCCTGTTTCACTGAACCGGTATAACCTACCGTTCCAGCCATGTCTATCTCATGAGATATAAAATCTTTACCCAATGCATTGGAGGGAGATATAGGTCCCACCCATCTCATAATGATACCATTCTTATGTGTGCCACAAAATCATAAATCATACATCATTGCATAACCCATGTAATAAAAATGGGAATCTTAAACATCATGCCATCATAATCCATAAACAATTGATATCATTAAATCATAAGAATATTGAAACCATTTAAATCATAGAGACATTTTACATGAAACATACATATCAAATAATGTCATCTTAGATGGAAAATAGTTTTGAGAAAAACACTCAAAATGAACTCTTGAGGAAAATATCCTTTCTTCTTTAAAATCATTTTCTTTTCACAAAATTCCATGCAATTTTAAAAGATAAGGGTTTTGTTGAAAATAATCATGCAATCTTGTAGAGGAAGCTTCTTGAAAATGAGGTGTTATGAAACCGTAAAAATCCTTTCATGCCGTATAAGTTAAAAATAACATTCTCCTCGTACTTTTGTCGGAAAAGTCAAAAAGTACCTTATATGGTAACCAAAGGAATGATTCCATTCATACAATGTGGTAAAAAGTAAATAAAGGGTAAAAATGACTTTAAACATTCATGGGATAATGGTAAACATTTTATAAAAACATTTTTTAGAAAACATGGTCATGGATGTTAAACGTAACCCCAGTAAATACTTAAGTATAAATAATCTCGGATAAAAATGAGATTGAAAATTTATCCCTTACCATAGGTCCGACTTGCTTTGTACGTGTCCGAACCTCCTGTATAATGATTTACATAATGTTTTTTGACTTATTACAGAATCATATTCATTGTTATGATATCATATATGGTTCTCTTATGGCTTTATATTACCCGGTCTTTTGTAAATTCATGTTAAAGTAGCGTTTTGGGTAAAATCGTCTCATTTGTCGTTTGTGTTTTTAACTTGTAATTATTCATATGATTACTTAGATCATGATTACTTATATCCATAATGTAAAACATGATTTATATATAATATATATTCAGAATATACATATATATATTATATAATGATAATGGAATGAAATACACCGTTCATGGAGACGGTAGTCCGTACATACGTATGAACGATGTTTTCGTTTCCTTATTGAATTGAATGGAATTAAGTAGATGACATACATGTAAATATACATAAATCCAGTATCATTATTATTTCATATATTTCATTATTACTTGTTATATATGCTTTATAATCATTCATGAATGGTTAATGTGGAGAATGAATCTCATCGCGTCGTGGAGACGGTAGTCCGTACGTACGCACGAGCGATGATATCATTTCTATAAATATTGAATTGAATTGGAGTGTAATATACAATATATCAGAATCAATATGATGTTGTAATAAGAATGTATAGTTATTCTTTACACCATTATACCCATCCATGTAAGGTGGTGGTGGAAAATAGATTACACCACGGCGTGGAGACGGTATTCCGTACGTACGCACGCGCGGTGATTTCTTTTTCCGTAGGATGGATAGATGGTGAAATAGGGTTGTTTCATACTTATAACAACATATAAGTATATGAGTGATACTGATGTTATTACTTCATAATGAAACAACCTAAGAAGAAGAAGTGGAAGAAGAAATAAAGATGAAAGAATTGGTAACGGTAATTACCTCTTCTTTGAAGCACCTTTTGGAGACCTCCTCTTAGGGAACTAAAATTGGCCTTTTAGGAAGACCAGAACCTCTAGGATGTTGCTAGGGAAGTGGAGAAGAGATTTTGGCAGAGGTTGGCCGAGCTTGAGTGCTCAAATTGGTGTGAGGAGGAGGGGGAGGAGGTGTCCTTTTATAAGGGAGGAGAGGGGCACCTTAGGAATATCTCAAAATATTATTTTATATTAAAGTCAAAATCGGTTTATAATGGTTCCAAAGGGTCTTATTTCGAAGATAAAGTGGGGATGGGTCGAAATCCTATCAACCAATAGGATTTAGACAAGTTTAGGGTATTATTTTAACCTTATCAATTAGATTTAACTCTAAGTTAATTAATTTAACTTTTACCGTGTCTTTTTGTTTTCTTTCACTATATGGTTAATACACTTACTATAACATGCCAAACGAACCCCAAATTGTTTATTATTAATATATATATCCTTATCTAAGTCATTTGGCCTAACCTTAGATTTTTTAGGAATTAAATAACAATTAGTAATATAATATTTGATTTAAAAACTATTTTTTGTCAATTTTGACACTATTTGATATATTATTTTTGTGAAAGTCATAACAAGATTATATGTTCGAACCAAGTTGATTAAATCAACACTAATATATCATAGTAACCTATAAAATTAGTGGAATTCATAAAAATTCTCAAATTACATTTATTTTGGTGTTTATAACATCAATTATGCCAATATTTCATTAATAAGATAATTACTGCATCATCATTGTGTCATAAATAAATTAAATTATTTAATGTCTAAAAATTAGAAATAAAATACCATTATGTAGGAAATATTTTTATATTTCTAATTAATATTTATAGTCGAATTTATCTTATGTATAACCCCATATTAAAAATGATTTACTTATTAAACTTTGATTTTAACTATTTTAACCCTTCTTTAAATAAACTAATAATAAATGTCCTAATCTAATTCAAGTGGGCCTAAATGGTCATATTTTATTCCTAAGTTTGTTTTTGGTCGAATTACACTTGCCAATAGAATTAGGACATGTGTTAGGGTAATATTAATATCATAATTACCCTTAGTTACCCTATTTACTATTAACCGCGGTAAAAAAGGTAAAAAGTTACTATTCACCAAAAAATTATTTTTATCTCATTGAACCACATTTTACTTACTGACATCAACCGTGTCTATCGGATTTTTGAAATTCCATTCACAGAAGCTGTAAAATTAAGTTTTATGCAAAATTTAGTTTTTAACCTACCACTTAGTGGTTTTATTATTCATCAAAAATTGATAGTTTTCAGAAAAATACCAAAATTTCACCCTAGGCTAATTTCGATATTCTGAGTCCAAAAATGAAGTCCATTTTGAAAAATAAAATTTATAAAATTTCAAAAAGTGGTTATTACTATTCATAACGGCTAGTTTTAATAATATTTTAATAGCATATCGTTGTTTAGTGAAACTCGGTATTGCGTATTACACACGCTATCGAGGAAGGTCGCGATTGCGTGTAATGCAAGGCAAGTCAAGGATGCGTATTGTGCAAGCTCCTTTTGGTGTAGCGTACAACAAAAGACATTAATAAAATTAAAAAGAATAGTTTTCATAAAATCTCGGGCTGTTACATTCTACCCCCCTTAAAATGAATTTCGCCCTCGAAATTCGTCGGGGTTATAAATAGTTTACTATTCGAAAGTTTCTTTAATAGAAACCCACATCGTAAAAAGGAATACCAAAACTTGTATTTAAAAACTAAAGTATGAAATGTAACGATTACCCAAATAAACTAATCACTGGGTTTCCACATAGGTGAAAATATGGATATGGAAGAGAAATCTAACCATCTTGTTCTGATAGAGAGTGGTAGAGAACATGGCTATGGAAAAGCCAGTAATCACAAATCCATAGATTTGTGATGATATAAGGTACCATCTGATTCATCAGGTATAAGATCACTGGGACAACATTTTTGGTTTTCAAGATCATTTCCCTAAAGTTGAAAATTTTCTTAGAATAAATACTTACTTTATTTTGGTACAATCTCACTGTTGTTCATGCCTTGAACAATTTCCTCTTCATCTCTTAAATAAATGACGATGAATTTGTTATTCATGAAGTGTTAGCAGATCATGTGATAGAATGACGGGTCATTCCATCTGTCTCAAACAAAAGCTTAGCAAAAATTATATACATAAGTCGATCTATAGTGAGATTAATCATATATGGTTCCTAAAATGGACTTATACCTCATATATCATACTTCTTAATATAATAAAACTAGTTTCTACTAAACAGGGACTTCCTGTAGGCCAGTGGTAGGCGATAAAGGCCAGTCGCACTTCGGTTGTGGGTTCGATCCCCACAGCCTTGTCCGATGCGATGGGCTGTCGCCCGTCCTGTAGGTTGTCCCTTTTTTTTATTACTATAACATCCCATCAAAAATATTGAAAATATTCTATCCTTAAACAATACTAACTTATGTCTAACATAATCCATTCCAATCTTTAGGCTTTTCCATAATACTGCAGTCCATTTTCATAACATAGTGAAATCGATTACCAGAGATTTAATACCATTGTTGAACCCCATATATCATAAGATACGTTTTGTTGGTCACACTCCAAATATTCAAAGTCCTTAATCATGTACTCTCTTGAATACCCATTGAACCTTATTGAAAACATGAGTGCTGTTAAAAGTTAACTCTTTCCACATACCAAAATCCTCAAAATTCTATATACTCAAACCATGATATAACCTTCTCCTTATATCAATCATGAGCTCATGAATACTATCAAACATTTAATTTTATCCTTATCCCTTCATTATGCGCATATCATCTACATTCCAAAAATATCTGAATAACCTTTCGTGGATACTGGTAACATTAATCATACACTTTCAAAACTCAAGGAAATGCAATAGTGTAACAATCCTTAGATGTCTCTTTATTCCATAGTACCATGAGATTACTTATACAACATTACACATGATAAACATGTAATCATTCCACTACATTCTTAAACCATTGACCGAGCTTCAACAATTCTATCATCTCAAATATCATTTGTAGTCTCTTCATCATCATCAACATAAATACTACCCATATGACCATACTGATTCTCTTCATGAGACTTTACCTTAGGGCATTGGTTTGCATAATGCCCGTACATTCCACATTTAAAACATTTAACCATTGTTGATGTCGTAGAAATACCATTATCCTCATCCCTGGTGTTGACTGAAACTTTTCCTTTGCACTTACTGGCTTTGTGTCCTTCTTTTCCACACCCAAAGCATCTCCCAGTTCCTTTGAAAAATTCTCCTTGATGCCTCTTCCCACATGATTTACATAGGGGAAATTGAACATTCTTTCCTCTATGATCATCATGAAACTCCATCTTTCTCTTATTAGCCGAGTCAGGAAACTTACCAAATTTTACTTTATTGATCATATTATGAGATTGCTGATTCGGCATAATAATGATGATTGGATTTCCAAATCCCATTTCATTATGAAGAATATCATTCCATTGTCCATCATATCCTCCATTATCGTGAATCATCTTGTTTCCAGCCATTTTCTAAAACCCAAAAAGAATAGTGTGAGAGACATTAATCATTCTAGGGAAAACAACATAATAAAGGGGGAGTACCTTCAATATCTAACATCTTAGGTTTAATTCTTTGATCGTTAGCATAATTCTAGTACTATAACCTATATGTATACTTAACCTTAGGGACATCCCTTGACATACCTTAAAAATATCACTAGGGATCTCAATAACGTTTTCGCATCCTAGTTTCCAAAGGTTGACTAAACCTTTCCTCTGATACCAACTGTAGAGACCCGAAGCATGACTTACATGGACATTACATTACTTTTGCGGAATACTTAGTACATAACAAAACACACACACATGGATCGTAATAGTTTAGTGTCTTTGGAAACTCGGAGTATAATCTTCTAATCATGGTGAATGATCTTCAATATCTCCCATAAAGATCTTCCCTTTTTTTTACCTAAAACCTTTCTTTATATCCTGGGGAAAAGAAAACATAAAAGGGTGAGCTCAAATGCTCAGTAAGGGTAAACAAAAGAAATATCAATCATATAATTTTCATAAGAACATAACATTTTTGGAAATCTTAACCTGCAAAAGAGATCATAATTTCATAACATGGGATAAATCATAGCAGTGAAATGTAATTACAATAATCATAACTTAAAACATTAAACTTTGTGGCATACACACATAATCATAGAAAATCATTTCTTGTTAGTCAAGACTCATTGCCAAGACTATCTTAGTGGACAAAGTCCCTTTCTGAATCGAGTAACCCTCGTTCCAGTCCTGTTTCACTGAACCGGTATAACCTACCGTTCCAGCCATTTCTATCTCATGAGATATAAAATCTTTACCCAATGCATTGGAGGGAGATATAGGTCCCACACATCTCATAATGATACCATTCTTATGTGTTCCACAAAATCATAAATCATACATCGTTCCATAACCCATGTAATAAAAATGGGAATCTTAAACATCATACCATCATAATCCATAAACAATTGATATCATTCAATCATAAGAATATTGAAACCATTTAAATCATAGAGACATTTTACATGAAACATACATATCAAATAATGTCATCTTAGATGGAAAATAGTTTTGAGAAAAACACTCGAAATGAACTCTTGAGGAAAATATCCTTTCTTCTTTAAAATCATTTTCTTTTCACAAAATTCCATGCAATTTTAAAAGATAAGGGTTTTGTTGAAAATAATCATGCAATCTTGTAGAGGAAGCTTCTTGAAAATGAGGTGTTATGAAACCGTAAAAATCCTTTCATGCCGTATAAGTTAAAAATAACATTCTCCTCGTACTTTTGTCGGAAAAGTCAAAAAGTACCTTATATGGTAACCAAAGGAAAGATTCCATTCATACAATGTGGTAAAAAGTCAATAAAGGGTAAAAATGACTTTAAACATTCATGGGATAATGGTAAACATTTTATAAAAACATTTTTTAGAATACATGGTCATGGATGTTAAACGTAACCCCAGTAAATACTTAAGTATAAGAAATCTCGGATAAAAATGAGATTGAAAATTTATCCCTTACCATAGGTCCGACATGCTTTGTACGTGTCCGAACCTCCTGTATAATGATTTACATAATCTTATTGACTTATTACAGAATCATATTCATTGTTATGATATCATATATGGTTCTCTTATGGCTTTATATTACTCCATCTTTTGTAAATTCATGTTAAAGTAGCGTTTTGGGTAAAATCGTCTCATTTGTCGTTTGTGTTTTTAACTTGTAATTATTCATATGATTACTTAGATCATGATTACTTATATCCAGAATGTAAAACATGATTTATATATAATATGTATTCAGAATATACATATATATATTATATATTGATAATGGAATGAAATACATCGTTCATGGAGACGGTAGTCCGTACATACGCATGAATGCTGTTTTCGTTTCCTTATTGAATTGAATGGAATTAAGTAGATGACATACATGTAAATATACATAAATCCAGTATCATTATTATGTCATATATTTCATTATTACTTGTTATATATTCTTTATAATCATTCATGAATGGTTAATGTGGAGAATGAATCTCATCGTGTCGTGGAGACGGTAGTCCGTACGTACGCACGAGCGATGATATCATTTCTATAAATATTGAATTTAATTGGAGTGGATTATACAATATATCAGAATCAATATGATGTTGTAATAAGAATGTATAGTTATTCTTTGCACCATTATACCCATCCATGTAAGGTGGTGGTGGAAAATAGATTACACCACGGCGTGGAGACGGTATTCCGTACGTACGCACGCGCGGTGATTTCTTTTTCCGTAGGATGGATAGATGGTGAAATAGGTTTGTTTCATACTTATAATAACATATCAGTACATGAGTGATACTGATGTTATTACTTCATAATGAAACAACCTAAGAAGAAGAAGTGGAAGAAGAAATAAAGATGAAAGAATTGGTAACGGTAATTACCTCTTCTTTGAAGCACCTTTTGGAGACCTCCTCTTAGGGAACTAAAATTGGCCTTTTAGGAAGACCAGAACCTCTAGGATGTTGCTAGGGAAGTGGAGAAGAGATTTTGGCAGAGGTTGGCCGAGCTTGAGTGCTCAAATTGGTGTGAGGAGGAGGGGGAGGAGGTGTCCTTTTATAAGGGAGGAGAGGGGCACCTTAGGAATATCTCAAAATATTATTTTATATTAAAGTCAAAATCGGTTTATAATGGTTCCAAAGGGTCTTATTTCGAAGATAAAGTGGGGATGGGTCGAAATCCTATCAACCAATAGGATTTAGACAAGTTTAGGGTATTATTTTAACCTTATCAATTAGATTTAACTCTAAGTTAATTAATTTAACTTTTACCGTGTCTTTTTGTTTTCTTTCACTATATGGTTAATACACTTACTATAACATGCCAAACGAACCCCAAATTGTTTATTATTAATATATATATCCTTATCTAAGTCATTTGGCCTAACCTTAGATTTTTTAGGAATTAAATAACAATTAGTAATATAATATTTGATTTAAAAACTATTTTTTGTCAATTTTGACACTATTTGATATATTATTTTTGTGAAAGTCATAACAGAATTATATGTTCGAACCAAGTTGATTAAATCAACACTAATATATCATAGTAACCTATAAAATTAGTGGAATTCATAAAAATTCTCAAATTACATTTATTTTGGTGTTTATAACATCAATTATGCCAATATTTCATTAATAAGATAATTACTGCATCATCATTGTGCCATAAATAAATTAAATTATTTAATGTCTAAAAATTACAAATAAAATACCATTATGTAGGAAATATTTTTATCTTTCTAATGAATATTTATAGTCGAATTTATCTTCTGTATAACCCCATATTAAAAATGATTTACTTATTAAACTTTGAATTTAACTATTTTAACCCTTCTTTAAATAAATTAATAATAAATGTCCTAATCTAATCCAAGTGGGCCTAAATGGTCATATTTTATTCCTAAGTTTGTTTTTGGTCGAATTACACTTGTCCAATAGAATTAGGACATGTGTTAGGGTAATATTAATATCATATTTACCCTTAGTTACCCTATTTACTATTAACCGCGGTAAAAAAGGTAAAAAGTTACTATTCACCAAAAAATTATTTTTATCTCATTGAACCACATTTTACTTACTGACATCAACCGTGTCTGTTGGATTTTTGAAATTCCATTCACAGAAGCGGTAAAATTAAGTTTTATGCAAAATTCAGTTTTTAACCTACCACTTAGTGGTTTTACTATTCATCAAAAATTGAAAGTTTTCAGAAAAATACCAAAATTTCACCCTAGGCTAATTTCGATATTCTGAGTCCAAAAATGAAGTCCATTTTGAAAAATAAAATTTATAAAATTTCAAAAAGTGGTTTTTACTATTCATAACGGCTAGTTTTAATAATATTTTAATAGCATATCGTTGTTTAGTGAAACTCGGTATTGCGTATTACACACGCTATCGAGGAAGGTCGCGATTGCGTGTAATGCAAGGCAAGTCAAGGATGCGTATTGTGCAAGCTCCTTTTGGTGTAGCGTACAACACAAGACATTAATAAAATTAAAAAGAATAGTTTTCATAAAATCTCGGGCTGTTACAATATTTATATGATCACAGTGTAAAGATTGAATCCTCTTCCATGTTAGTGAGGTTAAAACACATTTCACATAAGTATGATAGAGGAGAATCAAATTTTTCGTAAAATTCTGGGAAACATTTGTAAGAGAAACATGAGGATGTTATCAAAGAAAGACTATGTTCGATGAATTCCTGATATTTCATGAAAAAGAGACTATTGTGGAAAAAAATTTCTGAATGGAAATAATTCAAATTGTTTGGATAAGAACATTTACAATTGTTCACAATGATCCCTAGATCATATTCATTAATAAATCTAGGGGACAATGAGAAAACAATAAAATCACATAGATAATTACTTTATTACATTCTTATATAACATTACCCATATTATTTCTGATATTTTTATATTACATATTTCATATTATATGAAAATATTATAATGTTTCAAGAGAGAAGATGAGAATTAATGCTAGTATCTAGTGAAAACATATGATAACCAACAATGTTTGGGAATAAAAAACAAGAATGTGAATGTTATCATGAAAATAATAGAACTTATGATGAGTTTTTCACCCCATACAGATATCAAAAAAATTATTTGTTGAATGAAAAATTAGATGTTTTGTAGAAATTGGATGAACTATTTTGCTTCAATATGGTAATTATCATTACATTTTGATAAATTTTATGAGAACTTCTCATTATATTCATAAATGATGTGCCTAGAGGAAAATTTCAAATCTTATTCCATATGAAATTATTTATGAAAAACTCGATGTTTGATGCACATACAAAATTATTTGATTCATTGAATCATAAAAATGAATCTTGGAAACCATTGGGTGTTTGAAAATATTATTTAATATGGAATTTTTATTTTCTACTTTTCATCTGGAATAATATATATATGATTAAATAATGGGATTAAAATTTTATTTAATTGTATAGATGTTGGTGTTTTTGAAAAATTTCAAGAAGATTCTAAACAAACTTATACAAATAATGATGAATAATAAGATGAATGAAAATTTTCAATGGTTATATTATGCATGAAATTAAATTTAATCCTACTCATGAAGATAAATTATACACAAATATTTATATTGATTATAGTGTATATAAAATATATCATGGTAGGATAAATAAGAAAGTGGAATCTCATAACATATTTTGTGATCAACATCAATTGGATTAAAAAATAAGAACATCAACAAAAATGAAACATAATTCATTAAAATCAAAAGTTGAGATAAATGATTAAAATTAAGAATTTTATCATCTAAATTTATTTCATAATTTTAATAAATAGTTATATTTGAAAAAATTAATAACGAAACTAGGGAACTAATAACTAAACCAAAATAAAAAGTGATATCAATAAAAAATGGTTTTTATAGAATAATCGTAATTATGATGGTGATGTGATATGAAACAATGTAATATTAGTTTGAAATTATACTCATATATAACAGTAATTGAATTCAATGAGACTATTGATTTAGTGTTACTGTTATAAACTATCGGAATATATAATAATATTGATTGATAAAAAGTTAAAAAAATTATGATTGATGTGAAAAATATATTTTTGATTAGTGATCTTGAAGAGAAATTTTATATTTAACAATCATGTGTCATTGTTGTGGGGATGGAAGTATGTAATGTGGGAAAATTGAAGAAATCATTTTCTGCGATAAAACAAGATCTGTGGGAATAATAGCTGAAATTGGATACCTAATGATGAAAAATGTGATTTTAGAAAGGATTGGTTGATATTGATTTTTAAATATATGAAATTTTATAAATTTTCCTCATATTAATTATTTGTGTTGATGAAATTATCATTTCATGGAATAAGGAAACAACTTGTGAAATATTTTTTAAAAAGAGGTACATTTTTTTCGAAATATATATGCTTGTTGAAATGATATACATTCTTGGGTTATAATCTCACAAATAAGAAGACACATATTAACATACCAAGAAACATAATCAATAGAATTATTTAATAATTTTTAATGGTAAATTTGAAACTAGTTTCTACTCTAATTTCAATTTAACTCATGTATTCAACTGATGGAGAAGGATATTATGTGGACTCTAATGTTTATTGGATGATGCTTGGATATTTTAAGTATTTGATTAACTCAGACCATACATTGTTAATGTTGTTACCATATATAAAATATTTTAGAGTAAACCAAAATTATAACATCTATTTATGAGAAACAAATTCTCAATTATATAAAAGGTCAAAAATATTTTTTAATCGAGTATGACATATCAGAGTTCATTTACTTCTATGTGTTTTGGGATACTGATTGGGAATGAATGTTTGATTATAGAAGATCCACAACTGGTGGAGTTTTCATTTTGGGAAAACGATTCTTCTGTTGAAATATAGAGAATCAAAATTCATTAAATCTTAGCACCATTGATGTTGAATATATTTCGTCCACAAGAGATATTACCAAACATAAGTGGATAAAGACTTAGTTCTAAGATTTAATTATTAAATAACAGTTTCCCATTCACTTGGACAGTGATAATATAAGCCCCATCAACAATATAAGAAACCTAGTATGATATCCTTATTGAAAAAATATTTACATAATATAAAACATCATCAATGATAATGTGTAAAAAAATTGATTAAAGTTGGAGTATGTGCCTACATTGAAACAAGTTGCTATCATTTTTACAAAAACATTATGGAATAAAAAAAATATCAAAATGAAGTCAAACATCGGTGTCCATCCAATTTCTCATTATGGATATGATATCGGTTGTTATTACTATTTCATCAAGTATTTGGAAAGTTTTAGAAATTGGAGAACATTTTCAAAAATATATCCACTAATATGTGCAAAACATTTTATGGAAGCATGTATATAAGAAGAGTTATGGTTAATCTGTGAACTCAACATGTATTTCTATCAACTATTATAATGGTTTGTTTGATCTATTGTCAAATACACATGTTTAAATGAATTTTGATGATGTAATGATAGAATAGATTCAATTAATTAAGACAAAATTATGTAGTTTCATGAGTCACTAGTTTTGGATAAAATAGTTTTTCTATAAATGCTACTTATTTCAAAAAAAAGTTTTATCTTTTATGATATTTGAGTTAATTGATATGTAATACATAACCTGAAATTGAAAAGATTATAGATTTATATAAATTGGTTGAAAAAAACCAGCGGAAGAGATTGATACGACGAAGTTGGAAAGAAGTCGTATTTAGAAGTTGGGAGAAGTTTATGTATAAATTACTACCTTTTCTAATGAGAAAATTAACTTTTTATTATTTTATGATAATTCAAATGAATTGTATGTTTTAACATAATAATAATACCAGAAATGAAATGATTAAGAAATTAAATCAACTTGAAAATTATTTTTCTACATGAAAAGGTCCAGCGAACTCACCATGGGTCTAAAATTGATGATTTAATAAGAATGAGTTTAAATATTTTAGTATGAATGTATCTATTAAAAATATGACAATTATTTTCTAACCATGGAGTTCTCAAAAATTATATGTTTTATTGGGAGTCATGTAATGAAATCCTTATAATGGAATATGGTTGAACACATAATGCTAATCTGTTTGAGATTTTGATGACGGGAAGAATATCATGGAAGGATGGTATGTCATAATATTTCTAATGTATGTCATATTATGCTATTGGGGTCTTAAATTTTCTCATTGTCACAAGGAATTCATTATTACAAGAAATAATTTTCTTAATGATAATATAGATATCTAATGGTATTAGTATATTGGTGTGTGGACCATTAACATAGAGTGGTTTGAAGGATATGGTTTTTTTAATCATAATTTGGTGAAGATACTAGTTTTTTATAAAAAAATTAAGCCAAAAGATACAAAAATTTGGGGATTTAATTTTGTGAATTATCTATGTTTGTATGTATCATAATTAAGAAATTAAGGGTGCTTCTTCGGTTATAATACCATCATATGTGGTATGACACCGATCTATCATAGGTTGAATTTGTTTATTGGGATTTTATGGTATTGGTGAAAAAGAAATGAAGTATATTATGTTGGGACTAATGCATGTATGAATTGTAGGTTCCAATCATCCATATGAATATCAACAATGCAGTAAACCATTTTCATTATGTATAATTGATTTTAATTGGTTTAAGACAGAAGGAATAACTCTGATTTGATTTTTAATTGTACCAAGAGTTATCATACCTGATGTGATACTGATATATGTTACAGAAACTGGCTATAATACTTCATCAAATGTAGGATCATTAGTTTGAGGATGTTTTTTATCAATTAATAAAAATTATAAATTCTTTTCTAAATTTTAAAAACTATTTAAAATGGGATGTTTGATTTTTGTTTGAATCTATTATCGATGGGCTACCAAGAAGTTCTGATATTTTAAGAAGTTGTTACTATGATTTGTGAAAAATAATGTCAAATGAAATCTTATGGAGTAGGATATTTTTTTATTCCGGAACATTTTCAATAAAACTTTTACATTCCTTTATAACTAAAGATAAAAATGAGAATTTATTTGATTTTCATATGATAATTTGATATAGAGAAATGTAATAAATAACATGATACTTTACATATGAAGTATTCATAATGATGAATCCGAATATGAATCAGAATTAGATTTAAAAATGTCTATAATGTTTGAACCCAACTAAAGTACATAGATTATTTGAGAAGTTTTGAGAAGGATCATGAAGAGTTATGAAGGGATGATCTTGGCAATGATTAAAAATCAAATGAAGGGAAATTTAAATTTTTAGGAAATTTTGTTAAGAAGGAAAACTATTCAAATTCAATTATATACCAACATTGGTGCACCTATAATAGAAATATAGTACATTTTAATTTACAATAAATCATAACATCTTTCACATATGAAAAATAGAATGAGGTAATAATGTTTTAAAGGAATATGATTGGAGATAGATAATTCTTATGGATGCATTCTTTATAGAATAAGGATGGAAGATCATGCATGGTGATTATCAGATAGGACTATATAATTGCACCAAAAAATCGAACTAAGATTTCTAAACAATAACATATGTAGTTCGTACTTATTTCAATTGTATTCTAATAGAAATATATTTTAGGACAGATCCATCAATCTCATAAATTGGACTTGTGTATCTGACAGAGTGTCATTATGATGTCTAAGGGAAGTTCTTTATAGCATCTGGATAGGAATGTGATGATTTAATTTTAATATTATCATAATTTAATGTTGATAAATAAGTATTATAACATGTTCAGAATCAATTTTTGAATGTTTCGTTACATTTTAAAAACAATTATTACATCATTTCATGATACATGAATCACATGAACCATTGTATAGATCATTTTGATACACATGTGTAAGGGTTATCCTACTTGATTGATTCCAAATAATATAAATTATTTTCTAGTTGATTGTGTTATTTTATTTTTATTACATCCCATAAAAATGATTAAGATACTCTTATTAAATTTACAACTATGTAGATGCTTGTTTTTTAATTGATGTTTGATTTTTTTAGAAAATTAATAATTCTATAATTGGAGGAAAATATTGATTGCAAAGAACGATAAAAAAAGAAAAAAATATTACTGATTGGCCCCTACCCCTCTAAGTGATACATTGATCCGTGTTGGGAAATATCACATACATATAGGGTTCCATAAATTAATAGTCCCATTGAAGTGAATATCCTTGTTTTATTTAAAATAGATAAATATAAAAAAATACAATGAAATTCAATTAAGGTTATGTTAAAGATAGTGAAAATTGGACCATTCTCCCCACAATGGTTCCAAATTGATGACGCAGTTGTCAAACAATTCACATAAATTGAATTTTTAAATACTTCTAATAAATCATAACAATGTTGATGACATGTTGAAGGAATGAATGTATGTAATAAAAATGTAGGATAATATGGATTTAAGAATTGGAGACACACCTAGATTCAAAATTATGATTCTTCCTTATCTCACAACCATTAACATTAAATCTAAAATTATGTCTCTTTTGGTCATATACACAAAACATTACTTCTTAAATTTATTAAATAAACATCAAAATCCTGGGGAATCTCATAATAAATCATCTATTTTATCTCTAAAATTTTTCATAATCATGATACCCTCCTCCATTCAGATCTATGACCTTCCGTAAAACATTGATTTGAATATTTGGAGAGGAATGAGTGCTTAACTGTATGAAAGGAAATCATAAAGTGAGAGGCAAAAAGAATGATCATATCCTCATCATGTCACTATTCATAGATGCTCAAGAAAATTTTAAAGGGATTAGGTTGGTTTTGAGGAATCTTCATCAGTGTTATTCATCTAATGGGTGATACTTTGATTATACTCTCATCATCTATGAGATCTGGATTTATAACCATAAACCATATTGGTTGAGAAACATGATGTCTATGGGTGTATTAAGATAACCACATAAGAAATGAAAAAATTAAAATAATTTGAATTAAATTACTGTAAAATGGAAATTAATTACATTCAATAGAGGATTAATGATCATTACTTGGTGAAGGGGATCATATATTTTAAGGGATCAAACAATCTAATTCATTCATCTTCTCACATTATGTTAACTATGTAATGAGTTACATTTTCTAGTAGAAGACTTCCACATTTAACACTCGATAGTTGATATGATTTTAGTTACATGTATCTTTTTCACATAGTCACACCCTGTACTCATTTGATTGGATTATTTATATGAGGATAACATGATGGTAATGATGTCCTAAAATCAATTGTTGAGTATTTTTGGTATATAAATCTCCTCCCACAAGAAAATCCCATACTCCATCAAATATTGATCATCATAAGGAATGATTTTTTAGGAATTATTCAATATGGATGAACTAGTTTAATGAAAACCTATATATCCATGTGTTTCATTGATGAATTTTAAATTTCCATGTGAAAAACTAAAGGTACCAATTTATAGATGTAAATTTAAATTATACCATGATATATTCATATATTTGGGAATAATTTTCAACTTATGTTATTTAGATTATATAAATCATTGATTCAGTCAAGAGGATTCTATCAGGACTATGCCCATTCTAAAAATACCATGGTGTATTGAATTCATCTTTGTTGGTGATATTATGTTGTCTTATTCATTTGTATTTTATTAAGGGTTAACCTTTAATAATCATCGAATTTATTGCAATGCATCAGTTCAATCATCATCTATCTTAGTTCGAGATTATTTAATAGCCCTGTTGTTACTCTCTCTTTGGATTCATTTCATTCGATATCAATGTTTTTTGGTAAAATAGTCACGAAATATCCTTGGCTCTGAGTTCTCAAAATGCCCCAACATCGACATTGAGAGAAAATATATGAAAAAATATATATAAAGTGGAACTATGTTCATTTTTCATAATGATATGGGCACACATCAGTTTCAAGGTTATAATGATGTAATTTGTGGTTCATCAAGAAAAATTATATCATCTTCATTGACATGGGGTAATCAATCTGGGGTTAATGTTCTAATACATTGTTTCCCAAATCTGCCATTCCACATAAACATGGTGTTAATTTTCTAAAAATTAAGATCCCAAACCAGACATTCCTCTTAAATGTGATGTTCAACTTTCCAACATGGGGTGAAATTTCTATAAGTGGAGTGAAATTTTGAATCATAGGGTCTAATAAATGAGAATAAAACTCCTAATAACTATCATTTTCCCCCTTTCTCGAACATTCAATTATAGTCGATTTCACAGTGTAGTTTTGGTCAATCCTAACCATCAATTTTATTTGGATTATAAAACTCAAAAAATTGATTTTTAATAATATAGATTTTTTAATAAATATAAATATTTATAAATAAGAATTCATCTTAACATATTAATTTGGAAAATGGATAAATCACTAAAACCCATATCTTTATCCAATTAACTGTTATGTTCAGAATAATCTTGATCCAATTAACTATTATGTTCAAAATAATCATAGAATTTTTTTTACTAATTTATAGGGAATGTAATTATACTATGATTTATTTTCACTGAATAATACAATTTTTTTCATATTTATAGATCACGTCATTGTGTTTGGGAGATACGAAAAACATCCATCTATATCATCCCCATCACGAATGTCGGGGAAAAACACCATGATGATTAGGTGTTAGTTAGATTATAACAATATAGAGGGTTTAGTGTGAAAAATATAATAAAATATAGGCTTATAGTAGTCTTTCACAAACCCATACCTATGGGTTCACATAATAAACACCACAACTACCACAATCAAGACATTACTAATAATTCACCACAAATTTATATAATTATTGTAGAATATCCATCCATAAGTATCAAACCAAGGGTGAAAAATTTATATCCATTTCATATTGATTTATTTAGAAATTCATCACCCAAACATTACCCGTTTAATTATAAATTTAAAATCACCCCTACATAATCATTATCCATTAACGCATAATTATATGAAATTGTTATATAGATTTTATGTTTAACAACCACCAAGAAACCACCATGTCAAGCCACTATTACACAAGGAAATCCATAAAGCTGTTAATATCTTAGACTAATAGGTTGTACAAAACCAAATCCACCAAGTCACTAACAACCAAGGAAAAAAAGTCGCAATAAAGAATTAAGTAATAAAACATAGATTCTGAACTTATAATTTTCATTTTTTTGAATTTATGTAATTAATAATTTTATGTTTATTCTCAAATCAATCTATGACAGTAATCTATAACTCCATTCCTAGAATATAACATGAAAATACAAGAAACAAAATAATGAAAATCCAGTATCCACATGAACATCATTCCATTCTCTTTTAGTTTAATTAGTCATGATATTTAAATTCATAACTAAAATCATACCATTCAATAAATAGAAAATAAAATCAAGATAAAAATCACACATTCTCGTAATAAGAGATAAAAAGTGATTCCATTGCCTCATATGAAGCTCCCATGGTCAATATTAAAATTCAATGGAGTGTATGAATCATGGTGCCACAACCACAAAACCAATCCTCAAATAAATATAAAAGGAAATGATGTTGGGTAAAAATAATATCTTATGATACCCCCATCACTAATAAACATATAATTTGTGAGACCAATTAAGAAACAATGATGAACATTGAGCGTAATAGAAGAAAGACTCACCCCGAACAGACAATATTAATTTTCTAGAATCCAAAGATGAACGAAAATGGTCAGAGGCTATTACGTATCCAAGAATTTCATATGGTCTCCTAATGTTTGAGAGGTATGATAGGAGAATGATAGAAATCTGATAGGGATTAAACTTTCAGGCATCTAGGAAAATCCCCCATTCATAGTGTGAATAGGTGGTGTACATCGGGGAATATTCATTTCTCATATCGATTAAAAATTTTACATGATCTATCAAACAAGTTAGTGGTTTTACAAAATGAATATATCATTTAATTCCATAACATATTTTAAGAAAGAGACACTAAAAAACTTACTACGGACATTCAGTCTCGGGGAAAAATATCACACCATAAAAAAACCGTAGATATAAATTCAAAAAACCTGGTCTCCCAAGCTTCTAATAAGAATTAACACCGTGAATTAGTGATTCATTATTTCAATAACAACATTATGATTTATATTCAACTCTATCTTGTACTCTCCCTACCCTAATCCCTTCTTAAAGATCCCAAATCCCACAAATCAATATGTAATGTGATATAATGGTACAATACATTACGATAGATACATATATAATAATTCTTAACCATGAGTATAGAAACCAAATACAATGTAAAACATCATTCAATGCAATCCTCCTAACACACTCTGTAGGAGATTCCTCTAAAATGAGGTTGATACCATTCCACAAAACATATCATTATGATCTCAAATTATGGAAACATTAATATGGAAAGCATATAAAACAGTCTTACATCATTAAAACAAAAAATATTAGTGAAAAAAATCCCCCAATATATGAGGTATTAATATGTGAATCGCACTCCCATGTACACTTTTCTAGACCACAATGGCTTCATAAGATTCAATCATAGGGAATAACACACTATCACAACACCTTTTTTAGTGGCCTAAAATGACATTATGTCCTTCGAAGAACTAAACATCATCATCAATAACTAATCGTGACCTATATTGAATTATGTGGGAGTTATAATGAGGTTCATAATGAATATGGTTCATTTGTAATAAATTATGGACTTTTCACTCTTGCGGTGGAAGTAAATCAAGTAACACACCTCACAAAAACCAAGAAATGCATTGAAGTGTCTACAAATTAGTGTGAGATCATTCACCTATTAAAAATATTTTTTACATATTCCAAGGGGATACCTTTATGAAATTGTGGTCTACGAACTCAAACTCAAAAGTCATCCACCACTAATTGGTTAAGACTATTGACTATCTTTCACTACCATAATATTATCATGAACCACAGAAATGTTCACAATCGTTTTCTAAAAGATATTTTGACCAAGAAATTATACCTTACCAATCTCATTACATCATAAAGGTGATCATGTTGAACTCATATAAAATGACCCAATTGGGTATATACTCCAGGATAATTTATTATAATGAAATATAACCATGGTCGTAGTTACTACCATGATCCAATAAAATCATAGATGAGAAACAATGGTATATACATCAATAATTTGATAACATGATCCATTGAACTATCCATCTATGTAAGGAAATAGGTCCTAAAAAATAAGTGAGATACAAAGGCACACAAAAATCTCCTCTAGGATGATAAGGATAACTAATAGTATTAGTCTAGAAATGATGGCCTTTAATTTTCTATGAAACCTTACCCCATCATCCATATACTTTATTTTTAGAAAATCCATGGAACTCACCAATTGGATCACTAAATGTGATCCTTATTTGTCAATAGATCAATAATAACCTCAATAACATAATTACCTCCCATGAAGCGTAAAGTAGATAAAATATTAATTGAAATTTCCTCTAAAATATACTTAGTGATACCTAAATGTTTTCATTGACCACTTGAAACATGATGATCTACCAGCACCTATTATAATATTAGGTAGCATGCAATGAAATTTTCTAAAGAAAACAACATTTCCATCCTCTAAAATGACCTTCTCAAATCAAAATATATCCTAGATACCATAGGGTGCACCATTATTAACGAGTTTTGAAAGACATCCTTCCTTGGAATGAGATTGATGTTGGTCATCCAATGACCATCCCTCAAAATCATAACTTTGAAACACTCAATCACATATCAATTCTACATGTAATCCTCCCCTCAGAGAATCCTCCTCAAACTATAACAATTTGGTCTCTACTACCATCTAAAACAACTATCCATTTCCTTAAATCACATTTGATATAATAAAAAGAATTTGTACTCCTCTAACACCCTATAGGTATCCTCAGATTGTTGAATGACTCCCTAAATTTTTTTCTCAATGCATCAGCCATATCGATTCATCCCTTTGAGGATTCAAATTCCAAAGAATTACTTTTTGGGTTTTAAAATATGGGAAACCTTATACTATTAGGTAAAAGGTAAAGGGGTTTTCACCAACTCTGTAATTGTAATTTTGATAACTTGTTTTCTCTGAATCCTTTTTTTCCACAATGCATCAACAATGATAATATTTATGGAGACAAATTTCATCAAGATCAGATATGATGTTTGTATTAAATTCAATAGTTTCTTAAAAAATATGGAAATAGATAATAAAACACTTTGTAAAAAATTTATATTTTACCCAACGTTTCCATGTATCTCTATACAATTAAATAGGGTACATATATTTATAGTATATATGACCACATTGTCAGGCCTCTATAACCATGTGACCTTTCATGTAAACCATCATATAAGGGAATCATAGAAGGAATTACATTTCCATATCATTTAATATAATAGTAATTTTATATTCCATAGTTGAAAACTTTTTAGAGTGTATAAATTTACTATAAATTGATTTTAAAATAAAACAATACCTTATTAATGTGAGTTTTTAATTTTTATGAATAATGAATCATAAATATATATGAGTTAAATATTTCCACAAAACATGAAATTCAGGAAATTTTAGGCACTTTAACTTCAAATCATACATCGACATGATATTCGTTATATTTTAGGAATACTCTACTAAACCATTATATCATTTATAATGTTTCAAAATTGACTTACCTCTTTCTTGGAAAGAGTATAATTCTGTAGAAGAATAAATATCTTCCTTTATGTATGTACTAGTTTCTAATATACCATTATCCTTGTGTCAATAATTCCTATCCTAGCCTTACTTCCATCTTTTTAGGTGAATTTTGTAATTTTATAATAACACTATCAAATACATTATTTTTCTATATTAAATACAAGAATAAAATTTACATTATACAAATATTCATGTTTTGTAATTAAAAAATAGAGAAATTTATCCATCCTCCTTTCCAATTTCTTTTTGAATTATTTTTTATTTAATACTTGGAAAATTTCATTTACATTATAAATTTATTAATTTCCTTGTAATTGATATAGTGATGTACCTTAGACTATATTCCCATTGAATGATGGCATCCAATATCTTTATTTTCTTCATCTGTTTAATAAATTGTGATGTATTTTAAAAATATTCATTAAGGATTTTGTTACCTAACATAAAGTAAAACTTCATCCAAGATTGGAAAATCTAACAAAAGATCAATTATTTATCCTAGGATATTTACGTAATTATGAAATTCATTTATCACCCCATACAGAATTTTTCTCAAAGTGAATTATTCACTTCTATGATAATAATATAATGTATCACATGTATCCCAAATATATTATGTAATTTTGATCAGTTGATCCAGATAAATGTAAATTTCATCGCTGTTTTTTTTCAGAGATAAGCTATATATAAAATAATGTATCTACATATCATGAATAAGAGTGGTTTCATGATATAAATTAACAAACAAAATTTTCCATGTTTTTTTGTAATAATATATACATTAAAAGGATTCATTCCATCTATTGATTTCATAAGAAAAAAAATTATTGACTCATTTCCAAATTTAATATACTCATGGGAATTATTGTTCCACTAAGGAGAGTATATTGGGTGATGTAGTTTCAAATATATAATTATTATATCTACTTTACACATCAATTTTCTATTGGAATCCTCATTTTATACCATGTTATTTTAGAATATATTCTACTCTAATTAAAATTTATTACATTCGTAAAATGCATTAAAAAAAACATAGATTTTAATAAGACTTTGATATATTATCCCAATGTTAATATTTAATGTGAAAACTATAAAATAGTAATTAATTTGGTAGGTATGAATAGTAATATATAATTTAATGAAATTATATGGCTTATATTGTAACACACTGACCCCAGAAGCGTAGATTCTATGTATTATTATATATCATTGGAATGATCCCAAATGATCAAGTCTCGAATGATCGATTAGTATAGTAGCCTTGGAAGTCCTAGATTCATTCAAAAGATTTACATTACATCATAAAATGGAAAAAAACAACAACATTGTTTCCTTAGACAACACTGAGACCCCATAGACTATCCATGTAAGTTATAAATAGTATAAAATTTGCATCCTAGGAAAAATAAAACATAGAAATGGTTGAGATCAGATGCCCAGTAAGGATAACAATATAGCTGAAGCTTTTAATAAATAAGTATAAAATTTAAGGCAATATGTAAAAACTAAAACAAACGCCTTTTAAAAATAAACATCATCATAATATGGAAAATATATATATCAATATTATTCCAATTATATACTCACATAGATATTCTACTAGTCTAATAATCACATGAAATATCGAAATCCACCTTTATAATGATGGAATGCATAATGTCAGACATTCATAACCACATAGTAAAGCCCTTGTGCCAAGACTACAAATAATATTTTGTCAAGGACATATTCAAAGATAGTAGTTTGTCTAATTAGACCTACCGATGCATCAAGGAGCTATAGTGGGCTCCACCCATAACAAACTAAGTTTAATGAATTCCTCATATAAAAAGGATTAAACATAACATAAACATTCGTATTAAAACTAGAATACTAAATGTCAATACATTATCCATAAACCATGAATGGTGTAAAAATAACACATCCATGGTAAAACATATCACAAAACCATCAATACAATATAGAAGATTTTTATCATAATAAATCAACTTCAAATAAGCTTGAAATCCATCAAAGGATGCAGACATAGATAATATCAAAACCTTTTGGAGAGAAATATCTATTTTGATTTTAAAATCTTTTAATATTAATATCATTATAAAAGAAAACCATTATTTTGGAAATATTCTTATAATCTTACAAGGGATGATTTGATGATCTCATTACTGCGGAAAACAGTTGTACTGGCCGTATAAGTTAACAAAAACATTCTTACCTTAATTTTGTAGAAAATGTCAGAATGTACATTATTTGGGAAATGATGGAATGAATTCTTTATGAACATATAAGGTCAAAAAAGGTTATATATGACTTTAAACCATTATAATGTAAATAGTAAAAATATTTGTAAATACCATTTTAAGAGTCATAGATGTGGATGATAATGAGGTCCCAGTAGATATTTACGTGTAAACAACCTCAGATAATGAAGAGATTGTAAAATTAACCCTTACATTGTACTTTTACATTGTTGAGGGTTGTTTAACCTCATGTATAATGGTGAAATAATTGTTATAAAATTGTAAAATAATGATATACATTGTTATGATATCGTATATTATCTTTTATCATTATAATGTTAATAATATGTTAGTATTATCGTCGTTTCGGGTGTAAACAGATTCATATTATCTTATATTATTTGTTATGTGAGTCATATTTTTTGCGGATTAGATGTATATTATTCATATCTATAATGATATCAAGTCATGAAAAATATATTTTAAATCATAAAATGAAAATTAGTCTTGAATGGATATGATGGGGAATGAATATCATCGCGTTCGTGGCGATGGTAATCTGTACGTACCCACGAGCGACAATATCAATCTTTTGATATTAAAATAATATTTAATTGGATGTTATATCATACATAAAGAATAATTATCATGTTATATTTATTATTTACATCAATTACACATCATTATTATACCCATCCAAATAATAATGTATTGAATAACAATTACACCACGATGTGGAGACGAGAAGCAGTACATACGCACGTATGGTGGTATGTCATTCAATGGAGGATAGAATAATGAATATGGTTGTACCATATTTGTAATAACATAACAGTATATTTAACATACTATAGTAATTATTTTATAATGGAAATAAAAAAGGATGAGGAAGTGGAAGAAGAAAATAACTTGAAAGAGGTGATGACATATTTACCTCTTCTTTGGGTTCTTCCTTTTGATTTGATAAAAATGGATCCTTAGGTTGGATTTTTGAATAACATAAACCTATACAACGAATGGAGGACTATTTATAGAGTATTTGGTCAGCTTATGGCTGAGCCAAGTGGTTTTTAATGTCCTAATTATAGAGAAGGGGGTTTTCCCTTTTATAAGAGGGGTGATGGGCACCTTAGAAAAAACTAGAAATATTTTTTTATAATAAAATAATTTTCGGTTTCAAATGGCTCAAAAATGGATTATTTAAAGGCTAAGGTGGGGATGGGTCCATAACCACTCAACCAATTGGTTTTAGATAGATTTTGGTCACTATATTAACCATATCCTTTAGATTTAACTCTTAGTGAAATAGTTAGATATTTACCTTGTCGCTTTGTATTTTTATATTATATGGTTAATAAACATACATAATACTTTCAAGAGAACCCATACTGGTTAATTAATGATACAACTATAATTATATAAGTCTTTTTGACACAAATTATATTTTTATGAATAAATTATCAATTTATAATATAATATTTGTTTTAAAAACTCTTTAATATCAGTTTTGACAGTATTTGGCATTTTGTTTTTTTAAATTCATATCAGCATCATTACATAGAAAAATATTCATCTAAAAAACCCTAATATATCATATTAACCTGTAAAATTAGTGTAATTCATACAAAGTCTCAAATTATATTTATTTGGATATATATAGTATCAATTAATTTAATATTTCATAATATTATGTTATTACTATATCATCATTGTGTCATAAATAAATTAAAATATTTAATGTATAAAAAGTATAAATAAAAAACGATTATGTAAGAAATAATTTAAACTTTTTAATAAATATTTATAGTTGAATTTATCTTATGTGTATCCCTATATTAAAAATGTTCTCGTTATTAATCAATGATTTTTACTATTTTAACTCTTCTTTGAATTAAATAATAATAAATGTCCCAATCTAATCCAGGTGTACCAAAGAAGCTCGTATTGTACTCCTATGGTAGTTTTTGGTTGAATTACACTTATCAAATAGAATTAGGATATGTAATAGGGTAATAATAATATCAATTTTACCCTTAATTACCCTATTTACTTTTAACATTGGTAAATAAAAGTAAATAGTTACAATTCACCAAAAATTATTTTCATCTTATTGAAACACATTTTACTTATTGATATCAACTATGTCTCTGGAATTTTTAAAATTGAACTCACTGAAGCTGTAAAAATATGTTTTATGTAAATTTGAAATGCTCCTAGGAGGTGGGTAAAAGACGGTAAAAAGTTCAATAAAATTTTTATATATCTAAAATTATTATAAACCCACTCCAATGAATTACATTGAACATATATAGGTATTATTTATCTATTTTGACCTATAATAAATGTAAATAAAATAAATAATTATTTACATAAAATTTCTGTTTTAAACTATAACTTACTGTTTTTAACTATTAATCAAAAATTGATTGTTTTTTGAAATATACCAAAATTTCACCCTAAGCTAATATCGATATTCTAAATCCAAAAATGAAATCCATTTTGGATGATAAAACTTCTAAAATTTCAAAAAGTGGGTATTAACTTTTAGAATGGCTAGTTTGATTTGTTGTGGTGTGTTAAAACTCAAAGTTGCGTAAACACACACTATTGTATTATTCCAAGAGAAGCGTACCATGGAATCATGGGGTGTTACATTCACCTCTCCTTAAAAAAAATTCCTCCTAAAAAATTCTATAGTATTAGTGCGTAAATAGACTCGGGTGGTTCTTCATCATATGTTCATCGGGTTCCCCCATTGCCTCTTCTATCTTATGGTTTCCCCATAGAACCTTAACCATAAGAGTCATCCAGTTTCTCAGTAGTACTTCTATTGTATCAAGAACCATTACATTCTCTTCACAATAAGACATATCGAGTTACAGTTCTAATTCCTCATATGTTAGTACATGGGTTTGGTCAGGCATGTATTTTCTCAACAGTGATACATGGATCACATCGTGAACTTTGGAGAGACGTGGCGGCATTGCCAAATGGTAAGTTACAACCCCAGTTATTTCTAGAATTTTGAAAGGTCTGATGTATGTGGGACTCAATATTACCTTCTTACTGAAACGTATAACACCCTTGCATGGAGATACCATCAAGAAAACATGATCTCTGACAGGAAATTCCAAATCCGACATTTGGTTATCAGCATAGCTCCTCTACCTGCTTTGAGCTGCTTTGATGTGGTGTTGGATTACGTTCACCTTTTCCATCGTTTCCTCCACCAGTTCAGGGACTACGTGTCTTCTTTCAACATCATCATCCCAATTTGTTGGTTTGCGAAATCTCTTTCTGTTAAAAGTTTCATATGGTTCCATCTGAATACTTGAATGAAAGATATTTTTATAAGAAACTTCTACTAGAGGTAAATATTGATCCCACATACCGTGAAAGTCATGTGACCATTAACTCAACATGTCTTCTAAGGTTTTAATAGTCAATTTTTATTGTCTATTTGTTTGGGGATGGTAGGCAGTGCTCAAATGAAGTTTAGTATCTAGGGATTTTGGAATACTTTTCTAGAATCTTTATGTAAAATGTGGATCGTGATCCATAACAATTGATAGGGGTACTCCATGAAGTCTTAAAACTTCACTAATATATAGTCTTGTTAATCGTTCTACTGTTAAATCTTCCATTATTGCATGAAAATGTGATGACTTGGTAATATGATAAACAATTACCCATATTGCATTGTTACTTCTAAGAGTCTTTGGTAGTCCAATGAAAAAGTCCATCGTAATATTATCTCACTTCCACTCAGGTATGGGAAGATTTTGTAGGACCTATCTAGGTTTTTTCCTTCCAGATCTCACTTGTTATCAAACCATTCATCATGACAGAAATAATCAATCTCTTAATTCATGTTGTCCCACAAAAAATGTTCCTTCAAATCTCTATAAAGTATGGTGCTCCCAGGGTGTATAGAGAAATTGGAGCAATGAGAAATATCCAATAATTCTCATTTTAGATCAGGAATATCGGGAACACAATGTCTATTTCCAAATTTCAAAATTCCATCTTCATATACAAGGTCACACAATCTCCCATTATTCATAGATTTAATATTTTTTTGGAACTCCTCGTCATCATCTTGAGAACTTTATATCCTTTCTAGTAAATATGGTTTGGAAACCATTTGACAAATCATTTATGTTTGACCTTCCATGGAGATTCCAATATTCATCTTTACTAGATCCATGTATATAGTATCCTTTTCAACTCTCATTTTGTTCAAAACTCCATGATCTTTTCTGATAAATGAATATTCCACTTTATTTTCCTTCCACAGCTAGTAGTGTATCGTGCAATCATAATCCTTGAGTAGTTCAAGCCATCTCCTTTTCCTCTTGTTGAGTTCATTTTGTGAGAAAATATACTTCAAACTCTTTTGATCAGTATAAATCTCACATTTTCACCATTGAGATAGTGTCTACAAATATTCAAAGCAATGATTATAGATACAAACTCAATATCCTGAGTAGGATAATTTTTCTCATGAATTTTCTACAATAGTGATGCATATGCAATAACTCTATCATTCTGCATAAAGACAAAAACAAGTCCATTCTTCGATTAATAATAGTAAATAACTAACCCACCATTCCCCAATGGTAGAGTCAATATAAAAGTATTGACTAATATTATCTTCAGTTCTTCAAAACATCATTCACACCCCTTTTTCGAATCAATTTTAACATGTTTTCGTGTGAGCTTTGTTAATAGGTTAACCCATCGGCTCAAATTTTGGACGAAACGTCATTAATAACTTGAAAAACCAATAAAACCACACACCTCAATTATAGTCATTGGTGCTAGCCATTATTGGATCTCATTAGTATTTGATGGATCAACAGAGACTCCATCCATATTGAAAATATGACCAAGAATAGAAATCTCCTAATTCTAGAATTCACACTTTCTAAACGTCCCATATAATTCATGAATTCTAAGTATATTCAGGATAATTCCCAAGTTATTTTCATGTTATTCGTAACATTTTGAGTATACAAATATATCATCAAGATATTCCTCTAAAATATCATCAAGGCATTCCTTGAAAACTCTATTCATTAGATCCATGAAGACAGAGGGTGCATTAGTGAATACAAAAGGCATTACTGAAAACATGTAATGCCGGTACATAGTTCGAAATGCAGATTTCAGAATGTCTTACTTATTCACACACTGGTGATGATATCCATATCTGTGGTATATTTTTGAAAAGTATTGTTCCTGATGAAGTTGGTAGAATAAATCATCAATACGAGGTAGGGGAAAATATTTATTTATTATTATAGCATTGATCTCTTTGTAGTCAATGCACAACCTCATAGATGCATTTTTCTTATTAACAAAAATAACAGGGGCTCCCCATGGAGAAACACTAGGGTGAATAAATACCTTATTAATAAATTACCCCAGCTGTTTCATTATTTCTAATAATTCCATATTGTCTGTTCTATAAGGGGTATTCGATATGGGCCTTGATCCAGGAATTAAATCAATGGAAAACTCAATTTCTCGTTCGGGAGGATGTCCTGTTAAATCTTCTGGAAACAAATAAACATATTCATTCACAATAAGTACATACTCTATGTGAACATTATTTTCCTCACCAACAATTATATCAATCTCTAACACCACAATAATTTAATTAATTTGAGCAAGTGGGGGTGGATCTAGATAAGAATTAGTTGGTGACGATTCCTCTGTAAAGATAAGCTGTTCTTTATCCTCTTCGTCAAAAATAGTATCCTCTTTCTTCTTATAATAAAATTTTGCATCATGGTCTGAAAGCCAATCCATACTCTGGTTTATGTCAAATTCAATCACAGTTATGACGATATGATCTTCTGATAAAGAAAATTTATATTCCTTAATGGAGACTGATTCACAAAACATTGTTGCAATGATACTTCCCTTATGAGTTTTGACTGAAAACTACATTGTTAAATCAAATTGGAAGTATCTAATTTTCTTAGAAAACTTGGAAGATATGACACAAAGCGATGATATAGAATCAAATAATGCATTTGATAAACTTAATTAAACTATTAAATTACGTTCCACTATATCTTTCGGGGCTTCAACCTCTGAAGTAGTGATAGAATAAACACGGCCTTTATCACTTGGCCTTTTCTAAGGTATGTTCCCCAGATTATTAAGACATTAATTGACATAATTCCTCCTTTCTCTACAATTGTAGCATTGTACATCGATAACCTCTTTCTTCCCCATACAATCACGAGTATGGTGGCATTTTTCACCACACTTGCAACAGACTCTCATTCCCTTCAGGAATGTTCCAATGTGTTTCTTCTTACATTTACTACAGGAAGGATGTTCAAAATTTCCCTTATTCTATTTATTTCTATTTCTATAGTGTTCAGCAGATCTCTTTTTCTATTGCATTTTATTTAAGATGTAAGACGTAGAGAATTATTTTTCTGTTTTGATAGCACATGAGGCAATATCTTCATAGGACGAGAAGGATTGTGAGAATAATGCTCGACGACGAAATGAGTTTAACCGATCAATGAAAATATAAATCTTATTTCACGTGTTATGTATTTAATTTTGCAACATTACTCGCTATCCTTGTAATGTTATCTTCATTCATTGTGACATTCACATCCTCCTTTTTCCTCAGAATCTAAAATTGACTTTCCTTATCTTATTGATGGTCACAAGGAATGTATTTTTATATTAAAACCTATTTAAACTCCCTCCATTCCATAATTGATACTTCATCATCTTCCTTTGTGTTTTGAATCAATGACCACAATTTGATCAGAATCTACAGTGTGGCGGTAAACTGCCATAACAACTTTTTCCCTTTCACTACTCTCCAAGGCGTGGAATATTTCTCTAAGGAATTCATCCATTTCTCATCTACTAATGGATTTTTACCCACATTTAATGTTTGTGTTTTTTCCTTATTAAGAGATCTAACATTGATCCTCCACACTGTGGATCTGGGTGCTCTATACGTTTAAGGTTGTTATTCATAACCCGAGAGATTTTTCGTAGTATGGTGATAAGCTTATCTGCATTAGTTGCATCACTAGGTCCGCTATAATTATCTTGAGTAGGCGGGAAATCCCTACATTGAGTGGATTAATTGACACCGTTTCCATTACTTCCACTAGGGGCCATTTCATAATTATGGCATAAACTATATTATTTTATGAATCAAAATACATAATTCCAAATATGTAAAACATTTAACATAAATAGAACAGTTTATGGATACAATCTATAATCATATAAAATTGTTTTCTTGGAGGAATTATATAATCATAAACCCTTCATAATGTTTTGTAATATAAATGAGAATTATCTTAATCATATCCCCAGTGAGTGTCGTAACCAAGAGTGCAGTAGGGTCCATTATCGTGCACTAGTTCTCATTCGAGTCCATCTCATAGCGGAGGATTCTTGTTTTACCTCTAGGTACATCTGTGCTAGAGCCCCCTCTTCCTGCTCGTATCTTGATAGGGATTTTATTTCTTGGAAGACTCAAAATGTGACAACCGGGCCCCGGTGACAGCACAGCCCCCCCGCCTTAACATGGTCGTCGGGTCCTGGCCCACTAGGTACCACCAGTTGCCCCGCAGACACGTGAGGCCCACCCAAGGGTCCACCCACATGCCTGAACGGGTCATCTGACTAATGATTGTCCCCACATGACAACACATGTACTTTCCAGTGTGTTTTTTCCTCACTCAAACACACCCTGAGAAACTTACCAGGAGGTCACCCATCCTGATCACTACTTTAGGATAAGCACGCTTAACTGTGGAGTTCTAATCAGATCGGCTCCTGAAAAGGAAGGTGCACTTTGTTGACATGAATCATATCATTTAGTCATTTAACCCTTTATCATTTTTGGATGTTACATTCACCCCCCCCCCCTTTAGAGCACAACGCCCTCGTTGTGGGCCCTACATATCAACCCAGGTAGTGCACCGCACTTAAGGCTGGGTACCACCCTTTGATACCAAATGTGACAACCGGGCCCCGGTGACAGCACAACCACCCCGCCTTAACATGTTCGTCGGGTCCTGGCCCACCAGGTAGCACCAGTTGCCCCACAGACACGTGGGGCCCACCCCAGGGTCCACCCACATGCCTGAATGGGTCATCTGACTAATTTTTTTCCCCACAGGCCAACACATCTCCTTTCTAGTGTGTTTTGTCCTCACTCACACACACCCTGAGAAACTTCCCAGGAGGTCACCCATCCTGATCAGTACTTCAGGACAAGCACGCTTAACTGTGGAGTTCTAATCAGATCGGCTCCTGAAAAGGAAGGTGCACCTTGTTGACATGATTCATATCATTTAGTCATTTAACCCTTTATCATTTGTGGATGTTACACAGAAGTTCCCTAAAATACCAAAATTCTAGGTAGTTATTCTAGGCTAATCCTCATTGTCTATCTTTCGATAATGTCCTCTAATCAGAATTTATCTAAATCATGATTAAATGGTTTTTAATAAACTTCCTATGATACCAACTATAACACCTAGAACCTAGAATCTTAGTGTCTGTGCATTATTACAAATCATTTGCATGATTTCAAAAAATCAAGTATTGAATGACCGATTAGTTTAGTAGCCTTGTAAGTACTAGATAAATTCTTATGGTTTACATTACATAATAATAAAAAAACGAAAATAAATTTTTTTCCATAGACTTCAATAGGATCTAATAGACTATCCTTATAGGTCAGTCAAAATATATTTCTTCGCATCCTGGAAAAAATTAATCATAGAAAGGGGTGTGCTCAGATGTTCACTAAGGATAACAATGTAGCGAAAGATTTCATAAATAAGAATAAACAATTAAGGGAATGTATAAAAATAGAACAAAAACCTTTTCAACATAAACATCATCCTAATATGGAAAATATAATATCAAAATAATTCAATTTATTTACATACAATGATATTGTACTAGTCAAATAATCACATTCAATATCAATAACTAGTTTCAAAATGATGGAATTCATAATGTCGGTTTTTCATAACCACGTAGTCAATGCTTTCTATGAAGACTAAAAATACGATTTTTTCAAGGCCTTGTCCCAAGAAAATAATTTGTCTCATGAGACCTACCGATGCATTGAAGAGCTATAGTGGGCTCCACCCGTCACATACAAAGTCCAATGCATTTCTCATATGAAAATTATTAAACATAACATAAACATTCATATTAAAACAAGCATAATAAATGTCAATACATTATCCATAAAACATGACTGGTGTAAAAATTTCACATCCATGGTCAAACATATCACACAATATTTAATACTATATGGAAGTTTTGTATCATAATAAATCAACATTAAATAATCTTAAAATCTATCAATGGTTGTTGACATAGATGGAATTTAAAACCTTTTTAGAGAAATATCTCTTTCAATTTTGAAATCATTTAAAATTAATATAATTATAAAAGAAAACTTTTTTTTTGAAATATTAGAATAAGCATGTAAGGGAATATTTGATGATGTTATAATGGCAGAAAATATTTTCACCCACCGTATATGTTAAAAAACATTTTTTCTTTAATTTTGTCGAAATGGTCATAAAGTACCATATTTTGAAAACGACGGAATGATTCCTTTCAGAACATATAAGGTCAAATAAGTGTATAAATGAGTTTAATCCATTTTCTAGTAAATTGTAAAAATGTTTCGAAATACAATTTTAAGAACATGGATTTGGATGACAAAGAGGTCGCATTAGATAATTACGTATAAACAACCTCGGATAATGGAGAGATTGTGAAATTAACCCTTACCTTGTACTTTTCCTTGGTCATGGGTATGTTAACCTCCTTTATAATGGTGAAATAATTTTTAAAAAATTTTACAAGAATCATATACATTAATATGATATCATATATCATCGTTTAACATTTCCTTGTTTATAATATCTTAGTATTATCGTCGTTTCATGTGTTATGAGATTCGATTTCATTTAAATTATTTGTTATGTGAGTCATATTTGTTATGGATTTGATTTATCTTACTCATATACAAAATTATATAAATTCATTAAACATTATTTTTAATCCTCAATGGAAAATTAGTCTTGAATGGATACGAGGTGGAATGAATCTCATCACATTAATGGAGACGGTAATCCGTACGTATGAACGAGTGACAATATCATTCATTTGATATTAAAATAATATATAATTGGATGGTATATCATATATAAATAATAATTATCATGTTATATTCATTATTTAAATCAATTAAACATCATTATTATACCCATCCAATTAATAATGTACTTAATAACAATTTCACCACGACATGGAGACGGTAAAACGCACGTACACACGTATAGTTACGTGTCTTTCAATGGAAGGATATAATAATGAATATTGTTGTTCCATATTTATAATAACATCAAAGTATATAGACGATACTGGATTATTTATTTTAGAATGGAAAAAACAATGAAAGATGAAGTGGAAGAAGAACCGAACATGATTGAGGTGAAGAATTATTTACCTCTTCTTCAGGTTATTTATTTTGATTTGGTCAAAAGGGCTTATTTGGTTGGATTTCTGACTAACATAAGGACTCTAGGTTGAATTGAGGACAGTTGAGAGGGTATTAGATCAGGTTTTGGCTGACCCAAATTTCATTTAAGGTGTCAATTAGAGAGAAGGGGGAGTTCCCTTTTATAAGAGCGGTGAGGGGAACCTTAGAAAAAGAAAGAAATTTTATTTTATAATAAAATAAATATTGGTTTATAATGGCTCAAAAATGGATTATATAAAGTATAAGGTAGGTATGGGTATAAAACCACTAAAACAATAGGTTTTAGACAGGTTTGGGTCACCATATTAACCTTATCTTTTATATTTAACTATTAGTTAAATAGTTTTACATTTACCAAGTCTCTTTGTATTTTTTATTATATGGTAAATAAACATACTATATACATACAATATAACCCCATGGGTTTAATAATTAATACACCTATAATTATATAAGACTTTTTTTCTACCCTTAAATTTTTAAGAATAGAATATCAATTAATAATATAATTGTTTTTAAAAAACTCTTTTATGCCAATTTGGATAGTATTTGGTATATTGTGTTTTATAAATTCATAACTGCACTATGAATTACAAATAAATTCTTCTAACCCACCCTAGTATATCATATTAACTTATAAAATTAGTGGAATTTATAAAAAGTCTCCAATTACATTTATTTGGATGTTTATAGTATCAATTATTTTAATATTTCATTAATTAAGTAATCACTCCACCATTATTGTGTCATAAATAAATTAATTTATTTAATGTCTAAAAAATATAAATAAAATACCATTATGTAAGAAATATTTTTATATTCCTAATTAATATTTATAGTCAAATTATTTTATGTGTAACCCTATATTAAATGTTTTTAGTTATTAATCTTTGATTTAATCTCTTTTAACTATTCCTTGAATTAAATAATAAGAAATGTCCTAATCTAATCCAAGTTGACCAAAGAGGTTCATATTTTATTCCTATGGTTTATTTTGGTCGAATTAAACTTATCTAATAGAATTATGAAATGTGTTAGGTTAATAATAATACCATTTTACCCTTTATTTACCTATTTAGCTTAAATTGTGGTAAATAAAATTAAAAAGTTACTATTTGAAAAATAATTATTTTCATATTATTGGACCGCATATTCTATATTGATATCAACCGTGCCTCTCGGATTTTTCAAATTCAACTCACAGAAGCGGTAAAATTACGTTTTATGTAAATTTGTAATTGCTCCAAGGATGTGGGTAGAAGACTGCAAAAAGTTCAATAAAATTTTTATATATCTAAAATTATTATAAAACGAATCAAATGAATTACATTGAACTTATAAAGGTATTATTTATCAATTTTGACCTCAAATAATATTAAATAAAATAAATAATTAATTAAATAAAAATTAGGGTTTAAACTATAACTTAGTGGTTTTCAATACTCATCAAAAAATGAAATTTTTCAGAAAAATACCAAAATTCACCTTAAGCTAATTTTGATATTCTGAATCCAAATTTAAATTCTATTTTGAATGATTAAATTTATAAAAGGCTATTTAGTTGTTATTACAATTCATAATGGCTCGTTTTATTTGTTCTGTTGTGTTAGAACTCGAATTTACGTGAAACACACTCTATCGTATTATTCAAAGAGAATAGTACCGTGGAATTTTAGGGTGTTACATAAATATTTTATTTCAATGGTTATTTATTAATATGAAATTAAAATATTAATCATTAGACTGTAATAGAATTTTTTTAACTGAATATTTCTGTGTGCATATTTTTTTTACTGAATTTAATCCGCCTCTATTACTGAATAATTTTAATAAAATATACATATTATTTCTTAAATAATATTTTTTTAAAATAAAATACTATTTTTATTTTATATTTAAAAGAATAAAAATAATTTAATGCTTCAATGATGTACAATTATAAAAAATAATTATCTGCCTTGTACATTTATTTCAAAATTAATTTAACTAGTTATATAATGTGTATATAAAATTATTAAATTCATTACATAAATAATATTTAAAAATTACCATTGAGTTAATGCTTTTCTAATATTATGAAATAATTACTGTTTTTTAGTAGTAAAATATATTGAGTTTTTAAACTGTATTTTCAATTAAAGCATCAATAATGTTCTATAATCTTTAAAAATAATTATTAAATTTATGATTACTAAAATTATACTATTATTAATCAAATTTATCTCATTAGAAATAAATTTATGTTGATATTTGATATGAAAAATTTAAAAATACAAAAAACACATTTCATTTGGAAAACTAATTTTCAATCCTTTTGTATAATGAGTTATGTTTTATTCTTCTAATTCAGTGAAATTAATTTTTAAATGGAATTTAATATTTTTAATTATAATAATATATTTAATTTAATAAGGTCCTGTTAATTTTTAACATAATTTATATTCTAAATAAAATATAAATAATTAACATACTGAATATTAATATGTGTTTATAGGGGGTTAAATCAAAATATAATGGAATTTTTTCAAATAAACTTGTATACATATTTTCTTTACACATATATAGACCTTATTAAATCATACTATCAAATATGGAGTCATTTTTAATCTTCTTTTCATGGTAATGAATATCATTTTTTTATTATTTTGGGAAATTTTCAAATTGTTTCCAAGATGTCGCCCACCTCCACTTATAAAAAGACACATGCTCTCATAAATTATTCACATCATAAAACTAATTCATTTAAACAAATACCATGTGATTCACCTTCCTAAAGTCCATATACATTTTCTAGACCTTTTATTCCTTCAAAATGACTAACATGACGGTCCGTAATAAGATATCCAAAGGAGGTTTTTATAAGTAAAGGATGTTGTCTTCAGAAAGCTCTTTATTTTTTAATTATTATAATACCACCTTCATTCATGTATTAATTATAGAGAATATATATTTTTAAACTTTAACATTACATAAATTTTGATGAATACAAAAAAACAAAAATTTGCAACAAGCTCATAGTAGTCTATAACCTTTGGAAACATGGAATCAAAAAAACTCAAAAATAAATGATCTACACTATCTCCCAAAAGGTTCTTCAATACCAGAATCCTTTTTAGGCATTTTAATCATTAAAATAAATTAATGAACTGAGTGAAACATGGAATTATGAAAAAAAATCATATAATATGATTTTTAGAGTAGCCAAGTCATTACTTCCAAGAGATTCTTAGAGGAAAAATCTATTAATGAACTTGGTGAAACCCCATTATATACCTATATTAATGAACATACTAAAACCCCATTACAATCCTATATTATTTTACTAGTTAACCCTCATTCCATCCCTATATTTCTGAACCGATTAAACCCTCAGTCAGTCCATACATATCTCATGAGATATAAATCATTATCAAATTCGATAGAGGGAGGTATATGTTACAACCATTACATAAATGAAGCATAAATACATGTTCCAAAAGATAAAAAATAAACATATCAAGACCATTGAATGGAAATGAGAAAAAAAAGTGAAAAATATGATAACCTATGTAAAGGGTCATGTTGCATAATCATTTCAACATAAAAATAACCGAGAAAAAGAAGGAGGTTTCAATACAATATTAATCATAAAAGAGAAATGGGACTTATAACATCATTCCATCAAAACATAATCCATTAATAGAAGTAATATAAATGGAATCATTGAAGAGTATTCCTATAAATACATGAGTAACACTAATGGATATTATATTATTTGGGGAACAATTTTTAAAGATCATATATAATCATATCTTGAGGAAATTAATATTTCTCTTCTGAATAATGATTTTTATTACAAAAAACCAATTGGAAACCTTTTTCATTGATGATAGTTTTCAAAAATAATATATTATGCTTTGAAACAAATAAACCATCTTTAATATCCATTTACCTTGAATATTATATTCTTATAAAATTTTTATTCATTTTGTAAACATTTTTTAAAAATTGGTTTTTGAATACAATAGATTTCATACAAAAGAAATAGACAATCATATTAAAAAAACATTTTCATAAGTACCAAAGAGTGGGAAAATTATAATAACTATATATGATATAATTAATAAATATATTATAAGGAAAATCATGAATATTTATTATAAATGGATTATAATATTTCATCAAGGGAAGCATAAACATAAACAATCTCAGAAAGTGATTATATTTTCACAATAAACTCACATAACATGGTAACTTCGTACAATACATTCTATTAAAGAAAAATAAAATTGCATGAAGCTTAATATACAATGGTGGAATTAAATTCATTATATTACACGTAAAATTATTGTATATACTCCTCGAATGATAGTTTTGGTGCATAAAAACATCAATCTCAATGAAGATAAATTGAGACAAACCATTTTTTCGATTTTTGTCTATTTTGAAACATAAATAAAATGAATGAAGAATCATGAAAGGGACGTGTCAATACACATAAATAAATTATTATATTCTAATAACACAGTGATGGTCAGTATATACATTAATCAAATAAAAATACTGTTTACATAACATGTATGTCATGGAAATTAAATTTTTGATGAATTTCCCCTTACCTTGTTTTTTTACTCTCTCCATACTCATAAATTCATCCTCTATAGTAAAGATAATTTTATAATAAATATTTTACAAATGAATATTCCAATATCTATTAGCATATATATTTTGATTATGAACTTATATTACCCACTTTTAAACGATCTTACGTTTAGGTTTCACTTGGAGTAATATTCTCTTTGTTCTTCACAAATTTTTTATTTTGTTATTTCATTAGTCCCCATAATTATATAATGATTATATAATTTATCACATGATAAAATATCAGTTACATATATTATATTTTTATGATAATAGTCTATATAATATATATGTATGGAATGGAATATACCGTTCAAGGATATGGTAAGCCGTATGTATACATTAATCTTGTTTATGATTTTATTTTGGTATTAAAAGATTATGTAAATGACATATATATATATATATATTCATGCTTTTATATAAATAATTTTTCCAATTGCATTAATATATCTTATATATCAAATAATTTCACTAAACTGATCCTTAATACCTTCCATGCAGTTTGTGAATGAATCACATCACTTTGAGGGGGTGGTAGTCCACAATTACTCAATCGAGATAATCGTTGTAAAATAAAATGGATACTAAATATAATTTTTTTATAAAATTAATAAATTATATTTAAGAGATATAAAATTTAATATCTATCATATATTAATAGATTTTCCATCATAATATCCACCGTTATTTGGGGTAAACGAAACAAAGGAAAATCATCGTTTCATGTGGTAGTAATTCGCCAAACCAAAATAAATTATGTTACAATCCCATTTGATGTTGGTGAGTTAAATTGGAGGTCGAAACCATAGCATAATAATATCATATAATACTTAGGATATTGGTTTTTTCACACAAGAATGTAATAAATTGAGTAGATGGCTGGAGAATGAAAATAATGTCCAAGAGATTAAGATAAAACATTACCTATAAATCGGGTAAGTCATTTTGGTTTGTGTCATAAAAAATCATTGAGAGTGTTTATAACCAAAAGGGGGATTCAAGGTTTAACGTAGGGTTTTTGGGAGGCTAATTGGGTAGGTAATGGACTAACATATATGTTTTTAGTTGTGTAAGTAATGGTTAGAGATCATTCCTTGTTATAGTGGAGGTGGCGTGGCACAATTGTAAATATTTGAAGAGAGAATTACACATAGGTTTTTCATGTTTCATGTGGATCCAATAATGTAGAATAGTTGGATTAGATGTTAAAATTAATTTAATTTTAAACATTTATATCCAAAGAAATTATATTTTATCTTTATAATTAAATTAAATTAAAAGGAAATTTTGAATTAAATTCTAATATGTGACACAGTTTATTAGTAGATGAAGATTGTTAGAAAAATAAAAAAAATTCACCATATCCTAATTTCAACATCCAGAATTAAAAAAATAATTTTATTTCATGAAATATAATTTCTAAATGTGTTTAAAATTTCTTTCATTTTTATAGGTGGTTTAATCGAGAAAACTGTGTTTTTAACCATAAAAATTACTTTTCAAAAAAATCATATCATTCATTATGAATATTTTTTATTTATATGATACAATTGTAGAAAATATTTCAATAGATTTTCGTACTATTATTATAAAAATGTTTATTTTATATTTTGGATTATCTTATTTAAATAATAAACTGACGTTTCATAGAAACTTAGCATTGTGTGTATTGTACACAATGTCAATATTGCTCAGGTCGTACACTAACTCAGAGTTGCATGTCAAGTATGACATGTTAGTATTTCATGTAACATACGTCATTTTGGATTTCTATGAATGTAAAATTTAACATTGATTATTTCAAGATAGAAATGATCATGTAAACATTTTATTATAAGACATGTCCATAGAAAACCACTGTGTTACATTATACCCCCCTTAAAATGAATTTTCACCTGAAATTCATCACTCTAGAAAACCGAAATGAGTATACTTATACATTATTATATCCTCAAGTTCCCTCATAGCTTCATATAATTGGATATTTTTTCACCAAACATTTTCCAAGTATGTGGTATTATATTGTAGAGAATCCTTTGATTGGTCTTGAATATTAACATGTTGCTCCTCAAAAGAAAAACCATTCTCCAATGGTTTGACATCTATGTTCAGAACCAGTGATGGGTATGGAATGTACTTTCTGATGAGTGATACATGGTTCACATCATATTCTTTGATATAAATTTATAGGATGTTCCAAGATATATTCTATTGTAATGATATGATCTAATATCTAAACGGGGATGATATACTTTGGGCATATTATCACTTTCTTCCTGAATATCATAACATTTTTCTAGGGTATGATTCCTTAATATATCATCAATGGTTATTATAATAACGTTTCACAAAATGATTATCTTCCATTTTATGTTCAAAAAAGTTTCTAACCATCTTGACCATTTCATCAGTGATCTCAGGTCCTTATAGTTTTCTTTTTCCAACATCATCCCAAATTGTTGGAGCTCTACATTTCATCCCAGAGAGGGATTAATAAGGTTCAAAATAAATAATTTATATAAATTTATTGTTATAAGAAATTTCAAATTATGAAATGTGTTGATCCCAAACATCTTTGAAAACTAGATAATATGATATAAACATATCCTATAGGGTTTGAATTGTTGGACGAGGATAACCATCATTCGAATGGCTATCATAAGTGATCACACTAAAATTCTACATAATTTTATTTATAATAATTCACATAAACATTCAGGTAAACCATAGATCCCTGTCTAATATAATGGAACACAATACTCCATGAATCCTTACCACATCCGTGATGTATATTCTTGACTGATGATGAAGAGATAAATTTTCCATTATAGCAATGAAGTGTGTTGAGATAGTAAGGTGATCGTCTACTACCCGTGTATCATTAATTTTTTTTTATTTTTTTGGTAGTCCAACAACCAAACACACAATTATGTAATCCCATTTCTATTTTGGTATGAGTAATAAATGATACAACACATTAGAAAATTTTTTATGTGCCTTATGTTGTACGAATACAAAACACCAAGATAAAAACCATATGATATATCTCTTTATGCCATCCAACTAGAAGAAATCTATTATTACCATATACATCTTCTTACTTCTATGATTAATATAGAGTAATGAACTCTAGGATACTTTTAAAATATCCTTCTTCAAATATCGATTGGAAGGAATAAATACATGGTTCTTCAGCCTTATCATTCTATTATAATCGTGGTTAAATCCATGAACATTTATAAAAATCTTTTACAACTCATCATCCTCATTCTTCACCTTTTTAATTTTCACTTCTACAAAGGGGTGATCATTAATTTGAGAAATAAAATATTTTTCGTGTTCCATAATGATTTCTAGACCTATCATTTGATAATCCATAAATAATATATCTTTTTTTATCATCATGATAGATAAGATATTAGGATAATTTTGACTCAACGAATATCCATCTTTATCACAGTACAATGGTGTTAATATATTGAGTAGTCATTATCGTTTATTAACTCGAACTATATTTTATGACGTATGTTCTACCCCTTTTATGTGAATATATATTTTAGTAATTTATGATTAGTGCATATATCACACTTTTCCTCATAAGTATATTTCCATTGTGTCATTAATGAAATTATTACTTATACTAACAAAAAATAATTTTGTGGTTAATTTTCCTCTTAAATCATCATCTGTCATTAAAATAAAGATATAAAGAGGTTATTATTTATAAGAACAAAAAGAAAATACCTTCTTGGATTCAACTCTATATATTAAAAACATTCTCTATGATTGGGGAATTTTTGTAGAGGTGTACTGACCAACCGTGTCTTCAGTTCCTTGAAATTATACTCACATTCATCATTCCAATGAATCATAAAACCCTTAAATGATAAATTTATTTAGGGATTATATTTTCATGATAAATTCCAAAAAAACCATTGATAATTTCCATCAAAACAGTTATATCTATTAATCTCAAACATTTTGGTGGGTCTAGGCCAGCATTGAATAGACTATGTCTTTGTTGGATCTATTGTTATACTGTATTTTGTGATAATGTGACCACAAAATTAATCCATTTGTATCCCAAATTCAGACTTTAAAAAATTTTCTTAATAATATCCCTTCATTAGGGTGTTCAATAAAATTATCATGTGATCATGATGCTCTTCCTTTAACATTTAATTGGTAATTATATCTTCTGTAAATACTTCCACAAACTGGTCGAGGTAATATAAGAAAAATAATCATTAAATACATGAAGATAGTTGTTGAATTAATAATACCAATAGGAGTTACTATATATTCATAGTTACCTTAAATTGTACGAAAGTCCTTCTTGTGATTATCCTAATTTATATACTTCAGTTGATGATATTGGGAATGAATGTCATTTCTGAAAAATTATTGAGCTCCTTGTAGTTGATAAAAAATGACATCAATACAGGGAAGGCGATTCTTGTTCTTAATTATTATCATGTTCAAAACCCGATAATAAATAGAGATTCTCATTGATCCATCATTATTTTTTTGTAAAATAATTTGTTCTCCCAAAGGTGACATTGTCGGCCAAATGATTCCCTTATCAAGGTTTTTAAGTAGTTTCTTCTTCAATTACATAAACTCAATTGGTGTTATTCTATAAGGAGTATTTGAAATTGTTTTGGAACCGTGTAAAAATTATATCTAGAACACAACATCACGTTTTGGTGGAAAACTAACATCCAAAATATCCTATACAACTGGAATATCATATATGTCCTTATTTTCTGCAACAATTCGTGATAAAAACCATTTTCTCTAGGAATTAAGACCAATAAATAGGATATAATCTCCATAGGAAGTTCATATTTATATTAACAATGATGAATAATCATAGAGGGTTTCAAATATTGAATGTAACTTCCCTTCCTTGACAGTTGATGTCGTTTATATTAAGAGAAATCCATTACATGCCGACAATGATATCAAATTTTCTAGAGGTAGAATTATAATAATTTTAGGAAGTACATTCCCACAATCATCAACTGGAGAGGAATCATAGAAATGAGATGAAATCACTGTACCATTATGGGATTCCACTACTAGTTTCATCTCTAATTATATTATAGGAATAATAAATGCCTTAGAAAATTATTAATATATGAATGAGTGGTTATATCCTCAATCAAATATGACATTACCAGTTCTAGAGAGGATGCTAAGTGTACCATTAATTGTGTCTTCATCACAACCGTCATAAAAATTAGTGATTTAATGAGGTTTTCCATGTCCCATAACTAAAGCTACTGTTTTAATTAGTCATCATAACCATCCCTTGGTTTTTGGTAGTGGTTTGTATAGTCCACATTCTCCTTACACTTGTATCACTAAATTCTGGGAGGTGCATTCTCTGTGGCTCTCTCTCTATTATCATTTTGAGAAACATTCTTCACATTGCCTTGGTAATCAATTTTTTGATGGCCTTACCTTCTACACTAAAAACAATTTTATACCCCTAAGGAAATTTCCTCTATGAATATTCCCTCACATAGAGCATAAAAGAAAAGTTCATCTTGTTTTATCCTTTGTTTTTAGATTTTTCTTTAATATCTGTCTTCTTCTTTTGGTCAATGCCATGGGATTGATATGTGACACTACCATCCATTTTAAACGTCATTTCACAACATACAATCTCCTCATTTCTAATAATGTATCTCATGAACAAAACCATTTTGGGACTTGTATTTAATCACCCAAATAACATATCTATATTACATTTTCATTTGATGAAAATTCCTATTGTGTAACTCATAATTTTGATGAAATTATCTTCATATATACCAAACGATTCATCATCCCTTTTATTCAACTCAAGTAACTATTTCTCCTTCATGGTTTTATGATTTTGAGAATGTAATTAATGACAAATAAGTTCATTAACTCATCCCAATCCATGGATTCAATATCATAATGTTGTTTTTGTATTCTTTATTAGAGTCTACGATTGATTTGCTTCTCTATCTAATCGATAAAAATCCAGAATGACTTTCTCATTCCATGTACACTAATGAATTGATACAATAGTTTCAGTGGTACAAAACCATTGTTTAAAAAAATTTCACAATACCCACTGATATATGATTGACATTGCCTCATGAATACCTCAACATGAAGTTGTTCCCTCTTTTTATGATTTGGTAGTCCCCTAAGAATCATTGATTGATAATTATGTGTGAGCATATCAACCTAATTTTTCCTTAAATATCACCTATAATTTAGTTGATGAAGAAGAAAATCATTTAATTATCCAAATCAATCACTATTAATTATTTTCATTCAGGTTCTGACCATTTTATAAAAACAAAAGTGTATGGTCCCAGATTATTCTATGTACAATTTTAATATTATGTGAGAATTAATTCGAGACTGACCTCTGAGACGGCGTGCAGTTCTGAGGCCCGGTGAGCCCGGAAGAAATGCTTTATTTTAATTAAATAATTAAGTAACGCACGCATGTGATTTTCCGGAAAAAGTGGAATAACTCCCGAACGAGTGCTCGAATCAGAAATCTAAGGGCACCGTTGCATTCGAAACATTTATTTTACCTTAGGCAAGGCCTAGCATCGGTCGACGCAGGTCGGTGGTGAAATCATGTTTTTGGGACGTAGAAGTAATAAATTATTTATGTAAAAATATTTTATTCTGTAGAGAACTATTTTAAATAGGCTGCAAAGGATATCTCTTATCATTTTTTAAATAAAGGACTATGCAAGGGTCCATGGTTACAAAACTCAGAACCCTGAAACCCTTGGCGACTCTGGAGGCTCTGCAGAAGACCTCCCGATGCAGCGACGACTTTCTTGACGATATTTGTCGGTGACAATGACACGACAACCAGATCATCACCAACGATTTCCACAGAATCTAGGTAGGATTTTTGTTTGATGATTTCATCCCTGTTTTTGATTTACACGATGAACGCATACTAATCCACAAACATATTATCCCTTGGATCGATCGTTCTTGCGGGATGGGATTTTTACGGGAATCGTGGGGACATGATTCTTGAAGTTATTTTGGTTTCGTTCAAACTCCTATCGATGATGGACCAAGATCGATACGAAAATCGATCGAGGTTTGTCCCTCTCAATTTGTTGTCTTCTTATTCCCCAAATTCTCGCATTCTTCATAGCGTTCTACGCGTTCATCATAGGGATATGAACGATGGATCTTTGCACACCAATTGTGTGATGAAATGATCCCAAATTTATGATCTAGCGTTGGTACAACCCTACGGAGGTGCGGCAGCGGTGGCGATGGATGAATCGAAGAGGATTGAAAGATATAGTTCTTCGAACGATTTCCGCACGGGTGATCAGAATCGTATTTCGGAGCCGATCGAAGCTCTGAAACCCACAGATTCTCTATCGCAACATCGAGGAAACCCTTGATCTTGTGTTTCGTGGAAAATGGACCAGAGAAATGCCATCCGGAAGATCGTCAGAAGTGTGAGGAAGAAGATGACGAATATGGAAATTTCCTGACTACACGCCATGTAGTATGGGCTACACGGCATGTGTTCGTCGGCGGGAATACCTGGCGTGTATTCCAGGAGTACATGCACACGGGTTGGGTACATGGCCAAGGACACGACGTGCATACCCTTCCCCGGCCAGACCCAAGCAGTCACATGGGATACCCCGTGTACTGGTACATGGGTGGGCAACACAGACACAGACAAAGGCCGTGTACGGGCAGATGGCCAACGTACATGGAGTGAGCCCAGGTGCTGGAACACATCATGTGTTTCTTCTACACGTAGTGTAGTTACTTTCCATCCGACAAGACAAATGACACTGGCCGTTTACACGGGAAGTACCCGGAGTCATGGAACATGGCGTTTGATTCTTCTACATGCCGTATAGTTTTGATTTACATAGCATGGACGGATGACCCGGGCCATTTTCACAGGCAGTACCCGGGGTCAAGGAACATGGCGTGTAGTAATACTACACACCTTGTAACCAATTATTCAAGTCTTGAGCCACTTTTATTCTGTGGCTTGGACTAGTTTTTTAGGGTTCGTACCCTTGGTCTTTTCACTAATGGTTCTGGTCTCATTTCCTTTATACAGGAGTATGATCTCTTCTGGAGGACTTCCTGAATATATTTTTTTAATCACCTCTGTGAGACTTAGAGCCGGATCTTCTATTTATTCCCGGAACCCTAGGTAGAGTTCTTGGTATCGACGTGACTATATTTACCTGGGTGCTGATCCTCTACCTAGTGAATTAGCTCAGACTGTGTTTTTGGAATCACCCCATGATATGGTCGTGATCCTCATCTGAGCATCATGTTCCCAAAGTACTTGTGGTGTTTGTTCTCCCGGAACGAGTAATTCGTATCTCTCTCTTCAGACCTAGGAGTGTGCTCTGGTTGTTACGTGCTTAGTAGAATCTTCGAGCAAGATCCTAGTGGCGGTATCACGATGGTCGTCTATGTATGAGTATATCTAGATATTCTAGTTATCTATTCTGTAGACATATACTGTGTGGAGCGGAATGTGTCTTTATTTTTGGTATTTTCCCTTGTTTTAATTTTCTCTATGGTTTCGTGGTGTCCTACTGGGTATTGTTATACTCACCTATGCATGGTCTTTTCCCACATGTGTCGTGTCTTGTGCATACGAGTGAGCCTTTGACATGGTTCTAGGTAGACCAGGACCATACAGTTCTCATTGAGATCAGGCGGGCTGATGTTTGTTCCTATAGAAAAATATTGCAGTCCCACTACCGTTCCTTACAGGTTTAATTTCATTACAGACATTCTTTTGGTGGGCATGAACTTTTGGCCCAGGGTTTTACTTTCTTGTACTTTACTTTCTTGTCGTACTCTGTTGGTTGGGTTCCAGTGTATGCATGCATATTTTCATTTTTAGTAGTTTTTACTTTTCACATTCATGGTCTTGGAGATGTGTGTGCGTGTGTTTAGGTTTATATGCAATGCCTATCATGTTAGTTGTATGCCTACTCAGTGCTAGTCACCAGCCCCTGGCCTATTGGAGGCGGGCTTGGGGAGTTACGGATCGGGCCACACTGGGAAGGGTCATCACAGAGTGGTATCATAGGTGGTCAGTTCTATCTTAGGACTGAGAGTCTGTGAGTTGGTTTGGGGAAACTGTGATAAGTGTTTCATGTTCGGCATTCAGGCCAGGGACCCTAGTGTTGGTGCTGGCGGCCGACGTATCCAAACACCAGAACACTGATAACTTTCTTTTCGACTCAAAACATGACAATGCTAGTTGAATGGGAAAACAATGGTACATACATAATATAGAAATGGGTTGTGATTTCCATGTACTTCATGAGTCATCTCTCCAGATATACTCACTGACTGAGATACATCTGGTTTCATTACAGAATGCCTCTGCCACACGCACCCGCTAGGATCAAGCAGCTCGATCACGAGGATGACCTCCTCAGTGATGAAGCCCCGACATAGGGACCGAATCCCCCAGTTTTACCATCAGGTGGTGTTCCAGTTATCCTGCCACCTATGGAGCAGTTTTTAGTGCCTGCTGTACTAGTGGATGAAGAGCGCAGGCTGAGCGCACTCCACGAGTTTCAGAGACAAATACCCCTTTGGTTTTGAGGTGAGTCTGACACTTATATAGCAGAGGACTAGCTTGAAGAAGTGACCGGATTCTGCATTTTGATCAGGACACCAGCAGACCAGATGGTGATCCTGGCAGCGAGCCTTAAGTAGTGCTCGACAGGATGATGGTGGATTTTGATTATCAAAACCCACGACGAGGAAACTATCGCGTGGTAGGATTTTGATAATCTCTTCATATAAGAGTTTTCAACGGTTACCCTGAGAGCAGTACGTATACAGGATCTTCTTCAGCTCCCCCGGGGAACCATATCGGTGTCTGAATATTCATCGAAGTTTATCTACCTATTGTGATACTCGATGGATATGGTCAGAGATCAGTACTTCAGAGCATTGAATTTTGAGCGGGGATTGAGAATAGATATCCAAGCTAGCATCATCTCTATGAGAATTTGTACTTATGATGGGGTGCTCGAGCGAGCGTTGGTGGTCATGAGCTTCTTGGAAGAGCAGAGATAGCCGAAATTTGTCAGTATTGGGTGAGCTGGAGCAGAGACCTCGGAAGAAGGGAGCCGACGTCAGGGACCCGGGAATGGGAGACATTTCCAGAGGAGATCCCATGACATGTGATCTACCATACAGGGTTCAAAGGGAACATCCATCCAGCCTTTAGAGAGGATATGTTACTCATGTGATTGTAAGCTACATCTTGCTCGAGATTGTTTGAACAACCATACTACTGACCCGAGAGCAGTGGATGGACCACTGAGGCAGAGGCAATGTGTGGAGTAGAGATATCCACACGGTAGCAGACATGGTAGGGGAGCTGGGAGAGCAGCTGGAGGTGGTCAGTGTTTTGACCTTTTACCACCACCACCCCCAGGAGGTCCACGCAGGGCTCAGGGAGCTAGTGGACAGAGGCAGGGACAGCTGTATGAAGCAGAGGTTTATGACCCAGGTACTCCCTGAATGATTAGAGGTATTATCTGTGTCTTTTCTACTTTGGATTCTGTATTAATAGACACAGGTTATAGTCATTCCCTTCTGGCTACTTATCTTGTTCAATACCTTGATATTCCATTTGAGTCATTGACTCGACCCTTAGGTTTAGAAACACTGACTGGAGAAGATTCATAGATCACACACCTCTATAGATAGTGTGACCGGACCTTTGGAGGCGAGAGTGTCGGGTGGAACCACATGGTGGTAGCATCGAGGCCTTATTATTTAATTCTTGGTATGGATTGGCTATCCATTGTTCATGCCCAGATCGACGGTTTTAGGAGAAGGGTGCGGTGTGTCCGTAGTCATGGAACAAGGTTCTCTTATTTCGTTGAAGGAGTGACCTAGGAAGCAGAGGATGGGCTCGTTAATAAGAAGGAACAACTAATTTCACATCAGTTGGCTAGCCTATACCTTGGCGCATCGCATGTTATGAGTTTCTAGTTTCCAGTAGTAGTGGCTAAGTACGAGTACATTATTCTGGAGGATGTCCCTGGTATTACTCCCCATCGTGAGATAGATTTCTGCATTGAGTTGCAACCCGGTATGACACATATATCAGCATCAGCATATCAGATTGCTCCTGTAGAGCGTCGTGAGCTGAAAGTGTAGTTGGAAAACTTACAGAAGAAGGGCTTTGTGAGACCCAGTGTTTCACCCTGGGCGGCCAGAGTGCTGTTTGCCATGAAGTAAGACGGGAGCATGAGGCTATGTGTGGATTATCAGCGCTTAAACCCGGTGACCGTGAAGAACGGGTATCCACTACTGAGGATCGATGACCTCTTCGACTATTTTAGATGGGCACGATGGTTCTCGAAGGTTGATCTATGATGAGGCTATCACCAGTTGAAAGTACGGGATGCGGATGTACCAAAGATGGCTTTCAGATGTCTCTACTATCACTATGAGTACTTGGTGATTTCCTTCGGAGTGAAAAACGCCCCGGCAGTGTTCATGGGACTCATGAACAAGATCACTCAGCCCTATCGAGATCGGTTCATAGTGGTCTTCATCAATGATATCCTTGTGTACTCTGCGTCTAAGGAGGTGCACGTGAGACGCCTAAGGAAGGTTTTGGACACACTCCGATAGCACCATCTATACGGGAAACTCTCGAAGTTCCAGTTCTGAATATAGGAGGACCACATTTGGGGACACATTATCTCAGTAGATGGTGTACCAGTTGACCCATCCAAGGTGGAGGTAGTACTAGCATGGGAGCCACCCCAGAGCGTGATGGAGGTGCGGAGCTTCCTTAGGTTGGCAGGCTACTATAGGAGATTCATTCTTGATTTCTACATAATTTCAGCACCCCTGACAGCTTTCACCCGAAGGGGTAGCCTTTCGTGTGGATCAAAAAATGCCAGCATGATTTCCAGCTGTTGAGACAGATTTTGACGAGCGCCCCGATCCTGAAATTACCAGAGGAGGGTGTCGAGTATGAAGTGTTCTGCGACGCATCAGGAACCAGGCTTAGTTGTGTCCTGGTGCAGAGGAAAGTAGTGATTGCCTCTGGCTCACAACAGTTGAGGCCACATGAGCAGAACTACATGACACATGATATTGAGTTGTCAGTGGTAGTCTTCGCGTTGAATATGTGGAGGGACTGCCTGATGTGTGAGCGGTTTACCATCTACTCTGATCACAAAAGTCTCAGTTATATCTTTTCCCAGAAATATCTGAATTTGAGGATGATGTGGTGTCTTGAGTTCCTACAGTATTACGAATTTGATATCGTTTATACTCCTGGGAAGGGGAATGTAGTGCCAGATTCTCTCAGCAAGAAATCCAGTTCACAATTGCTGGATGAGGCGATGAGGAAGTTGGAATCTTTACAGTTATCCTTCGTTTATAGTGATGAGTGAGCTTACCTTCAGTCGATGGCTATTACCCCTCCACTCTTACAGCAAGTCAGGGAAGCACATCGCAAGGATGCTAGCTGTGAGACTCTACATGCTCAGATATCCACATGTGTTGTGGGTGATGGATATTCAGAAGGTGGGGAGCACATTGTTTTTTTCAGAGGGCGTACAATGGTACTACTGACGCTGCAGGAGGAATTTCTAAGGGAGTTCCATAAATCCCCCTTAGAGGTACTTCAAGGCATGTAAAAGATGTATCATGACCTACGATGTTAGTTCTTTTGGCCAGGAATGAAGAAGTGTGTGGAAGAGTTTGTTTCTCGGTGCCTTACTTGTCAGTAAGTAACGGCTGAGCACCAGGTGCCAAAAGGCTTGACTCATCCCTTTGAGGTGATAGAGTGGAAGTGGGACGGGATATCTATGGAAATCGTGATGGGTTTACCACGTATGTCCAGTGGACACGATGTCACCTGGGTGATCATTGATCGACTCACCATGTTGGCCCACTTCCTAGCTATATGGGAGCAGAGTTCAGTAAAGAGATTGGGATGCCTCTATGTGCATGAGATAGTTCTACTTCATGGAGTACCATCCACGATCGTCTCAGATCGCGCTGCTCCTTTCACATCCCAGTTGTGGATGGGATTGCAGGAATCTTTTGGGACTCAGTTATGCTTGGGCACAATGTTTCATCCCCAGACTGATGGTTAGATAGAGTAGACCATCCAGTTCCTAGAATATATGCTTCGATCTTGCATACTTGACTTCGGTCATAGCTGGTAGGATCACCTACCACTGGTGGAATTTTCTTATAACAACACTTAACATTATACAAGTGGTATGGAACCATTCGAAGCACTACATGGGCAGCCTTGTAGGTCACCACATTGCTGGAATGACCGAAGAGAGTCATCACTTATGGGCCCGGATATGGTGAGATCTACTATAATGAAGGTGCAGTTCATTCCAGAACAGATGAAGACTGCACAGAGTCAGAAAATTTATTATGCTGATAGGAGAAAAAGGCCCATGGAGTTCGAGGAGGGAGACCATGTGTTCCTTCGGGTCTCACCTCGACGGGGATTGCAGAGATTTGGCTGAGGCGACAAGCTATCTACGAGGTTCTTTGGCTCTTTTCAGATCCAGAGTAGAGTTGGCGATGTGGCATATCTATTAGCTCAACCTCACCAGATGGTCCGGGTACACAACGCCTTCCATGTGTTGGAGCTACGAAGGTACGTGCATGATCCATCACACGTCATCGACTGGGGAGAGATGGACATCGATGATGGAGAGACCTTTGCGGAGTACCCAGTGGACATCAAGGATTGGTAGGAGAATATCCTTCGTTGGCAAGCTATTTACATAGTGTGTGTCTGGTGGCAGCATGTGAAACTCCAGGAGAGCACGTGGAAGTGAGAGGCTCCGATTCGCATGCAGTACCCACATCTTTTTGAGTAGCCTTTTTTTTCTTTTTGGGGACAAAAAATCACTACGGAGGGTGTGATGTAAAGTCCCGGTTTTTCCCATGTACTATTTTGATATTATATGGGAATTACTTCGAGACCTGGCTCTGAGAGGGCATCAAGTTCCGAGGCCTGGTGATCCCAGAAGAAATGTTTGATTTTAATTCAATAAATAAATAACGCGCGGATGCAGTTTTCCTAAAAAAGTGGAATAACTCCAGAATGGGTGCTCAGATCCGAAATCTGAGGGCACCATTGCATTCGGAACCGAGATTTTACCTTAGGTGGGGCCTAACATCGGTCGGCGCAGGTCGGTGGTGAAATCCAGTTTTTGTGATGTAAACGTAATAAAATATTTAAGTAAAATTTTTTTTTTCTACAGCGAAATATTTTAAATATGTTGAAAAGGATATATGTTATCTTTTTATTTAAATAAAGGCCTACGCAAGGGTCCATGGTTACCAACCTTGGAACACTGAAACCCCTGGAGGCTCTAGAGGCTCAAGAGAAGACCTCCCGACGCGGCGACGACGTTCTAGATGATTTTTGCCGGCGACGACGACGCGACGACTGTATCTTCACCAATGAACACCTTAGAATCCAGGTACGATGTTTCTTTAATTATTTCTTCCCCGTTTTTGATTTCCATGAAGAACGCATACTAATCCAAGATAAGATTATCCCACTGATCAATCATTCTTGCGGGATGGGATATCTGTGGGAATCGTGGGGATTTTATTCTTGAAATTATTTTGGATTTGTTCAACCTCCTAATGGTGATGGTCCAAGATCGACACGAACATCGATCGAGGTTCGTCCTTCTCGATTTTTTGTGTTCTTCTTCCCCAAATTCTTGCATTCCTCGCTGTGTTCTACGAGTTCAACCCGGGGATATGAATGACGGATCGTTTTGCACCCGTTGTGTGATGCAATGATCCCAAATTGAACATACGACATTGGTACAACCCTACGATTGTGCGGCTATGGTGGTGACAGATGGAATTTAAGCGGATTGGAATATATTGTTCTTCGAATGATTTCCGCACAAGTGACCAAAATCAGATTTTAGAGCCGATTGAAGGCCCGATACCCACATATTCGGTATCGCGGCATCGATGGGACCCTTGATCTTGAGTTTCGCGGAAAACGAACTAGAGAAACATGATCCGGAAGATCGGTCGAAGCGCGAGGAAGAAGATGGTGATTCTGGAAATTTCTCAACTACACGTTGTGTAGTATGGGCTACATGGTGTGTGTTCGTCGGTAGGATTACCTGGCGTGTACTCCGGGAGTAAACGAACATGGGTTGGGTATATGGCCAAGGACATGACATGTATACCCTTCCCTAGATAGAACCATCCAGATACAGCGGATTCCTCGTGTACTAGTACACAGGCAGGTGACACCGACACAGACATACGCCATGTATGGGAACATGGCCAGCATACACGGAGCGAGCCCAGTTGCTCGAATACAACGTCTGTTTCTTTTACACGTCGTGTAGTTACTTTCTATCAGAAAATCCAAATGAAACGGGTCGTTTACAAGGGTAGTACTCAGAGTCATGGAACATGGCATGTGATTCTTCTACATGATGTGTAGTTTAGTTTTACATAGCATGGACGAATGACATAGTCCGTTTAAACAGGTAGTACACGGGGTCAAGGAACACGGCATGTAACCAATTATTCATGGCATGAGATACTTTTCTTATGTGACTTGGACTATTTTTCTTAGGGTTTGTACCCTTTGTGTTTTCCCTGAATGTTCTGGAATCATTTCTTCATACAGTACTATGATCCCTTCAATAGGACTTCCTGAATACAATTTTTGGAGTCCCCTCAATGAGACTTTGATCCGGATCCTCTATTCGTTCCTGGAACCCTAGGTAGAGTTCTTGGATTGACGTGACCGACATTACCTAAGCGTCGATCATATTCTTAGAGGATTAGCTCAGACTGAGTTGTCGGAATCACCACATGACTTGGTTCTGATCCTCTTCCTAGAATCATGTTCCCAAATTACTTGTGGATTGTGTTCTCTCGGAATGAGTACTTCGTATCTCTATCTTCAGTCCAATGAGTGTGTTCTTATTGTTACGTGCTTAGTGGAATGTTCGAGCTGGATCCTAGTGCCGGTATCGCGATGGTCGTTTGTGTATGAGTATATCTGGATATTCTAGTTATTTGTTCTGTAGAAATATACTTTGTGTAGCTGATTGTATCTTTATTTGTCTTATTTTCCCTTGTTGTATGTTTCTCTGTGGTTTCGGGGTGTCCTACTGGGTATTGTTATAGTCACCCCTGCATAGGCTTTATCCACACATGTCGTGTCTTGTGTAGACGAGCGAGCCTTTGAAAGGATTCTAGGTGGACCAGGACTGGACGGTGCTCCGTGAGATCAGGCGGGCAGAGCTGTGTTCGTATGGATATAGATTGTAGTCCCAGTACCATTCCTTACAGGTTTTATTTTATTATAGAATTTCTTTTGGTGGGATTTTAATTTTGGCCTAGGGTTTTACTAACATGTACTTTACATTCCTGTCGTACTCTATTGGTTGGGTTTCACTGTATGCATTCAACTTTTCCTTTTTAGTAGTTTTTACTTTTCAGCTTTGTGGGCATGGAGATGTGTGTGCATGTGTACAGGTTCATAGGAAATGCCTCCCATGTTAGTAGTATGCCTACTCGGTGGTTGTCACTAGCCCCTAGCCAATTGGAGGCAGGCTTGGGGTGTTACGGCTCAGGCCCCACTGGCACAGGTCATGAAAAAAACATAATTTACGAAATTGTTGTCCTATTGAGGAAGAATTTAATAATCTGAAATCACATATAGGATTTCTAACATATGGCACCTTCCATAATACATGACACCATTGGTTTATCCTAGGACATTCAATTACAACATATATAGAAATCCCTCATAACAGTTCATGAGACGATTTTGAATTCCAAAATGATATCCCATGGGAGTGTCAAACTAGGTGCACAGCAAGGCCCATTGTGATGTACCTCACTACCCTAAGCGAAGCACAACCCATCTTTATAGGGTTGTTACCTCTTGGTTCATCTGTTCCAGATCCACAACCCCTCTTATTATACAAATAGGGATATATTACTATAAAATCACTCACTCTATCCTTCACTAAATGTCCATGAATGTTTCCTATACATTGACTCATCCCTATACATATATTTATCAATGTCCCTTGGGTCATCACCAAGGTTTTATCATCCTAGCTTTAGATGGTTAAATAAAATTTTCCTTTGATTCAAACTATAGAGTCCCTCTATTTTAAAAAATTAATATTATATTACATTTTCATAGTATAAAAAACATTACATGAAATGATGAAAGAATACTATACTAGTTTACTGTCTTGTAAAATTAGGAAACAATAACACTTTAACATAAATGTGCTACACAATCTCCCACTAGGTTCTCCATGACTAGTTCCCTTCATAGACACATCAAACATAATACATATCTTAGTAACAAGGGTAAGGAATCTTAAAGAGGGGTGATCTAAAATGTTCGGTAAGGGTAAACATGAGAGAAATGTATGTATAATAATGATATTAATACTTCGAGAACATGATCATAAAGATATAAGATCATACCCTTCATATCAAAGATCATAATAGAGATCAGGGTTAGTAGTCCATAATACATGAAACATAATAAAATGAAGATCATTATACATGAAATAATAACATATGAATAAAACATGGAATTATGGAAAACAAATAAGCATATAATATGATTTCTATAGTATCCCATGAATCACTACAAAGACTATCAATGGTTACAATGTCCTTTACATAACCTATTAAACCCCCATTACTGTCCATTATTTTTGAACCGACAGAACCCTCATTCTGGCGATGTATTACTGAATCAAGTGGCCCTTATTACATCCATATATTACTAAAATTATTGAACCCTCATTCCCATCCTATTTATATCATGAGATATAAATCATTATCCAATACATTGTAAGAAGATACTGGTCACACCCGTCAGATAATGAAATAATAAATTCATATTCAACAAGATAATAAATAAACATATCATAAAACTGTAAAGGAAATGGGTATCATAAATATGTAATCATATCATAACTAGTGGGAATATATAGGTTTTATAATAATTTCACCATAAACATAACTCGTGAAATGAATCAGGTTTCAAAATCATATTACCCATATAAGAGGAACATGTTTCATTACATCATTCCATCAATATATATTCTATTTGGAGAACGAATATGACTGGAAACATTAAATTATTCTCCCATTAAGGGGTGAGTTACAATAATGGATGTTATCTTAGATGGGAAATTTTTTTAAAAGATCATTAAAAAAAATTCATGATAAATATATCATTTCCTCTTGAAAAATTCTTTTTATAACATAAATAATTTGGAAAACCATATACTTAGAAAATAAATTTGAATATGAATAAAGGAATCTATGAAAATAATAATACATTTTTAAAATAATTTTTCTTTTTAAGGGATCTTCAATTATATTTTAAAATCATTTTGAAATCATTTTCAAGAACATGGTTCTTAAATATAATAGATTATAGACCAAAGAGAGAGACGGTCATATTTTACCTAAAAAAATTATATGATGTCCTAAAGAGTAGTAAAATGGATCTAAAAATAGGAGATATCGTGAATAAATAGATGTTATACAATCTCATGAATATTCCAGGAACATGGATCATAATATTTCATCATGTGAAGCATAAACATAAACAATATTGGAAAGAGATTGGATTGTCTCAATATTCTCCTATAACTTCGTAGTGTGGGATCATTATGTACATGTCCGAAAAGGTATTTAAATGAATCTTAAAATATCATTACCGAATTTATCTAATGATCTAACATATAAAATTGTAGTATATACACCTCAAAATAGTTTTTAGGAACATAACAAAAAATGACTATAAACGAAGGAAAATTGAAACAAATTTTTCTTTATCGAGTTGGTATCTTTCAAAAATTTAACCACTTGAATGAAGGATCATAAAAGAGACAAGTGAATACCCAGAATTTTTTATAATATTATAATAAAATATTTGACAGTAATTTCTCCTTAAAAAATAATATTGTTGTGAACATAACATGTATCCCATTAAAATAAAAGTGAGATGAAATTCCCCGTACCTAATGTCTTGACTCTCTTCAGACATGTACTAGTTTCCTATATAATTTATATAATTTTTTATTAATAATTTATTGAATCATATAATAAAAATTATTACCATATATGGTTGTATTATTTCCTTATATTACATCCCTTTTGATAATCTAATGTTAAGGTTTCACTTTGGATAGTATTTTCTTTCTTCATCTCATGTTTATTAATTTGTTATATAGTTTGTCTTTATATATATGTAATGATTCTAGGACATAGATATTGATATAATTAAAATGTTCATACTTATAGGTGTATTATAATAATATATATAATATATATTTACAAAATTGAATACAGGATTCATGGAGAATGTAACTCGTACGTATGCATGAATGATGTTTCCATTTTTATAGTTATATTGAAAGAAGGTATGTAAATGAAATATGAATATAAATGTATATATATATATATTTATTTATTAAAGTATAATTAATATTTCATATATATCATATATATTCACTAAACCAAACTTTAATACATTCCATGTGGTCTGTGAACGAATCACATCACATAGAGGTAGCGGTGGTCCACACATCCTCAAACGAGATTAACATATAAACAAAAAATAAAATTAAAAGTGATGTGTCCATTAAAAGGAATAATGAAGATTGAACTGAAACTAAAAAAATACAAAAATTATATAAATATAGTTTATATAATATTGGAAACCATGATTGGGGTTAAATGAGAAATGAACACTCAATGTTTTGTGTGGTACTCATTCATGAAACACAGAAGCAATATGTTTTTATATAAATTAGATTAAGTTGTCTATAACAGTAGGTTGAACCAATTACATAAAAACATAGTTTATTAGGGATACTGAATTGGTCACATAGTAATTTTATAAATTGAGTGTATAGGTGGGGCATAAAATAATTGGAAGGTTCTTGGGAGAATATGTTACCTCAAAATCAGGTATCTACTTTTGGATTGTGAAAAAAAGGATTCCTTGAGAGGATTTTTGCCAAAAGTGATTCTTCAAGGTAAAAGGTAGAATATTTGGGAGGCTACATGGCCTGAGAAATTCTAAACATAAAATGTTTTATAAGTCTGATTATTGGGCAGAGGTGGGTGTATTTTATTGTAGATATTGTGTGACACTCTAGCTAGTATTTCCAGAGAGTTACACCAACATTTTCTATCATGAATGTGTATCAAATAATATTCCAAGATCCATAATATTTACAATAGAATATATATATATATAAATATAGGGACATAAAATTGGGGTTGTTAATGATTCTAGGTCATTATTGGTATCAAATTTAAGGTTTAGTACTTTATTATCCTACATTTGAACTTAACATATGTAATAAATTTTGATCACTTGAACTTATAGTTTTGGTAAAAAAATAATGTATAACATATTATAAAATATAAATTATACTAATTAAAAATATGTAATCCATTTTTTCATGTTATATTCTTTGATGTGGTATATGTTAATGTAAAATTGATCCAACTATTGAAACTATGTTGTGTGTATTTAAAATTAAACAAATGATCAATGGTTTTCATAGTTTTTATGTCCATTATCAAAGTAGAAATGATTTCAATGCTCAAAATTTGATTAAATTTTCTAAATATTAACTAATTGAACTTTTATATCAAATTAAAATATATTATAACCTTATAAATAAATTAAATTACATTTTATTTTTAATTAAAATCTGGTATTTTTCATTATTCATCTAAAAATGATGTTTTTCAGAAAAACCACAAATATTCACCAAAGCCTAATTTTGATGTTTTTAATTAAAAACTAAATTTATTTTCTAAAATAAAATTTATAAATATGTCTATAATTACTTTCATTATTATGAGTGATTCATTCAATAAAACATAGTTTTTAACCACAAAATGACTAAACCAAAAATCATATTTTTCATTATCAATATATTTTATTTATATAAAAAATTGTAAAATATATTTCAACTTAGTTAATAATATTTATATAACCCTTTTTTAATATCATGGTTATGATTATCTTATATATAAAAAATAAAATTATGTTTTGTAGAAACACAGTGTTGTGTGTATCGTATGGTAAGTCAGTGTTGTGTGTATCATAAACCAACTCAGTATTGTGTGTAAAAGATGACATGTAGATGTTGGGATTAACATATGTAATTTTTTTGTGTGAAAGGAATATTTTAATAAGTGTATTTCAAGATATGAATGAAAATTAAAAATTATTATAAAAAAGTGGTCTATAAAAATTCACGATGTTACAGGAAAAACTAATATACATTAAAAAAGCTACCACCACGTGAATCGATCATGATTCATTTTAATCATAACCTCCCATGGAAATATATAATTTTGGATTTAATTTATTTGGGATATTTTTAACATAATTATACATATGTAATTATAGTATCACATTAATCTTTTTACTATCAATTGTATTAGAAAATTATAATGTATCTCATGTGTATGTGTGGACTGCTGCCTCCACGAAGTGATAATATTTGTATGTTCGTTTCAGACATGTATATTAATATTGATATATTTAATAAATATAAATTACATATATAATTTAATAATTATTATGTAAAGGTTAATAATTTTTTATCTTTTTTTGTTCATATTCCAAAAAACGAAAACATTTTTCATGGTTATGTAGTACGTACCATATCAATGATTAATGTAACTACTTTTTTATATAAAATTATTCTCCACTATCATTAATAATTATATAATTAATATATAAATTTTAGTTATATCATGTTTAATAAACGATATATGATGGAATCATGATCAATATACCACGAAAAAAACAACAAAAACAAAACACACATGAATAGTGATGCAATTATATGTTAAAACCATGATTTTAACAAATAATTGTTAATAAATGGGTGATAAAAGAAGAAAAGTAATAAAATAAAATGTATGATATATATGATTATTTTATATATTTAATTTATAATAAATCTATTCTTATTATACAATAGTTTGAAACATGTACAAAAGATGTTTGAACAATGTTTAGGGATTCTCATCTTACTTTGACATCTATGAGACATATGCCATATTCACCAATTATTTATTTTTTATAGTGTATATACTAAACCGTTGGTATGTTATATCATGATTCTTTTTATTTTAATTGTATTTAATGATTCATTTGATGTTATTTGGGATGTGAAAAAATGTTATACATAATTATAATGGTTTTTTGTTACATTAATATTATTAATCCAGATAGATTATGTATAAGTCCATGATAAGGGAATTATTTGATGTTTTTATATTAAACTAAATATATTTTTTTATCTTATATTTATTGAGGAAATATTCATGTAATAGGACAATTTTCCTCAATTTGGTACAAACATTTATTGTTAAAAAACTTTTAAGGAAATATGTCATTACATCTTCATTCAGATGAAAATATATCTTCATGTAAGTCCATGTTTTATAAAAATTATAACAATTTTTTAATACTATGAAAATAATAAATTAAAAAAATTTCACATATTTTTGTTTTTGAAAATGATTTATAATTATTATTCCAATTATTTTTTTAATGTGGTACTCATTGAATATATAATGAAAGAAAGAAATGAATTATTTTCTTTAACATACTCTACATGAGTAGAATTTCATGTTTCCATAACTGCTATCTAATTTTATGAAACCATTTTACCTTATCATTATTATTATTACATAAAATTTTGTTAGTAATATTTTGGAAATTTTGTGTTTTATATGTTATTTTCAAATGGGAAATGATTTTACCCTCAAGAATATTTTAATGGAATTTATATAGTACTTATATTTTTCATTGAATACAAGTCTTATATTACTTATTTTCAAATAGAGATATGTTGTAATGATAATATTCTTATTATTCATTAAGATGGTTTATGATCATTTTGACTGGGGATACACTATTTTGTTACCCTACTATGTATTATTCTATATGGTTTATGATTATTTTAATTTAATGTAAAATGTATTAACAAGTATTATGGTAATTTTTCACTATGAATGTTTATATCAATTTTGTTCACCCATTAATATGAAGATTAAATTGGACATAATAAGTAATGGGAAGGTCCTGGTATCACCCTTCAATGCATTGATATTTTTAATGACAAAAACTTGTTTGTCTATTTTCATGACTCCTTACCTATTTATGTACTATGACATGTAATAACATAATGACCATATGATTATGATTTGTGGAATTAATAATTCCATCATTATAATATTAGTTATTAATATAAATTTTATTATTTTCATTGTAATGGTATCATTGTATAAATTTCAAGATCATGTGACTATTAATATGAAAATATTTTATAATCAATTATTTCTTCAATATTATTCTATGTGTTAAATTTAATGATAAAATGAAAATAATATTTTTAGATATTTGACATGATATACTAATTATGACTTATTTATTCATGATAGATTCCACTATACACCTACTCTTACTATTCAGAAAATGTCATAAGATTCATATGCATCTAATCCCTATGATTTAGGGAAGTATATTGCGATTGATATGAAGTAATGCAATAAAGAGAAAAATGGTTTTCTAAAGGAAATTATTATTTTCTATTGTTGTAAATTTCAATGTATGATTCAAGTATATATCTTGATTTTCAAGACAACTAAAATATTCCGTCCTTTGGGCTGTGATTTCTAGTATATAGTGCCCATGTAATGATATAATTTCAAAATATAGTCTATATGGTTCATGGAATATTTGGTTGGTATAAAATAATGTTTAATAGAATCATTTGGAACTAGAATTTGAAAAACATAAATTTGAGAATATAAACATCTTTCTTTGAGGATGCGTTTAATTTAAATATAACATTTTAAAGTTTTCATGGAGGGATTCTATGTGAATTTAAATGAAATACGTCCATTTTTTCGTACTACAAGCTGATGTGGACACTAGAATATTGGTACCTAGGTGTAATAACACTAAATAGGGTGCATTGGGATTTATGTTGATTGTTACATAGTTCACAGCAAGAGGACTTACTATATATCTTGTTTGACACTCCATGGGATAAAATTTCATTAATTTACATTTTCATTAAAAATAACTATGAAGGATTTGAAAATATTTATAGGACTGTAGAATTTTCCCACTGATACCATGTTAATTATTCAGAGGTTATCTATAATTTTGTTTTCAAATCATGTTATCTATTTCACTACTTATAATGTTATAAATTATTATTAATGTTTTTTATATAATATAATGTATTTCATTGAATAAAAATGAATACTAGTGTAGGGAATGATAATATATAAATGAACATAAACCATGTCAGAGTTTCCCTCCTAGGTAAGATAACAATGCTATATTTGAAGCTACAACTAGAACTGAAATAAATAAAATTATTTTTAGGAAGTTGAATTATTCTATATTAAATAACATTTCTCTTATGTAATATCATACTAACACACAGTGCAACATAAAAATGATAGAACATTTCATGAATACGTATTTTCCATCATTTATGGGTCTAAAAATTTGTTTGTATCCGATCAGTGGATAAGTTCATTAGAAAATATATTTATCATATTAGAATGTAATGATAGATAGATTGATGTCATAGAAGTTTATATTCTGTAGGAGATGTGAAAAAATGGTGTTAGTATATTCAAATCACTAATTTAATGGAATTAATTGTGAGATGAGTGTGGAAGTATTGTAAAGAACATGTCCTGGTAATATATATTCCACATGAGATACCATCACATTTGAATAGATAATTATTTAGAAAAAAATGATGATGAATATGTTTCTATGTATAAATACGAAATTACTAGTTATCTAAGGAATGATAAAGAATATATATATATAATCAAAAGTGTAATATTAACTATATCCTTTTTGGATATATTCAATCCATCGAAGAAAACTAGTCACCAAAAATCACTCAAAATATAGTTAAATTTTATCATGTCTTATCAATATAGAGAAATAATATTAGAAGCCTTGTGTACATGAATTAATATTAGATAAGAAGAGGATGTAAGAGAAAAATCGAAATGGTGAAGAATATAAAGTTATAATTTCAAATTTGTTATAATTTTCTAAAGAGACACCCTTGTACATTGTAGAATGGAATGGGGGTTTTATTCCATTATGAATAGAGTCGTCATTCTCTAAAGTGAATTAAATGGTATGAAAAAAAATTAAATTATAGTGTTTAATTAAAAATTATCTATTGAACTATATACAAAAATTTCCCAAATGTCTAGATTAAATACATCATAACAAGAAAATTGATCAAGTTAAAAGTTACGTTATTATTAAATATGAATTTGAAGAATGTTATAGTTTATATGGATTCACGAATTATGTTGTTGAATAATTTCACCAATGATATTCCTATCATAAGAATCATGAAATTTATATGGACTACAATATATCAGATTTTCATTAGTGATTTGAATAAATGTTTAATTTTATTCATAACCGAAAAAAATGATTTACTAGAATGGTGAATCATTTGGATAAATCCAAAATAAATGTAATAGAACACTTAATATGTTTCAGATGTTGAGTTCATAATATTTAGTTCAGATAAAGCGAATATTTACATTGAATTAGTAAATGAGATAGTGTTTGTGACCATGATAATGGATAGTGATTTGGATAAAATGTAATTATGAATGTGTTAACTAAATTTTTAGATACATGGAAAATACTAAATATCAAATGATTTTATTGTGGTATTATGGTGATTCAGGTTATTAGGGTGCTTCTAGAGAATATATGTCCAAATTATTCAATTTTTATATGTCACTATGAGATACTCTACTAAGTGCTTTGATCATTATTTAAATCAAATATTTTATATTTTGTGATTTAAATTTGGTTTGGTTAATATTGTAGGGGTCTTAGAGTTTACTATTTATTTAATGTGTTATGTATAAAATTTGTTGAACTATTGAGGTTTTATAGATTAATTTCATATTATAACATATTTAAATTTATTTTTTTTATAAATATTTATAGATATCAAGAACGACTTTTAACTCATTTATGGAAAATATGATTTATTAAATGTTAATTATAGTGATTCAATGTATGAACCTGACCCCAGTTTCCTAGATCCAGTTCCTTATTTTAATACATTGAAATGATTAAAATGGTTCAAAATAGAAATAACTAATTAGTTTAGTAGATTTGGAAAACTATATACATACATAGGTTCACCATGATAACATGAAAAGGAATACAACAGATAAGGATTTTTGGGAACATCCACAACTCTAAGTATATCAATGTAGGTCATTCATAATGAACATATTCATGTCCTAATAAAATGAAACATAAGAAAGGGGTGAGATGAAATTCTCTGTGTGGGTATGCAATAAAGTGTAGGATATCATAAAAATAATAATTATTCATGGATATTAACTCTGAACACATTCCTTTAAATAGCTAACATAAACACATTTTTGTAGAAATATAATATGAGAATGTAATGGCATAAAAAAACATAATCCATGGTATTCTACTTGTTTAATAACAACATGAACATTCAACTACTAGTCTCATAATGATGGAAATTCATATGATAGAAATTATAAAATATAATACCAAGGCCTTATCCACGATATATAAAAATGTATAAGGCCTCGAAAAAAACCATAAATGTCCATTTTTTAAAGCCCTCTTTCCAAGAACATTGTTTGTCTCATGAGACCTACCAAAGCACATAGTGAATATAGAGGGAACCAACTGAAAATTTTTATGTACAATAAATTCCTCTTATTAATGTGGATGAACATAAAAAAAGTAAATACATTCATAATGAAACTATCATATGTTATATAAATAAATTTTCTCACAAATTTAAAATAAACACATACCATTCGAAGTAAATTGTTCAGTGGAATGAAGATAGAACATCCTTATTCAAACTAATTATAAAACATTCAATAAAACATTGGTTATGATATCATTGTATATAAAACTCAATGTAGTAAATTATTCAACAATTATATTTGAAATGATGAAGATACTTTTAAATGACACCATTAATAAATTCTCGTGGAAAAAATCCATAAACATTCCAAAATGTCCCATATCACCTTGAAAAAGTCAAATCAGAATATCTAATAACTTCGTGATAATAATAATACTCTTGATATGATATACCAAAGGGTAGTACATACACAAAAAACACAATGTATGTTATGAACAAGGCATATGTCTCATAAAATTTAATGTTATATGAGAAATATCATCTTTACTTTTGAAAGATGAGTGGTTTTGGAAAATAATTTGTATTTTTTAAAAACTTGGTTTTAAATGTTTTTCTCCAAAAAATGATAAGTAAAAATAATTTAGATTACTTTTTATGCAGATATGATGTCCCACTAAAGTGAAATCATGCTAAAAGTGTTTTTATCAAAGCTTTAGAATTAAAACATTTCAGTACAGTTTACGGAAATCATAAAAAGGGATTTTAAATCAAAAAGTCATGTTTTATTTAATAAAACAATAAATTAACAAAAACAGATTTTAATGATAAAATTATTGATTTAGAAAGATAAATCTAGCTTAAAATTATTTATAGAGTTAACTTTAAAATAGGAATGATTTCGGGAAGTTTGTTGAATCAGGCTTGCATTTCAGAACATTTTTTGAAATATTCTTTTAAAACATATAACCCCCATAAATGTAGGTATGATTATGTTTGGAACAAGAATATATAACATTTATATAGAAATTATGAGGAGTTAATATCAATGAATATTAATTTAATGTAGGTAAGTAGATAATAAGAGTAACTGGAATGAAATTGGAGGTTCGGGTGGAAAATCCTTAAATCATTGTAATCAATTGAATCATATGTCCAAAAATAATAATCATATAATTATACATTGAATATAATAAATATAAATATTATCATGTTATGAAAACTTAATGGTCAGTATTAATACACCATAAAAAAGTAGTAGTAGTGAATAAGGAATATCTCATAATAAATGGGTTTGAGATGAAGAAACCCCTTACCTTAAGTGTGAATGTGTTCTACTTTTGAACATAAGGTCTTAGAATATAGAAGTAGACATATTAATAAATAAGATAATAACCGAGTATACATTTATTTATTTATTGATAATTTGTTTATTTATTTTATATCATTATTTATATTTTATTGTATTGAATGGCGTCTTTATAGAGTGTCTATGCTTTTGATTTTCATAATCGGTTCACTTGTTTTAAAGTAACCAAGTTCATGTGGAATTGATATAAATCTCATGAATTGAAATTAAATATAATTTATGGACATACAAAAGTATTAATCTTAATTTATATAATTTGGACGGATTGAAATATTACGAATCTTTATATGAAATATTATTGACATTCACTTCGATTATTTTTTCATAATTTTGATTTTTAGGAACTAGTTCAATTATATGATTTAATAATATGAATTTATACTGGTTCATTAATTTTATTTAGGTTGCAATACAAATAAACTAGGATTTTTCAACCATAAAAATGGTTTCATGACAATGAATGAAAGGTAAATTGAAGAATGAAACGCCATTTTCCATGATATTTATAAATTGGAACCTCATGGATGTTGATTTCATTTATAAAAGAAAAGGGAGAGAGAAAAAATATTGATGATTGTTAATACATTCACATGATATATTTAATGTATATATATGATACCAGAGTTATTATATTTATTTGGATAGTGGAGGATGGGATAGAATAACAGATGATACTAAATTGAAATGAAACTAAATGAAAAAAGGGTATTTTACCTCTTGAAATAACCTCCTTGAGAATCTCTTTAAGGTGATTGGTATTGTTCTTTTGGAAATACCGAGATCATCATGGTTGTATTTAGTGACAATGTAAGGGTATTTGGGCCAATCATTTACAAGGTATCAGGCATGCGAGGAGTGGGAGTAAGAGTGAAAAGAGGTTAGTGTTTATTGTGGAGAAGATAAGTTATCTTACATTATTTTAATCATTACTATAATATTTTTCTAATGACTAAGAATAGTCTTAATCAATGTGTCCCCAAATAGTGATAAGGGAATGTTAGTTCGAACCATGTGGGATAACATCAATTAGGAATTAAAAAATAGTTTATTTAACAGATAATTTGTATGTACGGTATTTTAACATATTTCACTATTCATAAAAAATTATTGAATTGTAGAAAAATCCCCAAAATTCACCCCATCCATTTTTCGGCATTTAGAATTAATAAATGAACTACATTTTTAAAAAATAATTTCCTAATATTATTTATTAAATTTGTAAATAAAATCAGAATTTATTTAAAAACAACAACATTTAAACTATAACTCATTTTATAACAAAATGATAAATTAATCAAGGTCCATTAAAATTATATTATAAAAATAATAAAATAAAGTAAAAATTTAAGAATATATTTTTTGAAAATAAAATTACATTTTATATTATTAAATAAAATCATTAAATTGGAATTAAAATATGTATGATGTAGAGACCCGATTCCTGACGTACATGGACATTACATTACTTTTTCGGAATACTTAGTACATAACAAAAACACACACCCAAGGATCGTAATAGTTTAGTGTCTTTGGAAACTCGGAACGTAATCATCTAATCGTGGTGAAAGATCTTCAATATCTCCCATAAAGATCTTCCCGTTTTTTTACCTAAAACCTTTCTTTATATCTAGGGGAAAAGAAAACATAAAAGGGTGAGCTCAAATGCTCAGTAAGGGTAAACGAAAGAAAAATTAATCACATCATATTCATAAGAACATAACTTTTGGAAATCTTAACCTGCAAAAGAGAGCATAATTTCATAACATGGGACAAATCATAGTAGTGAAATGAAATCCCAATAAGCATAACATAAAACATGAAACATTGTGGCATACACACATAATCATAGAGAATCATTTCTTGTTAGTCATGACTCATTGCCAAGACTATCTTAGTGGACAAAGTCCCTTTCTGAATCGAGTCACCCTCGTTTCAGTCCTGTTTCACTGAACCGGTATAACCTACCATTCTAGACATGTCTATCTCATGAGATATGAAATTTTTACCCAATGCATTGGACGGAGATATAGGTCCCACCCATCTCATAACGATACCATTCTTATGTGTGCCCCAAAATCATAAATCATACATCATTGCATAAACCATGTAATAAAAATGGGAATCTCAAACATCGTGACATCATAAAACATTTCATATAAGATAAAGGAATTCATAAAAATAATTCCATCAAAACATGATCAAATCAATGTAATAATAGGGATAAAAACAGGACCCTTTATTATCTTAGATGGAAAATAATTTTGAAACAACACTTGAACTCCATTCTTGAGGAAAATATCATTTCTTCTTCAAAAACATTTTTCCTTTCATAACATGTCATACGACTTTATAATAAAAGAAGTTGATTAAAAATAAACTTTAAAACTTGTAAAGGAAGCTTCTTGGAAATAATGTTTTAAAAATCCATTCATGTTGTATAAGCTAAAAAAACATTCTTCGTACGTTTGTCAGAAAAGTCAAAAAGTACCTCGTACGAAAAAACGACAAAAGATTCCTTTCATATTCTTTACTAAAAACTTTCCGAAGGGTAAAATTGGATTTAAACTATTTTAAGTGGATGGAAACTATATTACATATCGAGGGAACATGGATGTGGATGATAAAATACACCCCAATAAATACTTACGAATAAACAATCTCGGATAAAAATGAGATTGTGATATTTCCCTTACCTTAGGTCCGACTTGCTTTGTAAGTGTTCGAACCTCCTGTATAATGATTTCAATCATGTTATTGACTTATTCCAGAATCATATTCATTGTTATTATATCATATATGGTCCACTTATGACTTTATATTACCCGTTCTTTTGTAAATTCATGTTAAAGTAGCGTTTTGGGTAAAATCGTCTCATTTGTCGTTCGTGTTTTTAACTTGTAATTATTAATATGATTACATGGATAATTATTACTTATATCCAGAATGTAAAACATGATTTATATATAATATATATTCAGAATATATATATATATAATATATATCGATAAATGGAATGAAATACACCGTTCATGGAGACGGTAGTCCGTACGTACGCATGAATGCTGTTTTCGTTTCCTTATTGAATTGAATGGAATTAAGTAGATGACATAAATATACATAAATACAGTATCACTATTATGTCATATATTTCATTAGTACTTATTATATATACTTTATAATCATTCATGAATGGTTAATCATATGAATGAATCTCATCGCGTCGTGGAGACGGTAGTCCGTACGTACGTACGAGCGATGATATCGTTACCATGGTCGTGGAATTGAGTTGATGTGTATGTATACTATTTCAGTATCAATATAACTTTATAATAATCATGTATAGTTACTCATTACACCATTATACCCATCCAATTAAGGTGGTGACGGAAAATAGATTACACCACGGCGTGGAGACGGTATTCCGTACGTACGCACGCGCGGTGATTTCCTTTCTCCGTAGGATGTATAGAAGGTTAATTAGAGTTGTTTCATATTTATAATAACATATAAGTATATAAGAAATACTGATGTTATTACTTTATCATGAAATAACTAAAGAAGTAGAAGTTGAAGAAGATAGAAATTGAAAAGATCGGTAATGGATATTACCTCTTCTTTGGAACACCTCTTTGAATCCTCCACATAGGGAACTAAGATTGGTCTTTGAAGAAGAGAAGGACCTCTAGGATTATTCTAGGGAAGTGGAGAAGTGATTTTGGCAGGGTTTGGCCGAGCTTGAGTGCTCAAATTGGTGTGAGGAGGAGGGGGAGGAGGTGCCCTTTTATAAGAGAGGAGAGGGGCACTTTAGGGATATCTCAAAATATTATTTTATATTAAAGTCAAAATCGGTTTATAATGGTTCCAAAGGGACTTATTTCGAAGCTAAAGTGTGGATGGGTCGAAATAATATCATCCAATAGGATTTAGAAAAGTTTAGGGTATTATTTTAACCTTATCAATTAGATTTAACTCTAAGTTAAATAATTTAACTTTTACCGTGTCTTTTTGTTTTCTTTCACTATATGGTTAATAAACTTACTATAACATGCCAAAAGAACCCCAAATTGTATATTATTAATACATATATCCTTATCTAAGTCATTTGGCCTAACCTTAGATTTTTAGGAATAAAATAACAATTAATAATATTTGATTTAAAAACTATTTTGTGTCAGTTTTGACACTATTTGATATATGATTTTTGTGAAAGTCATAACAGAATTATATGTTCGAACCAAGTTTATTAAATCAACACTAATATATCATAGTAATCTAGAAAATTAGTGGAATTCATAAAAAGTCTTAAATTACATTTATTTTGGTATTTATAATATCAATTATGTTAATATTTCATTAATAAGATAATTACCGCATCATCTTTGTGTCATAAATAAATTAAATTATATGATGTCTAAAAATTACAAATAAAATACCATCATGTAGGAAATCTTTTTAGATTTCTAATGAAAAATTACAATCTAATTTATCTTATGTACAACTCTATATTAAAAATGTTTTAGTAAATATACTTTGATTTTAACTCTTTTAACTCTTCTTTGAATTAAATAATAATAAATGTCCTAATCTAATCCAAGTGGGCCTAAATGATAATATTTTACACTTAAGGTTGATTATTGGTCGAGATACACTTGTCCAATAGAATTAGGACATGTGTTAGGGTAATATTAATATCATTCTTACCCTTAATTACCCTATTTACTTTTAACCGTGGTAAATAAAAGTAAAAAGTTACTATTCACCAACAATTATTTTCATCTCATTGAACAACATTTTACTTACTGACATCAACCGTGTCTCTCGGATTTCTGAAATTCCATTCACAGAAGCGGTAAAATTAAGTTTTATGAAAAATTCAGTTTTTTAACTACCACTTAGTAGTTTCACTATTCATCAAAAATTGTTGTTTTTCAGAACAATGCCAAAATTTCATCCTAAGATATATTTCATATTCCGAATTAAAAAATGAAGTCTATTTTACCAAATTCATAACATAGAAGTTGCATTAATTAATTTTATAATTAAATCCCACTGTTAAAACAAATAGCATGTTTTTAAGAAATAGTATCCATCAAAAGATTGACACTTGATTATGTCTGGATTAAATGTGAAATTACATTCAATGACCAACATTGTATTAAATTGTAAAAATATATTCTAAATATACTTTAAAACCACACAAATTAATAATTTATCACTATTAATTATTTAGATTAAAAAAGTTGTTTTTAATTATAATTTAGTAATTTTCACTATTCATCAAAATATGAAAGTTATCCGAAAAGTAACAAAATTTAACCTTAGGCTTAATTTGATAGTCTGAATCCCAAAATGAAGTCCATTTTGAGAGATAAAATTTCTAAAATTTAAAAAGTGGTTATTACTATTCATAATGGTTAGTTTTAATAATATTTTAATAGCATATCGTTGTTTCATGAAACTCAGTATTGCGTACTACACATGCTATCGAGGAAGGTTGTGATTGCGTGTAATGCAAGGCAAGTCAAAGATGCGTGTTGTGGAAGCTCCTTTTGGTGTAGCATACAACACAAGACATTAATAAAATTAAAAAGAATATTTTTTCTTAAAATCTCGGGTTGTTACATTCTACCCCCCATAAAATGAATTTCGCCCTCGAAATTCGTCAGGGTTATAAATGGTTTAATATTCGAAAGTTTCTTTAAAAAAACCCAAATCGTAAAAAGGAATATCAAAACCAATCTTTAAAAACAAAAATATGAAACGTAACGGTTACCCAAATAAACCAATCACTGGGTTTCCATATAGGTGAAAATATGGATATGGAAGAGAAATCTAACCATCATGTTCTGATGGAGAGTGGTAGAGAACATGGCTATGGAAAAGCCAGCAATCACAAAGCCATAAATTTGTGACGATCTAAGGTATCATCTGATTCATCAGATATAAGATCACTAGGACAACATTTTTGGTTTTCAAGATCGTTTCCCTAAAGTTAAAGAATTTGAATTAGAATAAATACTTACTATATTTTGGTACAACCTCACTGTTGTTCGTGCGTTGAACAATTTCCACTTCATCTCTTAAATAAATGAAGTTGAATTTGTTATTCGTGAAGTGTTAGCAGATCATGTGATAGAATGACGGGTCATTCCATCTATCTCAAACAAAAGGTTAGCAAAAGTTATTAAATATACATAAGTCATTATATAGTGAGATTAATCATATATGGTTCCTAAAATGGACTTATACTTCATATATCATACTGCTTAATATAATAAAACTAGTTTCTACTAAACAGGGACTTCCTGTAGGTCAGTGGTAGGCGATAAAGGCCAGTCGCACTTCGGTTGTGGGTTCGATTCCCACAGCCTTGTCCGACGCGATGGGTTGTCACCCGTCCTGCAGGTTGTCCTTTTTCTAAAACTATATTACTATAACATCCCATCAATAATATCGAAAAAACTTCAATCCTTAAACAATATTAACTTATGTCCCACATAATCCATTCCAATCTTTAGGCTTATCCATAATACTGCAGTCCACTCTCATAACATAGTGAAAATGATTACCAGAGATTTAATACCATCGTTGATCCCCATATAGCATAAGATATGTTTTTTTGTCACATTCCAAACATTCAAAGTCCTTAATCATGTATTCTCTTGAATACCCATTGAAACATAGTGAAAACATGAATGCTGTTAAAAGTTAACACTTTCCACATATCAAAATACTCAAAATTCTATATACTCAAACCATGATATCAAATAGTCCTTATATCAATCATGATCTCATGAATACTGTTAAACATTTCATTTTCTCGTTTCCCTTCATTATGCAGATAATATCTCAATCACTTTGAATACCACATTAGACCAATACATAAATATTCCAATATTCCATGATACAACATTATTTTGGAATCCCATTACATAAACACATAATCATTCCTCCACATCGTTTTCATATTCAACATTGCCAATAGTGATCGCATGTGACTTCCCTTTGTCCTTTTCCTTAAGCGGTTGCTCATGTCGATCATCACTAACCCTTGGATTAGGGAATTTATTAGCATAATGCCCCATTTCCTTGCACTTGAAGCATTGAAGTGTTGGTTGTGTGTTCTCTGCAGTGTTTGCTTTATTCACATCATTAGAATCCCTTTTTCCATTACTTCGACACTTAGCTGCTCGATAACATTCTTTTCCACACTTAAAACATTTTCTAGTCCCTTTAAGACAATCTCCACCATGCTTCATTTCACACTTTGTGAATAAGGAAACATTCATCTTCTTTTCACCATTATTCTGAGATTTCTCCTTGAACTTCATCTTTCATTTTTTGTCAAAACCATAAGATGGATATGTAACACCAACTTCCATTTCTACCTTGATAGCACAACGCACAATTTCTTCATAGCTACTGAAGTCTCTTATAGCCAATGCCCTTCGAAGACTTGGTTTTAAGCCACTGAAAAATCGATCAACTTTACTTTAAGGTTGGATGATAATGCCAGATCCATACCTTGCAAGTCTTGTAAAATTTTCTTCGTATATACAACAGATTCATCATCCTTCTGCTTCAGCTCAAGAAACTCCTTTTCCATCTTTGTTCGAATAATACGAGGGATTTACTTACTGAAAAACAAGTTCTTGAACTCGTCCCATTCGATGGACTCAATTTCATCTCTTTTCCTCGTAATCTTGATAAGATTCCACCATTGATCAGCTTCACCTTACCAACGATATACTGCTAATATGACTTTATCATGTTCAGAACATTGAAGAACTGAAAATATCTTTTCAATGGTACTGATCCATTGTTCAGAAACAAGTGGATCAGAAGTCCCACTGAAAGAAGGTGGACGTTTCCTCATGAAGGACTCAATAGAATATTGTTCCCTTCTCTACTCATTTGGAAGTCCAGAATGATTCATAGATTTTGTAAGGATATCAATAAGATTTTGCACTCCATCTCCCATAACATTTGTTTGTTCAGGAGGACAATCATTGCATTGTCCATTGCATTGATCAACACGATTCCTTCGGGTTCCAGCCATCGTCTAAAACCCAAAAAGAATAGTGTGAGAGGCAAAAATCATGCTAGGGAAAACAACATAATAAAGGGGGAGTACCTTCAATATCTAACATCTTAGGTTTAATTCTAGGATCGTTAGCGTAGTTCTAGAACTATAACCTATACGTATACTTAACCTTAGGGACATCCCTAGACATACCTTAGAAATATCTCTAGTGATCTAACTAAAGTTCTCGCATCCTAGTTTCCAAAGGTTGACTAAACCTTTGCTCTGATACCAACTGTAGAGACCCGAATCCTGATGTACATGGACATTACATTACTTTTGCGGAATACTTAGTACATAACAAAAACACACACACAATGATCGTAATAGTTTAGTGTCTTTGGAAACTCGGAACGTAATCTTCTAATCGTGGTGAAAGATCTTCAATATCTCCCATAAAGATCTTCCCTTTTTTTTCCTAAAACCTTTATTTATATCCTAGGGAAAAGAAAACATAAAAGGGTGAGCTCAAATGCTCAGTAAGGGTAAACTAAAGAAAAATCAATCACATCATATTCATAAGAACATAACTTTTGGAAATCCTAACCTGCAAAAGAGAGCATAATTTCATATCATGGGATAAATCATAGTAGTGAAATGAAATCCCAATAAGCATAACATAAAACATGAAACTTTGTGGAATACACACATAATCATAGAGAATCATTTCTTGTTAGTCATGACTCATTGCCAAGACTATCTTAGTGGACAAAGTCCCTTTCTGAATCGAGTCACCCTCGTTTCAGTCCTGTTTCACTGAACCGGTATAACCTACCATTCCAGCCATGTCTATCTCATGAGATATGAAATCTTTACCCAATGCATTGGAGGGAGATATAGGTCCCACCCATATCATAATGATACCATTCTTATGTGTGCCACAAAATCATAATTCATACATCATTGCATAACCCATTTATAAAAATGGGAATCTCAAACATCGTGACATCATAAAACATTTTACATAAGATAGAGGAATTCATAAAAATAATTCCATCACAACATGATCAAATAAATGTAATAATAGGGATAAAAACAGAACCCTTTATTATCTTATATGGAAAACAATTTTAATACAACACTTGAACTCCATTCTTGAGGAAAATATCCTTTCTTCTTCAAAAACATTTTTCCTTTCATAACATGTCATACGACTATAAAATAAAAGAAGTTGATTAAAAATAAACTTGAAAACTTGTAAAGGAATATTCTTGGAAATAATTTTTTAAAAATCCATTCATGCTGTATAAGCTAAATAAACATTCTTCGTACTTTTGTCGGAAAAGTCAAAAAGTACCTCGTACGAAAAAATGACAAAAGATTCCTTTCATATTCTTTACTAAAAACTCACCGAAGGGTAAAATTGGATTTAAACTATTGTATGTGGATGGAAACAATATTACATATTGAGGGAACATGGATGTGGATGATAAAATACACCCGAATAAATACTTACGAATAAACAGTCTCGGAAAAAAATGTGATTGTGATATTTCCCTTACCTTAGGTCCGACTTGCTTTGTAAGTGTCCGAACCTCCTGTATAATGATTTCAATCATGTTATTGACTTATTCCAGAATCATATTCATTGTTATTATATCATATATGGTCCACTTATGACTTTATATTACCTGTTCTTTTGTAAATTCATGTTAAAGTAGCGTTTTGGGTAAAATCGTCTCATTTATCTTTCGTGTTTTTAACTTGTAATTATTAATATGATTACTTGGATCATGATTACTTATATCCAGAATGTAAAAATGATTTATATATAATATATATTCAGAATATATATATATATATATAATATATCGATAAATGGAATGAAATACACCATTCATGGAGACGGTAGTCCGTACATACGCATGAACGCTGTTTTCGTTTCCTTATTGAATTGAATGGAATTAAGTAGATGACATAAATATACATAAATCCAGTATCATTATTATGTCATATATTTCATTAGTACTTATTATATATACTTTATAATCATTCATGAATGGTTAATCATTGAGAATGAATCTCATCGCGTTGTGGAGACGGTAGTCCGTACGTACGTACGAGCGATGATATCGTTCCCATGGTCGTGGAATTGTGTTGAAGTGTATGTATACTATTTCAGTATCAATATCACTTTATAATAATCATGTATAGTTACTCATTACACCATTATACCCATCCAATTAAGGTGGTGACAGAAAATAGATTACACCACGGCGTGGAGACGGTATTCCGTACGTACGCACGCGCTGTGATTTCCTTTCTCTGTAGGATGTATAGAAGGTTAATTAGAGTTGTTTAATATTTATAATAACATATCAGTATATAAGAAATACTGATGTTACTACTTTATCATGAAACAACTAAAGAAGAAGAAGTTGAAGAAGAAAGAAATTGAAAAGATCGGTAATGGATATTACCTCTTCTTTGGAACACCTCTTCGAATCCTCCACATAGGGAACTAAGATTGGTCTTTGAAGAAGAGAAGGACCTCTAGGATTATTCTAGGGAAGTGGAGAAGGGATTTTGGCAGGGTTTGGCCGAGCTTGAGTGCTCAAATTGGTGTGAGGAGGAGGGGGAGGAGGTTCCCTTTTATAAGGGATGAGAGGGGCACTTTAGGGATATCTCAAAATATTATTTTATATTAAAGTCAAAATCGGTTTATAATGGTTCCAAAGGGAATTATTTCGAAGCTAAAGTGGGGATGGGTCGAAATCATATCATCCAATAGGATTTAGAAAAGTTTAGGGTATTATTTTAACCTTATCAATTAGATTTAACTCTAAGTTAAATAATTTAACTTTTACCGTGTCTTTTTGTTTTCTTTCACTATATGGTTAATACACTTACTATAACATGCCAAACGAACCCCAAATTGTATATTATTAATAAATATATCCTTATTAAAGTCATTTGGCCTATCCTTATATTTTTAGGAATAAAATAACAATTAATAATATTTGATTTAAAAACTATTTTGTGTCAATTTTGACACTATTTGATATATGATTTTTGTGAAAGTCATAACAGAATTATATGTTCGAACCAAGTTTATTAAATCAACACTAATATATCATAGTAATCTATAAAATTAGTGGAATTCATAAAAAGTCTTAATTACATTTATTTTGGTATTTATAATATCAATTATGTTAATATTTCATTAATAAGATAATTACCGCATCATCTTTGTGTCATAAATAAATTAAATTATATGATGTCTAAAAATTACAAATAAAATACCATCATGTAGGAAATATTTTTAGATTTCTAATGAATAATTACAATCGAATTTATCTTATGTACAACTCTATATTAAATATGTTTTAGTAAATATACTTTGATTTCAACTCTTTTAACTCTTCTTTGAATTAAATAATAATAAATGTCCTAATCTAATCCAAGTGGGCCTAAATGATAATATTTTACACTTAAGGTTGTTTATTGGTCGAGATACACTTGTCCAATAGAATTAGGACATGTGTTAGGGTAATATTAATATCATTCTTACCCTTAATTACCCTATTTACTTTTAACCATGGTAAATAAAAGTAAAAAGTTACTATTCACCAACAATTATTTTCATCTCATTGAACCACATTTTACTTACTGACATCAACCGTGTCTCTCGGATTTTTGAAATTCCATTCACTGAAGCGGTAAAATTAAGTTTTATGAAAAATTCAGTTTTTTAACTACCACTTAGTAGTTTCACTATTCATCAAAAATTGTTGTTTTTCAGAACAGTGCCAAAATTTCATCCTAAGCTATATTTCATATTCCGAATTAAAAAATGAAGTCTATTTTACCAAATTCATAACATAGAAGTTGCATTAATTAATTTTATAATTAAATCCCACTGTTAAAACAAATAGCATGTTTTTAAGAAATAGTATCCATCAAAAGATTGACATTTGATTATGTCTGGATTAAATGTGAAATTACATTCAATGACCAACATTGTATTAAATTGTAAAAATATATTCTAAATATACTTTAAAACCACACAAATTAATAATTTATCACTATTAATTATTTAGATTAAAAAAGTTGTTTTTAATTATAATTTAGTAATTTTCACTATTCATCAAAATATGAAAGTTATCCGAAAAGTACCAAAATTTCACCTTAGGCTTAATTTGATACTCCGAATCCAAAAATGAAGTCCATTTTGAGAGCTAAAATTTCTAAAATTTAAAAAGTGGTTATTACTATTCATAATGGTTAGTTTTAAAAATATTTTAATAGCATATCGTTGTTTCGTGGAACTCAGTATTGCGTACTACACATGCTATCGAGGAAGGTTGTGATTGCGTGTAATGCAAGGAAAGTAAAAGATGCGTGTTGTGCAAGCTCCTTTTGGTGTAGCGTACAACACAAGACATTAATAAAATTAAAAAGAATATTTTTTCATAAAATCTCGGGTTGTTACATATGACATGTAAAAATACAAATACTTATACATCGATTGTTTTTCACTTTTAAGATGACTAAATTGTATTTATACATTAATGGGTGAGTTCTAGTTTTTTAGTCCAGTTAACATTTCATTACTATTAATATGTGTTTTTTACTATTCCCAAGGTTGTATATCTATTCATCCAAAAATGAATTTTATCTTATCATAATCTAAACATCATACTGAACTTAACTCTGTATGTTAGTTTTTTCAAATACAAATCACAAAGGTGGAAAAATCATATTTACGTGGCTAGGTTATAAGTAAGGGGTGTTTTGTAGAGACTCAGTGTTTCATTCATTCTATAATAAAACTATTCATAAATTTTTGGGCTGTAATATTATCCCCTCCTAACAAAAATTTCATCCTAGAAATTTGTAAATGAACATCGGTAGTTAATCGTTGATACTTGAATAATCCCATGAAATCCCACATCAAGAATATAGTGAAAATATCAAATCGATAAGAGGAAAGGTAAATGAATTAGTTACTACATAACAACTCATTATAATTGGACATCATAGTGGTGGAGAAAAAACCAACCCATCACGTAGTGACATTAATATCAGAAATCCCATTCGATAATAATCATAAACCATTTTTTAAATGTTAAAAAATTTAAAAAAATTAATGATTCAAAACATTATAGGAAGGTCTCTAAATTTACTTGATGAACATATAATATATCCTTAATCAATAAAAAGTATCTCAAAGATTCACATTCCAAACAAGTGACTGACTTCACCACGTATCCACTTGAAATAGGATAATAACATTAATTATATTAAAACCTATTTTGGAAACATTCATTATTCCAAATTACATATGTAAGAATCATGTTATTGGATATATTCCATAAAACCAAAGGTGTTGTAAACTCCATCGATGATAGAATAGATCACTTCTCCAAAAGTAAATAATTCGTTCAAGGGTAGTTATTACATATCTCAATTAATCATTTGATCATCATTATATCGACATCAAATATATAATAAGGGTTTTCTTCACTCAATAAAGTATTTTACGTAAAAAGAATAAATTTCGACTGAATCGTTTTTTGTACCCTTCATTATATGACCTCAAATACATAATGAAATAGTAATGCAGTAAAATCATTATATATCTCAATATTCTTAAAACTAGTACAATAATGACAAAATATTAAAATGAAAAAAATTATTGACTAGGAATATAAATTATTCTACTTCATCTGAGGCATCATCATATGTTAATTATTAACCAAATTCATCATTTTTGGAATATTCTTTTGACTCTTGTGATATTGATTCACATAGTGTCCAATATTCTTGCATTTGGAGCATTTAATATAAGAATTTCTTTCCTTTTATTCCAATTATGAACATAGTGGCCTTTTTCTCTGCAATTTAACAAAACTTAATTTCCACTAAATCATAAACCAAGGTGTTTCCTTCCCCAATTTTAACATGTGGGAATATATATCTTTCCCTTCCTCACTAAATCAATTTTCCCCTCCCATCCTCTTATTATTTTTCTTCCCTTCAAAACCATTGGACATGGAGAAGTCATTACATACCTTTTAAACACATGATATTGTTTCCTAAAATGATGAGGATATATGGGAGAAAATATTCATTTCAAATTATTTATTAAGACCATCAGAGATATGATCTGTCTTCCTCGTCAAATCACGTGCATTGGTGAGGTTCTCATTCCTTCTTTTAAGATCCATTTATAAAAAATATAATATTATATATTAGTTCATATAATTATCAACTCAATATATCTCTAAATATGGTATAACACATAACAAAAATGTAGGCATCATAAATCCTAGAACCATATACAGTAGTTATGTTGGCAGCATAAATCCATTATAACTTCTTTTAATAAAATTATGAATTTACCAGATCATATCCCCACTGAATGTCGAACCATGAGTGTAGAAAAGCCTGTTATCGTGCACCAGTTCCCATTCGAGTCTAGCTCAAAGCGGTGTTTTTGGGTTTTACCCATAGATACATCTTTCCCAGAGCCACCTCTACTTGTTCATTTCTAGAGAGGGATGCATTTTATTGATAAACTATTTAATCTATTCATTACCAATATTCTAGGATGTTAATTTATTATTGTCCACATTGTCTATATTTGGGGTTTTTTCACTAATCAACTTTTTACATATCTTGTTTCCATGTTTTCTATTAATCATCCTTTGAAACCAACTGTAAGGACCCAACCCCGGTTTCTCGGTGCCATTTCCTTATTTTAATACATTCGAATGATTACAAGGAATCGAATCATGAAGGAACGAGTAGTTTAGTAGTTTGTGAAACTAGATACATAAATAGTTTAAACATTAAAATATGAAAATAAATAAAACATATATGTTTAATTGGGAACATCCACAACTCAAATTTTATCCGTGCAGGCCGTTCATAATAAAATTCTTCAAGTCATATGAGAATGAAACATAATAAATGGGTGGGATTAAATTCTCAGTATGGAATGCCTTAAATTTGAAGATATCATAAACATAAACATTATTCATGGTTAATTACTATGACACATTATTTTAAATAAGGATCCTGAACACATTATGGTCGAATATTAGCTGAGTAAGTAATTTCTTAATAAAACATAACATTGTGTATTCTGCTAGTCAAATTACCTAATGAACATTCGATTACTTGCTTCATAATGAGGTAAATGCATATGATTGACGAAGTGAAATATATCTTCAAGGACTCAATAAATAAATCTATAATTATTATTGTCTTTTCCAAAACCATAAATGTCCATTTTTTCAATCCTTCATGCTAAGACCATTGTTTGTCTCATGAGACCTACCAATGCATTGATAGGCTATAGGGGGACCAAAACCACACTTGTTAATTCCAATGAATTCCTCTTATCAATGGGGATAAACATAAACAATTTATATATTCATATTAAAACTATCATAAGAAATTTATATAACCTTCCTCGTACAGTAAACATAAACACTATCAATTCAATGTAAATTGGTGAATGGTATCGAGATAAAACATGCACATGAAAACTAATATGAAAAAATACATTAAAGCATGGTCTAATTTATCATAAGAGATAAACCTCAATGATGAAAAATATTCCACATTGTATTTTTACAAAGATGAAGATAATTGTATAAGATACCATAGATAAATCCTTGAAGACATAATAATTAATCATTACAAAATATCCCATTCCATCTTGAAACAATAAAATAATAATCACTCATAACATCATCAGAATAATAAAACTCTTGATATAATATTACAAAGGTGAGTAAATACACTAAAATCACGAAATATGTGGTGAACAAGGTATATATATCATAAAAGATAATGGTATATGAGAAATATCATTTTTTACTTTTGAAAGAAGTGTGCATTTGGGAATTCTTATGAATTTGTCGTTAATATGGTTTTAAAATGGATTATCCCATTAAATTTAAGTTAAGTACATTGAGATTACATTTTAGTCATAATTTATGTCCCAATAAAGTGTAATCATGTATAAAATGTTTTTAGAGAGGCTTTAGAGTTAAAATATTTAACACGATTTAAGGAATTCATTAAAGATAATTTAAACCGAAAACGAATGCTTTTATTCATAAAACTAGAAATGAACCACAATATATTTTCATGATGATATTTTTTTATATTAAAATGATAAATCTATATTAAAAAATATTATTTAGTGAACTTAAAGATATGTGTAAATTTGAGACGATCTTTGAATCAAGTATGCATTTCAGAAATTTTTTTGAATGATTCTTTTCAAAAAATATATCTCCCCATAATTGAAGTTATGATTCAGGTTAGAACACAGATATATAACATTTAAAAATAAATTACGATGATTAAATATTAATGGATATAAATGTAATATAGGAAATTGATAATATGAGTAACCCAAATGAAAATGTAGGTCTAGGTGGAAAATCTTTACAACATTGTAATCAATTGAATTATAGGACCCAATATTAATAATAATAAAATGATACATTGAATATCATGAAAATAATGATATTACTGATATTAAACCTCAATGGGTATTATATATACAACATACATATGTAGTAGTAGTGAATACACAATATCTCACAATAATGGGAGTGAGATGATGAAACCCCTTACCCGAAGTCTGAATGTGTTCTTCTTTTGAACATATGGTCTTGGAATTGGAAATTAGACTAATTAAAAACATCATTCCAAACCGAATATACCCTTATTTTTTTTAACATAATTCATTTTAGTTCCTTTAGGTCCTTATTGATATGTTATTATATTCATATATGTTTTTTTATTTTCATAATAGATTCACTTGTTTATAAGTAATGGAGTTCATGTAGAATGAAGGTAAATATCCATAATTGAACCTACATATTATTTATGAACATCCATCATTTATAATGGTCATTTATATCATTTGGATTCAAGTAATGAGAATTATTCATTAAATGAAATATTAATTATATTCACTCTGATTACTTTCAGGGTATTTTGATTATTACGAACTTGTTTTGTTATATGAAATATTAATATGTACATATACTTGTTAATGAATACAAATTAGGTTATAATAAATATATTTTATACTTTTCAACCATATAAAATAGTTTCATTACTAGTAATGAAGGATAAATTGAATAATGAAACCACATCGTCCATGATGGTTATAAATTATAACCTCATGGATGAGGATTTTGGTTATAAAAGAAAAGGGATATAGTTAGAATATTGATGATAATTATTCAATTAACATGCTATAATTCGAGTATATAGATGTTACTAGAGTTATCATTGTCAGTTGAATAGTGGTGTTGGGGAGAGAATAACAAATAAGATAAACGTAAATGAAACTAAATGAAAAATAATGGTATCTTACATATTGAAATAACCTCCTTGAGAAAATATTTATGGGAAGGGGTTTTGGTGTTTTGGAAAAAACATGAGATTCATAGACGTGGGGAGTGACAAGGTAAGGGTATTTTGGAAGAAAATTTACAAGGTACAATGCATCAGAGGTGTGGGATGAAGAGGGAAATTATGGGCTATTTATAGTGGATGAGAGGGGGTATGTTTCATTATTTTAATAATTATTATATCATTTTTTATCAATAATATTAATTTTCATAATTAATGTAACAACCAATATTAATAATGGAATGTGAGTTCGGACCAATGTGGCATAAATCACTTATGATTTGATAAATTTTTCATTTAACTCATAATTTGTTTATAATGTATTTTACGGTATTTCACTCTTCATAAAAATTTAAAGAAATTCAGATAAATCCCAAAAATTCTCCCCTACCATTTGTAAATGTGTAGAATAAAAAAATGAACTCCATTTTTCAAAAATAATATTATAAATATTTTTAATTTCATTTGTAAATGAAATAATAATTTATTAGAAAAATTCAACATTTATATTATAACTCGTTTTATAACACATTGATGAATTAATCAATGTACCATTATGTTTTCATATAACAATAAGACAATAAATTAGAAATTCATGAATAAATTTTATGAAAATATATTACCATTTTAAATTATTAAATTCAGTCATAAAAATTTTATTAAAATATATATGACATACAAAAATACATATACATATACTATGATAATTTTTTCAGTTTTTAGATGTCTAAATTGTATTTATTCGTTACTGGGTGAATATTATTTTGTTGCAATTTAATATTCATTAATTTTAATATATAATCACAAAGGTATGTTATTATTCTTATGTATTTTTTAATATTCGCCAAAAATTATATTTTTCTTATAAAACATTAAACATCTTGCCGAACCCAATCGTGTATGTCAGATTTTTGAAATTCAAATCACAGAGGTGGAAAAATTATGATTACTTGGGTAGGTTAAAACAAATTTTTGTTTTTTAGAGACTCATTGTTTCATGCATTATATATTTAATCTATTTGTAAATTCGTGGGTTGTTACATTGATGCTTAAAAAATTCATCTTCAAAATTCATTGATTTTACTGAGATATGAAATGTAAATTGATCAAAGCCCAACCAAATGATAAACGTTTTCTCATAAAATTTAAAAATTTTATGTAATTTGTTTTCTAGTGTTCAATACAATGAAAGGAATGGAATAATTCAATATTTTTAAAAGGATCCTGATGTAAAAAAATTTATTTACCCTTATTTATGATAATCATACAGTCACTTCACCCATCACTTATGTACGGTCTTGTGGTCGGTATCATTATCAAGACCATGTTTTATATCACATTATACATTGGAGTTGGTATTATCCTCCATTTCTATATTTTATAATCCCACTATGTTTTTTCTAATTGAAAACCTAGTTATTTTTCACTCTATATGACCTGTGTAATTCCCTTAACATCTTAATGTAGGGGATGTTTTATTAATCCTATTTTGTAATGTGGGTTTTCAACAATGGATTGAAATATGTTGAAAAAATTGAAGTGTGATGGTTAATATTCATTTATTTTATGTTCATAATTAAACAAAAAAATATTTTATAATATATTCATCCTTAAATAATGTTTATTTCATTGATAACATGTGTTACATGCAACACCATGTTTAAATATAATGTATTATAATATAAAAATATTATAATATAATGTTATAGTTATCACCTATATGTTAAATTTGAATGTATGAAAATTAATAAATAAATTATGAAAATTAAATGGCCTATAGATAGAAATTCATTGCTCATTGATTGATTAGAAATGAAAATAAAAAACAGAATTTTGTAAAAGAAATGATTTTCTAAATAGTTGTTTCTATGCATGAAATGTGTTTTATGTTAATGAATTATATTAGTCAAAATTGGTGAATTATAATTTTTAATTATATATAATATAGAAAATATATATTATATCATTTATTTATAGTTTTTAAAGGCGTGATATAAAAATAAATCATATTTTTTGCTTAAAATAGTATTTTTTTAATCAGATATATAATATTTTTCAGTTATATTAAAATTTGTTTCAACTAATTTAAAAAATTTAATTCGAATAACTGAACATATTTTATTTAGTCGCCATATAAAAATTTATATATGGATAATTTTTTATAATGTGCTGAATAGTATATTTTTTTTGAATAGTTAAAATACTAAATATTTTTGAAAACTGCCTTTCTGTTAAAGATTTTACCAAAGTTCAATTTTTTTATATAATTTTTTTATAAGAAAAAATATATCAGTTATATAATTATTAGACAAATATATGTCATTAGGACTAATTTTAAATTGATATTTTATATTAATACATTTATTACATAATAAAACGTTTCCATTGAAAAAAACATATTAATGCGTTTGTGAGTTTCATATTAAATTAACAATTTCCACACATATGTATTGATTTTATAAAAATGTGATAAATATTTCTCATAATAATAAATAATTTTAGGAAATAATTTTAACATAATTTTTTATCAAATTTATATTGAAATTAGTAAATAATTAATTATCATGGTTAACGTTAAAATTGGTATACATGGAGGCAAACTAAAAGCTATGTGTACATTATGTTGAGATGGTATGTGAGTATGATATACTCTATAATACCAAATATAAGATAGAAATAAAAGATATATTGTATGGAGTACCTAATGATGCTCATAATTGGTAGGCCCTTCTTGTCCACAGGGGGAGTTGTGATAGATGTGTCTAAGGGGAAACTGATTTTCAATTTGGGTGAACAGAATGAATAATTCAATGTGTTTAAGAAAATCCAAGAACCCAGCCACCCAATTTTCCCAAAATATATGATGTTAGCTGCTGAGAGTACTGTTGATAAGGAGGAAGAATAGTTTCTGAGAATGATTGCAAAAATCAATAGTGAACCTGAAATCCCTTCTGCCTCTTGAAAGGGGATCATCTCAAGTAAGGAGAGAGAAATTATTGATGAGTATGATGGATAATTCTTGGAGAACAGAGATTAGTTTGTTTTAGAGAACATTCTTACCCCTATAGAGGATTATAAGTTTGAGGAGATAACTTTTTGATGCTCTTATACTGAGGAAAAATCGGTGGCTTCTACCTTCTTTAAGAGGAATCATGAAGACCATGGGCCACCATGGCCCATGTGTCTTCCCTCAATCCAGTCACCAACCATCCTTGAACATAATCCCCTCCCTGTACAACTCAAATATGAATTTCTAAGAGACAATTCAACCCTTCCTGCGACCATTTCATCAAATCATGAGGTGAGTCAAGAGAAAAATCTGCTTACTATTTTGAAGAGGTACAAGTCTGTCATTGGCTGGCCAATTGGTGTTATAAAAGTGATAAGTCCAGAATTCTGTAAGCATAAAATTCCAATGGAACCTGAGTGTATGCCTAGTGTATAATCCCAATGAAGACTCAACCAAAACATGAAGGAAGTTGTGAGGGAAGAAGTGATTAGGTTTCTTGATGCTGGAATTATTTTTCCTATTTATGATAGCCCATGGGTCAGTCCAGTACAGGTGGTTCTGAAAAAGAGTGGAGTGATAGTGGTAACTAATGAAAGGAATGAGAAAATCGAGACAATAGTAGTGAATAAATGGAGAGTTTGTACAGACTATAGAAAATTGAATGTTTCCACAAGAAATGATCACTTTCATATGCTATTTTTGATCAAATGTTAGAGAGGTTGGAAGGTGATGAATTCTTCTACTTTGTTGATGGTTATTCTGGTTACAACAAGATTTTCATTGCACCATAGGAACATGAGAAAACCACCTTCGCCTGTCTATTTTGGACATTTCCCTACAGGAGAATTCCCTTTGGCTTGTGTGGTGCTCCTGCCACTTTTCAAATATGTATGATGGAAATTTTTTTATACATGATTGAGACAATTATTGAAGTGTTCATGGATGATTTTTTATTTTAGGAGACACCTTTGATAATTGTCTAAAAATTCTGGAACTAGTGTTAGAAAGGTTCCAAGAGACCAACATAGTCTTATACTGGGAAAAGTTCCAATTCATGGCTACTGAAGGCATTGTTTTGGGGCATAGGGTTTTTATGAAGTGTCTAGAGGTCGATAATGCTAAAATTGAGGTCATTAAAAAGTTTCCCCCACCTGAAAATGTCAAAGGAATTAGATGTTTTTTGGGTCATGCTGGGTTCTATAGGAGGAACATTAAGGACGTTTCTAAGATTACTAGACCCTTATGCTCTCTGCTATTAAAGGAAACACACTTTTTCTTTGATGAGGTGTGTCTAGAGGGCTTTAATCTGCTCAAGGAGAAACTAACTAATTCACATGTAATCACTACTCCAAACTGGAAGCATCCTTTTGAGGTTATGTGTGATGCTAGTGACTTTGCAGGAGGAGCTGTGTTTGGATAGAGGAAGGACCGGAAGATACATGTTATTTACTATACAAGAAATCTCCTAGATGATGGCTAGAAGAATTATTCTACCACTGAAATGGAGTTGGCTATTGTAATATTTTCTTTGGAGAAGTTTAGGAAGTATTTGATAGGATCAAGGATCATAGTTTTCATAGATCATTCATCCATTAAATATTTGCTGGCTAAAAATGACTCCAATCCTAGACTCATGAGGTGGACCCTGTAGCTACATGAGATTGATTTAGTGATTAAGGATAAGAACGGGACTGAGAATGTAGTTACAGATCACATGCTAGATTGCCCAATTCCCCAAGTAAGGAACCAAAAGAGATCAACACTTCCTTCCCTGATGAACAACAGTTTGCTACTACTATGTAGCAGTCTGCTTGGTTTTCAGACTATGCCATCTTTCTAGAAGCTGGAGTCATGCCCAAGGATCACTCACACAACCAGAAGAATAGATTTATATCTGAACTGAAATATTATTTTTTGGATGACCATATTCTATTTAGGAGGTGTGCTTATGGGATTCTGAAAATATGTGTAGTTTAAGATGAGATTTTTCCATACTTGAGAGATGTCATTCATCACCTTGGGGTGTCCACAATGGAGAAGGAAGGACTGCTCATAAGGTACTACAGGATGGTTTCTACTGGCCAACACTGTTTAAAAATTCTAGGAGTTTTGTTATTGGCTGTAAATAATGTCAAATGTTGAGGAATGTTGGATGATGTCAGGAATTACCCAAAAAAGTTGTTCTGGATGTTGAAAATTTTATTTGTGGTGCTTGGACATAATTGGACCATTTTCATCCTCTTATGGCAATGAATACATTTTGGTTTCTGTGGACTATTTGTCCAAGTGGGTTGAGGCAATAGATCTGCCTAATAACTCTGCTTCTAGTGTTGTGAAATTCATTAAGAAAAACAACTTTTCTATATTTGGTGTGCCTCAAGCTTTTATAACTGATAGTGGAACTCACATAAATAATTATATGTTCTATTATTTGATGGAGAATTATGGGTGCTCCCATTGGACATGCACTACTTACCACCCACATTCAAGTGGGAAAGCAGATGTTTCAAACATAGAGCTCAAACAGATTTAGAAGAAAACATTGTCTATCTCTAGGAAAGACTAGTCATGTACGTTAGATGAGGCCCTTTGGGCTTACAAAACTACTTACAAGACTCGTATAGGTATTTCACCATATAGTCTACTCTTTGGAAAAAACATTCCATTTACCTATTGAGTTAAAACAGAGATATTATTGGGTATTGAAGGATTTTAACTTAGATTTTAAGTCTGCTGGAGAGAGGAGACTGCTAGAGATGAGGGAGCAGGATGAGATTAAATGAGATTAATATGAGAATGTTGAAATTTACAAAGAAAGAAGAAAGGATTTTCATGACTCACTAATTCAGAATATGAATTTAAAGGTAGGTGAGAGGGTCATGCTTTTCAATTCAAGATTGAATCTTTTTCCAGGGAAGTTGAATTCCAAGTGGTCAGGACCCTTTACCATTGTTCGAGTGATGGTTAATGGAGCTGTTGATTTGGTTGGAGATGTGAATAGAACCTTCTTAGTCATTAGAAAAATAACAAAGAACTTCTATTAAGGGATTCCAATGGTCTTGGCTGCCATATCTCTTTTGGAAGAAAGAGCTGATTTAAGTCTAACTGAGGACTTTAAACTCATTGTTGCATGGGAACTAACCCATGGTTTCTTAGTAGTTTCTTTGTTTTTCATGTTTTTCAATAAAGTCCATCCCTGCTGCTTGTTCTCTGGTTCAATTACTTAATTGTTGATGGTTCCTCTTGATCTTTTGTTGTGTTAGAGAGAGCCGTTGCTTCCAGAAACTTGGATTGAAAACCCAAGGGAGCAATCCACTACACCATATGGATAACATTTCTCTCCACTCACTCTCTTGGGTTACTTTTCTTGAAATATAAACTTTGAATTCTTATTTTACATATTTAAACATGCAGGTTACTGAAGAGGAGTAACAGCCCAGTGATGCTGAATAGGATCAGTTGATGAAGGCCCCACTTCAATTCCAATAATTCATGGAAGTGTTGTTCTACCATTTTCATTTTTAATTAATTGCATACTCTCTACTATAACCTAAGTTTGGGGGACGTCCTCCCAATTTGTGAGTACTGACTGTGTTTTCTTGCATGGGTGTTTATCTTCTAGTATCTAAAGAGTTGAAAATTATTTTGCGCTGATTTGTAGAACATTCTTTCACCCATTGCTTTCAACTTCATTGAGTTGATGCCGCATGTTATTGTTAATCATTCTATTATTTGAGGTCCATTGATAAAATAATTTATCTTCTCTTTAAACATTCAAATCATGAATAATTTTTTAATAGAGTGTACTTGGTTGCTGGTGATGGTTGGTAGGGTCAGGCTCTTCTATTTTTGATTGTTTTTGTTTTTGTTTTTTTTCACTGTTTCTGTGGAAATGAAACTGTTTGATCTTCATTGATACCCAAACATATCTATTTTAAGCTAAAATGTCTATCTGTTTTGTACGTCAACTGTCTCTCACCATGATATTCATCATTGGGGAAAATTTTGGGTTTTATGTGTGGAGGAGTGGGGTCATTCTAGTGTTATGTCGAATTCCCCCTTCTGGAACATGAGTTTGTGTTTGTTTAAAAAATGGTCAATTTTATACATTTTTTTCCAAAAAATGGTTCAAAAATCATTTAAATATAAAGGAAAATAAAAATTCATTATTCACATGATGGTCATTGGTGGTTCACTAGTACTTCATTTATATCCTATTTAGTGGATAAGTTCTTGCAGGATGTTGAGAGTGACACTTAGTCAGAAATTGTTACGTATGAATGATTGTTGAGTGCAATTGTTCATTGTCTCTATGAACCTTTCTATTTAGGAAATGAAGAATATAGTGTGACAGGATATGTTTTTGTGGAGTAAGGATCATGACTTGGAGTAACATGAAGTAATCACTGGAACCTAGGGGACTCACACCTTTTGATGAAATAATGTCAGTCACTTTAGGAAGTCAACTTGATTGAATATTAATTAAGTCATTTGTAACTGGAGTAAAATGGGAAAATGGGATCCCATTGTGACTATCTGATACAAGGTGCACCGAGTGAGTTTCTGTGAATATATAAAGCCAATTTCAATCTTAATAAGTGCTATGATCAGTGCTCTGCAAAGGGAATATGGCTGGGAAAATGTGAAATAAAGTGCCCTTGTCGAAAATGAACTCATTAATGTGAGGGGAATTCTGAACCCAGGCGAAGAAGGGAGCAATTGAGTTGGTTAATATTCATTTGAGATTAATCAATAAAGTGATCAATTTAATGGACTATATTTTCTAGAACCTGGAGGAAGGTGATAATAGAAGGTGCTCTTGATTATGTTTTGAGTTCCACTTCATCAAACCTGTCAACACTCCTTGAATTAGAACTTGAATTGGAAGGTGAAGAAGAACTGTTAATGAATACACATAGGAGTCATGACATACATGACAACGTATGAGTTTGTGAGGCTCCTGACATCCTGTTAGTAAATTAAGCTAGGAAGGAAATCGTTTTTTGAACACCATTGGATAGCCCGACACATTGTTTGGTCCTACTCCTCTGGATGTTAAAGTTTAATCACGTACCTTTTGAACATAAACTCAAAATTCATTTTTTATGCTTTAATGTCAAGGGCAGATAAATGATTGAGGACAAACAAGGATTTTTAGTGTGGGAGAGTTTGATGTGGCAGTGTTTCACACTCTTTTCCACATCCTATTTGTATTTTATATTGACTTTTTTATATTAAAATGGATTTTTATTAAATAATTGATAATTATTGTGTTTTTTCACTTTACTGTGTAAAATAATCAATTTTAGTTTAAAACAAGTGTTTTAGTGTGCATTAGTGTCATTTTAAATATTTCATAAATTAAATGAGTGGTGCGTATTAGACTTTTACCTATTTACTATTTTATTTTTAGAATTTTTCATTTTAGTTAGTTTATTAATTCATTTATTAAATTAATTAATGCCTTATTCTTTAAATTGTAAATAAATAACTCCTTTTTGTTTTTAGTCTTTTAATATTTTAATTAGTTTCAACAATTTAATTTTATTCTCTTAATATTTTTAATATTTGATTTAATTAGTTCCTTAATTAATTGGTTAATTAATTTAACCATGTAATTGTAAATATTTTTAAATTTTTTCTTTAAATTTGTCTGTTTATAAATTTTAACCCAAATTAATTCAATAGTTTAAATAATTTTTCATTAATTTTATTTTACATAACTTTTTGTTTTTAATTTTATTGTATTTAATTTAATTTATTTATTAATTTAGTTATTTTTTAGTTTTATTAAATTATTTTATTTATTTAATTTTATTTTTTTTTGTTTGATTCGCAAGTGTTGTGGTCGCACGTTAAACCGCCCTTATCAGTGACTTTCCTCACCGATACACAAAAACCTCACCGATGCATCTTACGTCACTGATACCTCACTGACATAGCTACCGATACAGTCCGTTACTCCTCACCTTCACTACCTCACTGACACTCTCTAGCTACAGATACACTCTCCAGCTACCGATACTATTCCCAGTCTAATGTTACACAAATTGTTACTGATACACCCATCCTCACTCCTCTACGAGTAGTTGTAAATATATACATCCCCTACCAGTAGCTTCCAATCCTCACCGATACCCTCCATCCCACTAATATAGTCTACTGATACAGCTCTCACAAATCCAAATATCCTCTACCAGTAGCTACAAACATCCTCTACCAGTAGCTACAAACCCCCACTACCAGTAGCTCATCTACTGATACACCCAGCTACTGAAACACCTTTCCTCTGCTCGGTCGCATTTCTCTTCCTTATCCATGTCTAACCAACCGAAGCCCATAACAAAACCTACTTTGATCCACCTCATTTCCTACTCCCTCTTCGTGACTCTTCCCGGAACCTCCGCCGCTTCCATCCACAACCCCCGGAGTTTCTTACATTAAGACCTCCATACAGATGTGACGCCTCCCCTCTACTTAACCCTCTCCCCCTTCACATCGCGGAATAGACCCCTCCCCCCTATTTGTTTTTTTAGTTAGTTTTTATTTTATTATATTATAACATATAATATGATATATGTAATATGTAATATATATCATATACTATATAATAGATATTAAAACATATATATATTAATAATAATATTATCAAATATATAAAAATATAGATTTATATTAATAAGTATTTTCACATTGTGATTTAATATATGGTATATAATAAATTCATTTTATTTTTATTCTACTCACATGCGTTTTGTTTGGTGTTCCGTGCAGGGGGAGATACACATTGAAGCTGTGATGAAAGATGCAGTTTGCATGAAAGCGCGAGAAGAGTACGCGAGTTCGTTGCAGGAGGCGGGCTGAACTGACTTGAAGTTCATTAAAAAGTGTGTTACGTGATCATAAAAGCACACTACATGGATTGGCTGTGTCCAGGGATGAAATTAGTTCACCACGCGCATATCATATTCATTCAGTGAGGAGAAACTGCTCCAGTGACCAGTGCGGGAGGAGCGGCATAGTGAAAGCGCCAGGTGGACGTCAGGAAACTCCCTAGGGGAAATTCCAGAGTATTCGGTTGGTTGATTAATGCTGGAGATGTGAGAGATGAGTATAAGAATAGAGTAAATGAGGAGTGGAGGAGAATCAAGTCAGGACACTCTTCCATCTACAGAGACAGGCAACAAGGGTTTTGTTCCAGACCAGGGGAGCAGAGGAGGAGGAACATACACCATCTTCCAAGATTGGAGTACGAGACCAGAGCATTTTCAAACCTCAATTCTCAGAGTGGGAAATCGAGCGGAGTTCCAACATTGCATTCACCATCAAGAGGCAGGAGTTAGAGTTTCCGAGAGGTCGAGAAAGGAGATGAGAATTCTTATTTGACTTGTGCTCTGTTTTTCTGCAATTGAATTTAACATGAACTACATTGATTCTTATATCACTGTTTCATTAAAACCAACCACGATGTCTTGCTAAATTCCCATTGGAGGGAATAAGATGAGTGATTCGATCTGTTTAATCTCATTCATCAACTGTATCCTTCCTCTGGATTTTCTCTCTCACTAATTACAACCGAGCATATTTTAAAAAAAACATGATCGAGTGAAAACCGATCTTGTTTTCACTTTAATTAAAACTATTTCAATATAAGTAATTCACTGACAAGTGAATTACTCTTGAAAGAGAGAGACACACCAAAATCAACTGAAAAGATGACCTCGGTGACTACTAACTTTATTTCACCATTGGATGGAATGACTCTTACAGTCGAGGGACTGTAAGAGCTATTACATCACAAGCTGACCATACGATAACTCTGGCAGGTTACTCTAAGTCAGATCAATGTTTTTTTCTCAAATCACAGTGCACGAATAAGGTTATGTAACATCAAATCAGCGAGTGGACTTCCCCCTAACAAATCTATTGGTTGTTTACATCACAATTAATCTAGTTTTTGTGCTCTGTCTACTCCCATGCATTCACTAGCTCTCTCCCTTCTTTTTCACACATTTATTCTCTTTCACTTCACTTCGACACTGACAATTTCCATTGATTGATTTTTTCATGTCTGTTTTTGTTTGGAATTTTTTTAGAACACTAAACACAACAATAGGCCCCCATGTGGTTCTACCCTGTCTTGTCACTGTCCTTAGTAGTAAGTAGGTATAAAATTTAGTTTGTTGCTCGTGCCTAATGACACGCGAGCATGCAATAGCTTTTCATCCTCAATCAGATGGGAGGTCAAAATGAGAAATTCAGTCCTTGGAAGATATGTTACGTGCTTGTTCGATGGATTACCCAGGATGTTGGGACCAACGTCTTTCTTTTGTTGAATTTTCATAAAATAACAGTTTTCATTCTCGTATATAGATGGATTCATTTGAGGCATTATATGGAAAGTTTTGTCGAACTCCATCTTTTTGGGATGAAGTAGGTGAAAGAAAGCTGATGGGACCAGAATTGTTAGAAGTGATGACAAAGAAAGTTCATTTGATTTAGATGCACATGAGAACAACACAGAGCTGCTAGAAAAGTTATGCTGATAACTGGAGGAAGGATATTTCTTTTGAGGTAGGTGATCATGTCTTTCTCAATGATTCTCCATGGAAATGTGTGATGTGTTTTGTTAAGAAGGAAAAGTTTAGTCCGAGGTTCATTGGACCTTATGAAATTTTGGATAAAGTTGGATCAGTTGCATACTAGGTGACTTTACCTCCAATTTATCCCAGGTACACAATTTTTTCCAAGTTTCGTTGTTGAGAAACTATATACCAGATCCATCTCATGTTTTGATCCCAGAGGTAGTTTAGTTGGAAGAGAATCTCTTTTATGAAGAACAATCAATCCAGATTATTGACTGTAGAGAGAATGTGTTACGGTTTAAGTTAATTAACCAGGTAAAGGTTTTTTGGAAAACCCACATGATTGAAGAGGCAACGTTGGAATCTGAAAATTTTATGAGGGATAAATACCCCAACAAATTTTGATAAGTAAAAAAAATTAAGAGGACACAATTTCCAAAATGGGGGAAGGATGTAACATCCTAGGTAAATGAAGAATAACACATATTTCATACTTATTATTATTTGAGAATTAAATATTAATTTTACTTTAAAGGGGTTGTTATGTTCGATAGCATACCAGATACGCAATAACTGGTTTCTTTGGAATCTTACGTTGCACACTAATAATATAATAATATTATTTTAAATGGTAGTTAACTCCTAGCCGTTATATTGGCAAGAATGAATGAAACTAAATAAAATATGATTATACATGTTTGATAATTGTATTTAAATTTATCCCATAAAATTTAGATTCTAAAAATGTGAATGAATCTAATTTTAAGCACAATTTACATTAAAAGGACAATTTATCACCTTTTAATGGAGGAACCCATTTAAATATATTTTTGGTCACATTAATAAATTCTATATGACGAAATAAAATAATTCTTTAGAATGGGGATATCAAAATTTACTTCGTGTAAATTTTACGAATGTTTCTGATAAAGTTCATTTTTTAATGAATAGTGACAAATATTGTATTTTAATTCAAAAGTGCCTTTTTATCTAATTTGTTTATAAGGTTAGATTATATTTTTATTTGTTTTAAAAGTGAAATTAAAATACTTTTTTTCCATTTATCCAATGTTGGTCATTGAAATTAATTTTACTTTGGAATTGGTCATAAACAAGTATCAATCTTTTGATAGTTATTGTTTCTTAAAAGCACGCTATTTGTTTTGATAACAAGAATTAACATTATAATTATTTAATTCCACTTCTATGTTTAGAATTTGGAAAAATTGAAATCATTTTTAAATTATGAATATCATTTATAGCTTAGGATGAATGTTTGGTATTTTTCTTAAAAACATCAATTTTTTATTAATAGTGAAACCACTAAGTGGTAGTTAAAAACTAACATATTCATTTAAATGAAATTTTACCAATTCACTGAATTGAATTTCAAAAATAAAACATACAGGGTAGTTATAACGATGTAAAATGTGGTTCATTAAGTTGAAAATAATTTTCGGTGAATATTGTCTTATGACATTTATTTAATGCGGTTAATGGAAAATAATGTAATTCAAGCTTTAAAAAATGTTATAATAATTCAAAATTAAAGAAACACTTGTCCTAATTTTATTGGATGATTAGTGGCCTACAATGTTCATCCTTGGGTTGATCTTGTGACCCCATTTAGCCACCTGGGAGTGATAATGACAAATTAGATTAATTAATTTAATGTAAAGACAAAATTGACATTAACAAAAATATTTTAGTAATTAAATTTTATAAGGGTTTATGTAAATTATCGTTTTGACTATAAATACTCATCGGAAATATAATAATATATCCTAAATCATGTTATTTTGTTTTATAATTTTTGGAAATCAAATAAATTAAATTATTTCTGACACAATAATGATGCATTATTTTACCTCATTAAAAATTGATTTAAATAAATAAGATTATAATTATTAAAATATTATCCAATTCATGTCCAATTATTATTGGATGATTTTATTTAGACCATTATTCATATTATCTTCATCCTAAATGATTTATAGATCTTTTGAAACTGAAAATATGTTTATAATAAAATAATTATATCACACATTCCTAATGTTCCCCTCCTGCCCCTTATAAAAGGAGACCACTTATAACCAATTCCTCCCACCTATCAAGGCATTTGGCTCATCCAAAATCTTCCCAATTAAGCTACCTTCATCCATCGCCTCCCTATATAAGAAGTAACTTTGGCAGAAGGCTCTTCAATGAGTCCTTTTGGTTCAAACCAAAAGAAGTTACCCAAATTAAAGGTAACAGTTTCTCTTAAATTTCATTTTTTTATTTTACTTATCAAAACCATAACTCTTTTTATCCCTTTATTATGTAACAAAAATAGTATCCTAAATATACTAATATGTTTTTATTATAAAGATTCGAACTACACATACACACACCTCCATCTAATGGCTGATGAACATAATGTTTTTGTGGACGTGAAACCAACGCCTCACAAAACGATGATTGTTCGATTATCTCCTACCGCCTCTAATGGTGGACATTATGATAGCCCATTATTTACATAGGATATATATTATGATTATGTTTCACTTATTCATCTTTATTTTACATTTATAGAATGCCTATATGGTATCCATAGTGGGTAAATACAATAATCTCATTTGAAGAATTGCAGACTACCGCCCCTCAAAGTCACGTGACACGTTAATGCCTTTTGTGGGATGTATAATGGATAGATTTAATGATAATATATACGATATTATATTGTGATTATAATATAACTATGTATCATTATTCATCAATTCCTTTGAAATAATAAAGAGGAATGAAATTAGTGGTCATGCGTACGCACGACATACCGTCTCCAAGAACGGTGCATTTCATTTATTTCCTCCATATGTTATGTACTAATATAAATATATGTATATGATAGATATATATGATATATATGATATATATGATAAAAAAATCATGAATATAATTCTGGAGATAATGAACATTTGACCATATAAACATCATGTAGTTATAAGAAGTCCATTTTTGACTCAAGTGACAAATATCGACAAAACGATCATTATTAACTTAAATGATTACATAATGTTTATAACACGGTAATAAGTAATATAATAGGAATAATATACTTGAGAAGGTTCTTAATCATGTAGAAATTAGCTTTATTTTATTATTAAGGATATTAACGAACGAAGGAGTCAAGTCGGACATGAGGTAAGGGAACTTCAATTTATGTTCTTTAGGTTAATCTCCTACATTCAAATTACATCATGCTATGATTACAAACTTTCTAGTATTTATACATTAATTTTGTGTACATATAGTAAATACACATAATATATCTCCTTTATTTACAAAATTATCTTTGTTAGGGACTTCATCTCAATCTCCTTTCATTGAGGCATATTTTGTTCTAATACAGGACTTTGTTTTATATGCTGTATAAAACACCTTCTACATTTTATTTTATTCAAAGGGAATCCTTTTCTACGATGCGTTTTACTAAACATAAAAAAGGAATGATTACTTTAACGTATGCAGTGACAATGACCTTTTCCGCCGCCAGGAGTATTATTTTATCTTTTTTTCCTCAACAAGTCGTAATGTTTTTAAAAGTAAATAAATACGAAATAATCATTTATGTATTTTGGTATTAAAATGGTTTTGATAATAGATTATTTATGTAAATATATTAAAGTGATATATTGTTATTGAAATGTGGAATGTTTTTCATTCCTTTATAATTTCCTTATGTGTTATGATTTTATAATTGTACTTGGACATTTGATGGGTGGTTACGTGATAAAAAAAATAATGGGTGGTGCCATGAACACCAGGAGGGGTGGTTACGTTATAACCTCCAATGAATTGGGTATGTATGTTGGTTGTATGGCTATTCCATTTAGTGATATGTATGGAAGTCGACTGTATTGTTATTCCATTTAAGTATGTTTATGGCCCTAGTTACCTTTATATGTTATTTGTTATTTATATGGGTTTTATGGTATTAGTTTGGTTAAAAATGTTATGGAATGATCTTTTATTTGGTGTAGAGTATTTACTACATCATAAAGGTGAAATGTATTACTTATGTTAAAGTATTCATGCTTTACATGTTGGTTTAAAAAACTAACAGTTTTCCTTCTTTGTGTATCCCTTACAGAGTATTTTTATGCACATCCCATGTTTTTGAAATGTTTTTCACAGGAAATAATGTGGAATAGGGTCAGGGATGGGACCAAGGAAAATTCATACTAACCTAAACATGGAACTAGAGATGACTCATTCTTTCAAGAGTTCATGTTTTGTAAAAAATAGTAAACTGTGTAAAGTGTCTACATTTTAATCATTTGAGATGTAATAGTTATGTCCTAATTCTCTAAAAATCCAAAACTGAAAATATCCTCAATGTGAATTATTCATTTAATTCAATATTATGTAACGTTGGAGACCGGGTCCTTATATTATGTGTAACAAAACTGAATAATTTTGCAACCAAAATCCACTCATTTAAAATTTTACTTATAGTTTATCTTTCTTTAGGGTCTTTAGTATAATTCCCAAGTTATCATTTTCATCATCCTTTCTCTTTGAATTATATAATAATATCAACTATAAAGACTACAAAAAATAGGTAATGGAAATATATAAAGACATTATTCAATAATACCATGATGATAATAGGAGAATTTGTATGGAAAAAAGAATCACTATATATTTAATGATTCCACACATTTAATGAAATTCTTTCTTGGTTATATCATCAGTTATAATAAAATGGTGATATATGAATTGATGTTAAAACCTGGAGAAATATTGAGGTCAAAGAAGATGATAAAAATAAGTCAGCTATATGTAGGAGAGCATACTTGTTCTTGATCATGATCTTGTTCAGGTATCGATAATCAATATAGAGTCACATTGATCCTTCTTTATTCTTCACAAAAATAATAGGTTCAACCCATGGTGAAACACCTGTCTGAAAAAATTAGTTATCATGTTTTCCTTGGAGTTTCTTCTTCAATTCATGATACTCAATTGGGGATATTATATTGGGCATCTTCTAATTTTGTGTCGAACAATGTATTAGATATATTGAGAAAAAAACAACACATTTTGGTGGAAGGATAGGAAACTGTAACACCAGAAAATATAAATTCCTGAAAAATAGGCATATCATAAGTGAATATATTAACACCATCCGTTTTTGAAAAAAATAACATTATGAATGGGAATTATGATCCAGACACTCGATGTAATCTCTATAGTGAGTTTATACATATTATCACGTTAATGGAAATTCATAGGTGGGTTTTAAATATCCAACATAACATCCATTCACCAACAACTGGTGTGGGGTTTAAAAAGAAAAATCCAATTTTTCTCCTAAGATTAAATCATATTAAACCAATGTAAAAAATGGGAATATTTCTAGAAATCACATTCCCACAAACATCAACTGGAGAGGAATCATATATTTTGGATGAAATTATCATACCATTAATAATTTTCACCAATAATTCCATATCTAAATATTTTGGTGGATATATAACACCCTTATAAAATTCCATTGATATTAAAGAGTGTGTAGATCAATAATAAATTATTATATTACTAGTTAAATAGTGGACTGTATGTGTAACTATCACCATGACGTTATCAAACTCCGTTTTAGAAATAATGATTTCATGAGATTTCCCATGGGTGCCTGGATTAAGGGTTTATTGATGTTGATAAGAATCACATACCCATTGTCTTGGGAACAAGTTAGAATAATGAAGATTCAACTAACACTTGAAAAACTAATGATTTATATGTTCATTATGTGAAAATATTTTTTACAATATGCATAGCTATCTAACATCTTCACATAACATTAAGAATAAAATTCGTTATTTCATTCCTTTCAAAACCTAAAACATTTATTATACCCCTGAACGAAATTTACTCTATTCATATAGCATCAATTAGAGAATAAATTATAATTATTATTCTAATATTCATGGATTTTTTATTTTCCTTTAATCTCCATCTTCCATAACTTTTCAAAACCATGGGCCTGATAGAAGACTCTATAATCCATTTAATCCTTGATTTCATAATGCACAATTTCTTCATAGCTAATAAATGTTATTGTGACATGTCCAATTCCCTTTTCGGTTGGATGATAATTTATGCAGGCTACCTCCCATATATTTTAAAATTAGCAAGATAGGAATATTAACATTCATAATCCATTTACATTAACCTCGGGAATGTTTTACCTATATTAGTTTGAAGAATCCAATGATAGTACATAAGTTAAAAAAAGTTCTACCACTCATCCAAATAATTGGTTTCAGTGTCATCTTGTTGGATTATATTCCTAAATCTACTAGAAAATCCATTTATCACCTTGGATATCTTCCCACAGTTTATGAAAACCATGGTTTTAATGTTCCAATCCTATTATATACCATTGGTTTTTAAAAAAATCATTAATATATGTTATTCTATAAAATTTTATTTTTTAAATAACTGGTATAGAGAATTAGATATTGGAGGCCCACTCTGGCTCCTCATCCCCTCCTCCGTGATGAATCCATAAGGATCTCAATCATCCATAGTCCCCCACCCCTTACTCTAATATAGCATCCTACCTCCCCTGATCAAATAATTTTGAAGTCCCCCTCTCTTCTTCTATTGAACTTGTCCTCTCATTTCCATCTTTATGTAAATTTTCCATCCCATAGGAAACATTTCACCAATATGATGATGATGTTGGTATATTTTTGTATTTTTTTGTTGGGATCATTGAGATTTAATATTAAATTCCATCTTTTCATTTCTTCTCTTGTATTCCTCCATTTTCAAGGGAATCAGTCACTTTTATAAAAATTAATTTGTTTTTTCTATAGATTTTATACATTGTCTAATCTTATTGATGCTTGATATTGAATTTTAGTTTATGTAATTTTAGGAAAAAAATACACAATGGTTTATTTGGTCACTCAATCATATTACTAAACTACTCGGGATTATAAATTTAAATGAAATATTCATATATAATGAAAATAAAGTGTAATAATTAATAATTTTTTATATATATGTAAGGAATTATAACAAAATTAAATAATACCATTATATATTTTTTCACATGATATATGTTCTTATAAATATGGTTTTTGGGACTAAGGTCATTCAATATATGGTCATTGGCCAGGAATATATCCAATAGGTAAATTTATGATATATATTTTTTAAATTTAAACAAAAAATAATATAATTCACAAATGATAATAAATAAAAAATATATTATTTAACATGATTATTTTTAATGTAAATGTTTTATTTGATTATAATATTTTTATTCTCCTTAAATTTCCATTCAATGTATTTTATAAATAACTGTAATTCCATTTTATGTATAAAACAACTGTGTGAGATAATTACATACATTTTCTAATCCCAATGGAACTATTTGTCCATTTCCGTTGAAAATATCAATCCATTACCACTATTTAATTTTTATATATAAATCTACGTCCCAACCATACCAAAAAAAATATCATATCCACTCTTCCTCCCAATTGAATCCAATAAATTTAAATTATCATCAATGTAATCAAAAATTCCAATGATAATAAATTCAAATTTAATGGTTAAGTACTGATGAATAAAATGTATGACATTTATAATGTATTATATTATTTTTATTAAATATGATCATATATGATTGTTTTACATTCTGTTCTCATAATACTTAATCAAAAAATAAATAAAAATATTAGTTAAATGAATATATAATTTAAAATTGATCTTTCATCTAACATTAATACATTTACAACTATGAATATGGTATGTTGGAATGGGTACTAATATCAGGAATTTTATACACATGTTTTCATTGAGTAAACATGACTTTTCTATGATTTTATTTTTTTATTCTGATTTCATTTAGAAAAATTGTTTGATTTATATAATTTTATTAAAATAGAATGTAATATTTTTCTTTGTAATGGTCATTTTGGATGTTTATATGATAATTAGAAATATGAAAAAGATATTGATTATGTTTATATTTTTTGTATTTATGTATTCTAATTCATTTAATATTTCATTATGTTGTTCTTATATGATTCAATTTTCATTATTTTGGAATCCATTATTTCATATTTATTAAATTAAATATATATTATGTTTTCATCCTAGGTAGGATGGTGGGTTATGTTTTTTTTGATTTTTTTATAAATTTGATATATTTTTCATTGAGAAAATTTATGTCTTTATAACTTTTTTCTATCCCTTGTTGATTAGGAATGGCATTTAATCCTTATGGTATACACGATTAGTGGGGAAAATTAGGCCATTTTCATGTGATATTCATAGGTATAAGGTGGATATGGGTCAGGTTGGGCCTAAAAAATTATACAGTTTCAAGCATGGGTTAATGAAGGTTGATCCCTTAGGTGTTTAGGCTATGGTGGGTTGAGCTCGTGTGGGTGTGGTCTTACTGACATTCATTGTTTAATTATTTTATTATATTTGATTCTTTAATGTTTTAATTTTATTAATAAAAATAATGACTAAACCATTTAATATGATTACTCATTATAAAGGTCATACTAGTTCATCATGCAATCTCATGTGTATTATAAATAGGTTTATATTTATTATTTTAATATAAAATTAAAATATATATATTAATTATTATCCATATTAAAATGGTTTATCATTCCATGTATCAGACATGTTTGGGTTTCGACTACCCTTCCCTTGACCTTTATTTTTCATTATATGACATGATCAAATATAGGAATAAATAGATATAGATGTTTTAATAAACCATAAGTGAGTTCAAATGAAAATAATGATATGTTTTTCAATGTTATTCAATACATCCCACATGATGGTGTACTCTAAAATGTGAGGGATACCCAACTTGATTTGTTGTTCTAGTCTCTTATAACAAATTTTAGTTCTATTATTCCTTGTTTTTTTATCTACTAGTATGATTTGATGACATTCATAATAAAATTAGTTGTAATGAATTTCATGATTACAATTTAAATTGTTTATTAAAAAATAACATTGTTTTGTTGGTAATATTATTTATAGAATATATATTTATCATAAAAATTATATTTTAACCAGGTTTCAAAAAAATGTTAAAATTTATTAGACTTCGCATTTAATAATGGTTCAAACCGAGGATGTATACAATTTCCATGCTAAATTTATGTTTTAAGACAATGGTTAATCTAGCAAAAATTTATAAACAATATCGAAAATGTGGGATATGAAATAATAAATAATGTTTGGTATCACAATGGAGAGACATGAAAATATTCAACTATTCAATAATGAAATGAAATAAGTGGTATGGATAATTTGATATTTGATCATTTTCCATTTGGTCATAATAATGAGAGAGGTATTATGACAGTGCAAGAAAGAAATTATTTTAAAAAACATGAGAAAGATACTAAAGATGATGATGTTGAAAGAGTAAAAAGTTTAATGGATTATTCTAGAACTCTGATATATCAAAAATGTACTAAAATGACCATGTAAGAATTATTAATGTAGTTATATCATAGAAAAAGTATATGTGGAATTTCTAATACTATGGTTGATTATATTATTACTTTTTTGTTGGACATGCTTTATGAAGGTGAAGATATTTCCTCTAATCAAAATAGGGCATTGATATTCATTAAGTATATTAGATTTGATACTATAAATATTTATGTTTTTCCAAAATATTACATTACACATTGGGATGAAATAGCTTTCGATATTGACTGCAAAGTTATGGTACCTCTCAATGGAGGATAATTTCAAATGGAACACCATCTTGTTTTCCATAAATATTTACGTGGAACATTCAATTTAATCCTAAATATATTATCTCTTTATGTTTTTTAGAAATATAAGCCAATATGTAATGGAATTCTATTGGGAGAATTAATGGTAATGATTAGTTGGTTCATCTTGTAGGTGTTTAGCATAGTGTTAATTTGATAAAAAAGATGTTCTGATTCTGTAGTTGTGGTGGCTGATGATAGGTTTGTTAAATCTAGTGATGGTTTAAAACCTTTTGTTCATATGCTTACTACTCAAATCATATGGCCAGCATTAATTCATGTTTATAATCATCCTTGGTGGATGGCTATGAAAAGTACTTTCAATATCTTGATTATACTATTAACCGATCCTTAAGATCCCAACAATTATATATATGTCTAATTTCAGTCGTTAAAAATATAGATGAAGAACCTTTGTTATATGGGTGTTCGATCATTCGATACTTATTGCAAAAAATATATTTCAGATTCATTTTTCTCTTATATAGATTATAAATGATTTACCTTCTTATGCAATGATGAGTTCTTGTTGAATGAAGGGAAAAAATTAATTGTATATATATAGGAATAATATGTATTTTATAAGTCATAAATATCATCATTTTTTTAGTTTCATGGGTCTATGATTCATTCCAATGGATCCTCAATACATTAAGAATAGTCAGATGTTTGATAATACAGTTGATACTAAAAAACTACCTCAGCGTATGTCAGGTATTGATGTGTATAATGAATAAAAATAATTCATTTTTTATTAGGTATTTTTCTTCTAAAATCTAAAAAGGGGAATAACTGTGACACTAAATCCACGTACTTTTGGATGAGAAGAGTAATCATTTTATAGTTTCCATTTTGTTCAACCAATTTTTTACATCATTATATTGATGTAATGAACATTTAGAAAAATATATGTGGAAAGGATATTGATATTCATTTAAATATTAGGGGGAAAATATGACATTGGATATCATCGGGACTAGTTTGTTTGTGTTATTTGTCCAAAACTACATCATTTGTGTATTGTTGAAAAAATGGAATGTTCCTTGTCATTTTAATATGAGGAAACCTGTAGAGAACGATCAATTTCTATAATTATTATATTATTTAAAGGTTCTTGATTTATATTACAATAACATATAAAAATGTGTCAAATTAATGGATATGAAACTTATTTCCAGAAAATCATTATCATGATATCCATATTATTGAATTAATTCTAATATTAATTGGGAATTCCATAAATAGTAATGTAATGTTGATAGTGAATTTTTTGTTAAAATTTTTGGTTACCTTTCTGCTAAAAGGTTATCAAATCTATTCTTTATAAAAAAAATTAAGTAAGAGGTTCCATTAATTTTGTCTGTGATGGGGAAAAATTCACCATACTTTTTCACGTTTATGTACTATTTAACAGTCCATATTCCAACTGAAACAATTCTTTGGGTAACAGTTATATTTTTGTGGATATATCCTCCTAAAATAAATATATACATAATGAAATAATATGTTTGGTATAACAATTATCTGGAGGTTTGATTAAGAGTGGTTATCTATCTCATGAATGTGTTGATTTATCATTGATTATTTTTTGTTATTTGTGAAAATACATAACCAACCAAAGATAAATCAAGATACAATGTACAAGGAAATTGAGAACTCATTTCCATCTCTTCCCCAAACTGGTGGAATTGTTTCGTATTATTCCATGGCTACATCGAGCCACGAAGAGTGAGATACGGTAAATAAAAAAACCTTGGTTAATTGTGGTTTTATTATCAATATATCATGTCAGTAATTGGAATAATTATATTTTATCACATATTATGGAATTTCACATATACCATAGATATTTATTATCATATTATGTTGCGAAAAAACATTATTAGAAGACTTTATTGATCTATGCCTTTGAAAATGGGAGAGGCTTTGCTAGCCCAATAGATTTTCCGCTTTGTTGAAATAAATGGTATGACCATTACATTAATTATCATAAATTATAAAAACCAATTTTATTATATTATTTATATAAATTTAATGTATAAGGATTTCTTGTAGACTCTATATCATATGAATTAATAGAATTGGATTCTGTTCCCAATTAGCTTGTTCCTGATTGAACATATTTGATAATTAATGGGTATAAAATTATTAAAACTGATCAATCTGTAAAAATTGGAACACAAATGGATTTTGGAATATTAACTCCAACAATTTCTTTTTTTTCAAATGCATCAAATAGTTATCCATGATATTGTGATGTGTATAATTATCGATTTGTTGAGAAAATTTTGTTATTAGATTACTACTCTAATGTCTGAGTCACTATGATGACATGTAAATTTTATGATTAAATGATGAGATATGGTAAATTTATTGATGACTATGTATTTAGGGTTATTTACATGAGTATATTACTACAAACTAATCAACCATCAATTATGTCATAAATGAAAAACAAATGTTTTTTTGTGAAATATCATTTGAGACCTGATTACGATGTCATTACTCAACCTGTCCCAAGTCATATTTTCCATGATTTTGGGGATGAAATTTACACCAATGATTCCCCAATTGGTGTTTACCAAAATATTTCATTTGTTAACTAAAATTGTACCATTTTGGGTTTTTATGATGAACATGAAGTAGTGGTGGTTAAAATATTGAACCAACCATATATGTAAAATATTCATTTAGTTTATGTTGACATGATTTTCTAACGTTGGTATTACTTTATTTAGATTTAGTTTAGAATGATAGGATTTTTATTATTATTTTATAGTTTCCATTAATTTAATTAGATAAATTTAACTTTTGAAAATACGGTTTAAAATGAGTTTTTAAAAAATTTATATCATGGTTTTACTAAAAGATGTTTCGAAACTGGTTAATTTTTTTTCTGTATTTTATTTTTTATGCAATATTTTTAAAATATATTAATAAAAAATGTATATCTTATTATTACATTAATCATTAAAAATAATTCAAAACATTAATATAAGTGTCTATTTGATCATGATCGACAGGTGCATGATCATTCATTTCCTCCATTACTTCCCTTTATTGGTATACTAATTGTAATATTTTATTCATTTTAATTATATATAATGCCATGTTAATATTATTTATCAATTTTATAGGATCATTATTACCAATAGAGATGCATTATAATCCGTCTAGAATGGTCAAGGAGGGGATGAATCTAGACCTTGATGGTATAGCCGTCATACCAGTTCTATCATTGCTTCGCCAAGGGAAACCCCATCCACTACACCATTTTATATTCCTCTTAAGACTTCATGGAATTTCCCCACACTTTCCTCCATTAGAAAATTTTTTATCCTCTTCCCAGACAACATATATTTTACCTTTATTCATGTTCCCACTTTTATCATATCCATATCTATTGAAGTATCCCCCATCATACACCCCATAGACTACATTGTCTATAAAACCACTATTTCCACCCATCCATGTATCATATGATGTGTCATTTCCTTCATCTTCCTCTCTAGTGAATGATGATCACCTCTAAAATACTTTGTAATAGTCACTTCATTCAAAGGCTATCGATCAAAAACAATCCACATACCAATGAATTCCAATTAAGAATCTCGTATAGGGTTTTTATTATAATTGTGTCAAATTATATCACATAATTTTTTTCCTACGGCAATGAGAATTTATTCTTATTTTACACCAATTTTATAATTTAGTGGGATCGTTTAGTATGTTCTTAGGGAACACTTGTGCATAGGAATCATGGAATCTCCCAACATAGATAACGGTGGAGAAAAATCAAGATAAGTAGTTGGTAGGTAAAACATCCAGGTACTGTAAAAGTTTGAATGGAACATTATCCAACTACCATGATAACATTCCATTGGAATTAGTCTCATGGAGACATATCAGTAGTGGAATTCAGGATAATTCTTTGGAACAATTATGGGAATGCAAAAATTTTAAAAATTTATATCTATATTATTGTAGTATTTATATGAATTATCATATTCATTGACGAGTTGGATTATCTATCTTTATGAAGAAGCTTATAAGTCTAAATTTCTAATGGATCTTTGGGAGTCATGGTGATCATAAAAGCATGTTTCATAAGTTTTTTGAAGGGTATATTTGGTTCTGATTTAGTGTATGTACCAAAATGTCCCAATTGTCCAAAAACACAATATAAAAAATTGATTGGATTTGGTTAGACTGATTATTTTAAGGTATTTTTAATCATTAATTGATCTCATAAAAAATTAATTCATATTAATTGTATTGATATTTTTAAAAAGTTTAGTAAAAAACAAAAAGAAAAATGATTCAATGACATATATAAACATATTGAGGTGCACTATAATTTCTGGGCTTGAGAAGCGCATGGTAATGTAATATAAATTGAAATAATTTTCATAATTATATTTTTATAATATTTTCATTGAAATATGAATTTAAATCATATTTCCATTAATACATTCAATATAATATAGAAATACTCCTTTCAATCTTCCATTAGGCCTATATGCATAATGTGTAATTAGACTATATGCCTAATGGACAAATGGGAAATAGGCATAGAGTATAATTAAACATTAGGCATTCTGGCCAATTTTTCTTTAGTCATATAGGCCTATTGGTAATCATATACTCTAAAGGCCAATTTTCAATTTGAACTAATCAAAAATTGACTTATAGGCATAATTCCTAAATGGCCTATTGGCGTAGAGACCAATTGAACTATTTTTCCTAATGGACAATTACACTCTATGCCTAATGACCAATAATAATCTAGTATTAATGCACAATTTGATACTATTCCTAGAGCCCAATTATCCATTAGGCCTATCGAAAAATTTTCCGTTATTCATTGATTCCAATTGAACATTTGGAATATAGGCAAATTATCAACTTGGTCTTTTGGCCGATTGGTCGTTAAGCCTAATGGCCATTTGCCTATAGGCCTAATGGACAATCCACATATATTGCAATTTTCCAATTGGAATATAGAAATAATAACTAACTGAACTATACTCCTAAAGTCCAATTGACCGATAGGCATACTAGTAAATTTACCATTACGCTTATATGTTAATTGGTATCTATAGCCTATGGGCCTAATGTCCCATTGGCCTATAAGACTATAGGATAATTGACCATTAGTCATATTGGCCAATTTTCCATTAGTCCTATAATCCAATTGGCCATTAGTCCTATAAGAAAATTGGAAATTTGGACAATAGGCCTATTGGACATTTTGAAAAGAGGCGAATTTTACATTAGGCTTATCTTGTAATTGAACAATCTTCCTAAAGGCCTATTTGACATTAGACCTAATGAGAAATTTTAAAATATGAATAATGACCAATTTATGTATATGTTTAATGGATAAGTTCCCTATAGTCATAATGTATGATTAACCTATAGGACTAATGACCAATTTTATAATTGGACTTTTTCTAATGGATAATTTCCCTACATGCCTAGTAGCAAATTAAAATAGTTGACTCAAGTCCAATTGGCCATTAGTCATAATGGACACTTTAGATTTAGGCATAATATCTAATTGGATTCTATGGCTTATTTGGAATAATAGCTTGTCAGCCTATAGGCCTAATAGAAAACTGGCTTATTTGGATAGAGGAAAATGGTCTATTAGTCCTATATGACTTTTGACCATTATACATGTTGCCCAATTTTACCTTAGTCATAATGTAAAATTTTCCTTGTGGTATAATGGATAGTTGACAGATTAGTATAGAGGGAAAGGGACAATTGGCCTATATACCTAATGGCCAATTGGACTCTGGTCCTAATGTCCAATTGGCATATAGGAATACATAAAAACATCCCATTAGTCATATAAGTCAATTTTCTTATAGGAATAAGGTCTAATTTGAATGTAAACCTAATAACCAATTGTCAAATAGGACTAATGGGCAATTGACCTATTGGACTAGAGGAAAATTTCCAATTATGAATATATACCTATTTTCCATTATAAAATGAATATAAATAATTCATATTCCAAGTTACACAATAATCATATTGAGAATATAAAATTATATTATTTTTTACTAACATATACATTGGAATATTTTCCATCAATGTATGTCCAATTTTTAATTTCATGATTATTTCTTTCATTTATAAGTTATTTCCTTTATTATTATAGAAGATTCTAAACAGTTTTCATTTTTAATATTTTTATTGTAATTAATGAAATTCATAGCAAGCTATATTTAGAATCGATATTTGCGTACTTCATGATAAACTCTTTATCTAAACTATGAATAAAAATGATGGAAGTGTTCTAAATTCTCAACCAATAGAAAAAACTGAATTTTTTAATCTATATTGAAAATATTTATATGATATAATAATTAAATACATTGTTTATATTTTCCCCACACTTCCTTGTAGGATCTTGATGTTATAGAAGATGATAACTTCTGGTCGAGTGATCATTTGAGTTAGGTGTTAGGTGAAAAGCACCATGGGAAAAGATCGAGGTCGATAACGGAAAAAAATCATCCCCTATTGGTATTTATCCTCATAGATTTCCTATCATGACTCTCAAACTCCATGATCTAAAAAGAAACCATGTATAAGGAAAATCTTATAAAAATATATTTAGAAGAGTAAAAATTTAGTAAACACGAGGGTGAATGAAGTACTAGGGGGAATAGAGATAATGGTGGTGGTGATGCTATTGATAATGATGTTGCTAATATAGATGATGCAATTGGTTAGGATGTTGCTGATGATGATGATGTGGGTAAAGTTGTCTAAAAAGAGTATATTTGTGATGGGTATGATATTGATTCCCTCCATTTTTCACTTATTATTATTGAGACATGTACATTTTTTTAATGACTTGATTTAATTTTTTTATGGACATATATGTATGTTTTTTTATTTTATATTTTTTTAAAATAATTTCATGTTGTTGGATGGATGATAAATTACTAAAAAATTTGTTTCATTGAATTTATACTATTTGTTTTATTTTATTTATACATTCTGTAGTTAGACGGTGGAGTTAGAGCAAGGAGTTTTGGTGTTGTATCCAAATTTAGGAACTACATATACCCTTGGTTTGTATAATCATGTGTATAAGTTCTCAAATGGGAAAATATGTACCCACACAATTCCTAGAACGATGGTTATGGAAGAATTTATTAGACTTATAGAAAAGTATTTTATGAATACTGTGGGTATAGGTGAATACTAACGCCCCAAGAGGACAATATTTTAAAAAACATGGGTTAATTCTGTAGCTAAGAATTTAGGTGTGATACCCTTGGATTTGAATCACGGCTATAGGTGGCTTTTTAAAATATTTTTAATTATTTTCCACCACTAGTAAACTTCACCTTTAACTAATAAATAGCCAGAATGACTTTCTCATGCCCCGAACAGCAGAGAATGATGAATATCATCTCATTAGCACTGATCCATTATTAAGATAAAAGTGGATAATAATACCCACTAAATTAATGTTGACAGTACCTTATGAATGAATCAACATAATGTTGTTCCCACCTTTTATCATATGGAATTCCACCATGACTCATCACTTGATAATGCTATGTGATAATTATAACAAGGTTTCACATTCTAGCTCCCATAGAATTCAGTTTCTCAAGGATAAATCATTTAATTTTCCATCACAATCAAATATAATATAATTCCTTTTGGTTCCACCCATTAAATTAAACAAAATTTCATAGAGTAAAAAATATTTATCAAATTTGTGTACCATATAATCATAAAAAGTCAATTTTTGGATGTTTAAATTATAAAACCTTCATATTTTATTACACATTTGGTTAATCATTGGTTACTCAAAATTATAATAAATTTATATCCTTTATAATGGTTCATGGAGAGTTGGTGAATTCCTAAATGATATATATTAGGAGTGTTAAGGCATGTGTGAAGAAATGCCCCTTTTCATGTAGTAGGGTATGCCGAGTCAACCCAACTACACCATTTCATAGTTTTTAGTCACAGTTATATCTAATCTAGAGCCAAATCCACTTTTATTTTCCAGAAAATGATTTATTCCTATGAACCCACTATCTCTTTCTTTTACAAAGAATCCATGAAATTATCATATACTTTTCATTATCCTTTGACTTATTCATAGACATGTCCTTAGGGTTATCTATAAGATTTTCTGTTCGTAGTTTCAAATGGATAACTACTCCTTTTACCTAATACCAACTATAGTGATCCTCTCTATTCCTACATCAATAATACATCACTTTTTTAGAATACATAGTGCATTACACAAACAGACGCCCAAAGACTGTATTAGTCTACTTCCATTAGAAAAATGTAATCATTAAAAATGGTACATAACTTATCTACATTATCTACAACTATGTTCTTATTAAGTAAAACACTTCATATAAACAACAAAAATAATACATATTTTCATAACCTTGGGGAGATGAAACATAAAAAGTGGTGATATCATATTATTAGTAATGGTAAAAAAGGGATAGTTTTAAACTTAATCAGAGGATACAGGTTTGATAATGTGATCATTAAAATATAATATCCTACCTTTCATATCCAAAATAATAAACATGAATCATGTAATATATATTGGGAGTTTATAAGACATGAATCCTAAGGAAATAAAGGACATATGACATGAATGTGTAATATAGGAATTATATAAGGAATTACCTCATACAAATAAGAATATAAATTTATTTTAATTATAGTTATAGAGTAACTTCCATGGCCATCCTAATTGTATGAGTACACTATCCATACCATATAGGTAGTCATGATTCAGTCCCATTTCTATCATAGTAGTATTATTTCACTACCAATACTATCTTGGTCGACATTGTCCACTCTTATGGAAATCTTATTACTAATGGTTTCTGCTTAAGGTCATATTAGTCTATCTTATGAGACATCAATATTTACCCAATTCATTTGAAGGATCTATAGGACTCATCTATCTCATAATGAAATCATAAATAAATGTTCCAAAAAATCAAAAACAGTAATTTCATATCCCACGAAAGAAAATGGGTATCATAAACATGTAATCATATCCTATCTTATGGAAAATGATATTGGTTTCATAATAATTTAATAAATTGGATAATTGATTAAAAGAATATGGTTTCAAATGAACATGACCTGCAAAAGAGAAAAATAATTCATAAACACCATTCCATAAAAAATTAACCACTTAGCGAATGAATATGAGTGGAATCATTGAGTCATTTCTCTAAAAATGAAGGAGTTACACCAATAGATGTCATATTAGAAGGAATCAATTATGAATGAAGTTTTAAAAAAAATTCTTGAAGAAAATATAATTTCTACATTGAAATATTATATTTTAAAAAATAAAAAATTATAAAAAATATTTAATTTAATATAGTTTCAATAAATTATAATAGAATCTATGAAAACCATAAAAAAAATCAGAAATATTTTTTCCTTTAAATTGATTAGCGAAAATATTTTCAAAACCATGTACTTTAAAATAATGAAAATTTCCAAATGAATATAGAAATATGAACATATTTTTAAAAGAATTTTTGTATTATTTCTATTATTTACCGAATAGATAGAAAATGGTATTATAACATGGATATATATAGAACAAAAAGTGGATAATTAAACTCATGCGTGTTCTTGAGAGGTGGTTCATAATATTTTCTCAAAAGAAGCATAATAAAAAATCATTATAAATGATGATATTTGTTTTATAAAATCATACAAATATATATCATATAGATATCTAATATCATGATTTATCCATTTGTACGTTTATATAAGTGTGTAGAAGCCCATCATGTTAGGAAAATAAATTCGTTTCGTGAGACTATCAATGTATTGAGGAGATTTTCTATATATGATTCTCACCCATTATATCATGTCTTAATAATTAATTATAGATTTAATAATTGATTTAATATAAAAATCAAAATTAATTATCAATGAATATTCAAATTGAGAAAATTATAAGAATTTAACATTATTTTTCAAGTTACTCAAATAACATTTAAATTAAACTTCATATATTAAATTGTATATGGTGTTGGATTATATCATACCCATGATACATGAAATATGTATTTTTTAGAGAGATGAAATTTTCAATGAATGATGATAATAAATAAAATAATGTTTTATCATATACACCTCAAAAATGAAATTGGGTGAATAATATTAACATATGCTACAATGAAGCGATATTGAAACGACTCCACATGTAAAGATCATATCGTTAATAAAATGAAAAAAATTATTTTATGTCATAGTAAATCTGCAGAGAAAATGTAGAATTTTAATAGAATAACATCTAATTTTATTCCATATAAAATAGTATCATGAATTAATAAATGAAGTATATGTTTAACCCAAGGAATGAAAATTGTGTTAAAAAATACCGTATGAAATTATAATCAGTTGAATCATATTCCCCATAAAAGTCATAATTTTATAATGTAAAATTTAAAATATTTAATATTAATATATTCATTATTTTATACGTAAAATTTCTATATATATGAAACACACATATAAAATAAGAGGGGAATCAAGCATCAAACTCATGGAAATAAAAGTGGTAATAGAGAACCCATATATAACACTTTTATTTAGTGTGTAATTCATTGAACTCCTTTATAATGTGTTGAATAATTTAATTAATTTATTATAGAACTATATTAATGTTTATTATACTTTATATGATCAATGTTTAACATCTAACCACCAATTCCTTAAAAATGTTTCATTATCTTTATTATTTCTGTTGCGTTCGTTTTATGGTTTCATTGTCGGTTCATTTGCATAAAATTATTTATTTTCTTATAAAAGGGAAATAAAACATCAGAAGTAAAATAAATTGGAATACATGATGTTAAATACGTTTTAATGGTCCAATATATAAGTATAATTTCATAAATTAGATATTTTGGGAGAAACATTCATGGTATTTTGGTGGTTCCTCCATGAATGCTTTCTAATGGTCCCTAGACTTCGATCCCTTATCCTAATACTATATAGATCTGATATTGATAGGATTTCCTGGATTACCTTCACACTTGTTCAAAAAAAACTTCTTTGTTTCTTTCATGTATTATAATAGGCAATCCTATAAAACTAGATATAGATACATGGACTCTATCAAGGCCTTCTATAACTAGAATTTCTATTTAAATTTATGTATTTCAAGACAGAACCTCTCAAAGTTGGATAAGAAATGGTGCTCATTGATTGTCTTAATAGTTTTTATATAAATGGATTCCTGATTTCTATCTACTTTTCCAAAAACATGGACTTGAATCAAAATATTGTGCCCAAATTTCTGCAACTATGAATTCCAAATATTCCACGTAGATTAAAAAATCTATTAAGGATATTGGAATTGATGTGTCAAATTTTATAAATAATTCTAGTAATCTTGTTTTCCAATCGATTAGAAAAACACTGATGTGAATAAGTATATTCTTTCCTATAATAAACAACAATCTGAAGCTAAAGAACTATCATCCTTTGCTGACACTATGATTACTGCCACAAGTACCATCAATATCCCCACTACATTGGAATAGGATGAACTAAAATATTTTGAAACACATTATACATGAGAAAAGAAGTATTGTGTTCAGTTGGATTCTAATGATGTATTTCAAGAGGATGATGTTCATCATATACAAATTGAGGGAGAATATAAAAAATAACATGCTACTAAAGGGATGAAACAAATAATGGATTCTAATTGATACATCTCACCAGATCCCAAGAAATCAAGTAAAATTATAGACTATTCTAACATTGAATTAATCATAGTTATAGGATCCTTGAATCTTCTAGGAAGGAAAATTCTACGATTCATCATCATATGGAAGAACCTGTTGTATCCCTAGGATTATAAGGGTAGGTATACGAGAATAATCATGATCATATGCACCGAGATGCCTACATTATTGAGAATGAGGTACGAGATGCAGTTCATGCTTGAATGGAAGCATAAGATGAAATTACACATACAAAATATAGCAACTATGTCATTTCTGAAAACACATACATTGAAATTAGAAAACACATGTTCTTAAGAATGATTTACGAATATAAGAAGAACCTATATTCCAACATTAGAGACATACCATCCGAATGATTTATATAACTTAAAATCATTCTAGTTTGATCCTAGATATTTTTGTTTTAAATTTATATTTTTTTCCTCACACATGTTTCATTTAAATTATCCCGAGTGGTTTTTCTCTATTTGGTGTCATTCTGTGACAAGTCAATTTGGATTTTGAACTGGATGAGGAATGAATCATAGATGCATTCCTTGGGGCTCATGCTGAGTAGATATTTGATCCCTTGAATGATTTTGATGGTTCATAATTAGTCACTCTTGATTAAATTATTGGCATGCAAGGCATGATATTACTTTTCCCTTAATATACCTTAATTGTTATGTAAATTATTTTTATTTTCCATGAGGTTGTATTTTTTCTTCTTACGTACCATCCTTCAGCTATCTGTTTGGATTCTTATATAACCTTAAAAACCTTTAGGATATAGATATTTTCATTTGTGAATTGTCTATGTGTGGCTCAATGTTTTAGAAAACATCTTGTGATGGAATGCTAAAAACAATGTTAGGGCACATGGAACAACGAAGAACGTGTCATTGATTTTTTGGTTCCCATCACTACTCATTATGTTGATTTTTGGTGATCCCTTATGGGAATTGTAATGAATAGTTATTTCTTTTCTGTTGACTAGAATATCAGGTTTGTGTTTACTGAGGATGATCAATCCCAAGATGCTTCTATGCTACTTTATCATTATTCTTATACTAGCATTAATGTTTATTTTTTTCAAAGTTCATTACCTTGTAAGATCATTACTAATCATAAATTAACATTTACTATTGTCTTTATTAATAATATTTTGGGATACAGGCTGGGAGACCAACACATATATTTGTTTTTTTATAAAAATCATAATGGTAAATGGTTAGTTTATTTTTGGGATTATTTTCCAACCATGGCGATCTAGAATCATTTTATTTAACATTATTTCTATATATTCGGTGAGGAAAAAGAAATAATTTACAATTTCAATATTAATATAATATTTATCAAAATAACAGTTTTATGAACATCCAAGAAGCTAATAATGTATAAAACAATCATTATTGATATTGGTGATTAACTGGAATAATTTGGAAAATAGTTTCATTTCATTGATCAAGAGGAGGTGATTAAATAGATATATATATATATATAACAAATTAAATTATAAACATTAAATTAATATATATATATATTATAATAGGGTCATCATTATTTTATGGATATCAGTGTTGAAGAGAAAGTAGTAGAATAAAATAAATTAATAGAGGTGTTTTGAAAAATTATCCTATTGTATGTCACCTCCTTAAATGACATCTTAAGGGACTTGAAATTGGACCATTGGTGAAAAATCATGAATTTTATAATTGACAGTGTGAGTATTATGTTTTAGGTAGAGTTTTTAGGAGCGTAATGTATTTTTATGGGAAATGGGATGGAATTTTATTTGAGGATGGGTGGTTTTATATTATTAAATAATGTATATTTTAAATTTAAATCCATCTAGATTGAATTATAATTAATTTAAACAAATTATGAAGATAATTAATATTTTAATGGATGTCTGGTTCTAATATTCAAATCAAACAATTAATAAATGTTGTTTTTTTAATTATTCATTTACCTTTAAACATTAACCCATTTCATTAATATATATATATTGCTAAATATTTCATTTTACCATGGTATAATTACTTAGACTAAAAATGAAAATGACCGTAATAAATAATTTCTAAATTATAATTCATAATTTTGAATACTATTTACAACTCTCAATTCAGATACTTGGGAAAATTTGATATAAAATTAATCACGCAAATGATATTAGAAAGTAGGATTTTAATACGAAGATGTTCAAAAGAATGAAATGATATTATATTAAAATTCAACATCAAAATGATTTTAATGACCAAAATATAACTTATAGGTGTGTAATATATATAGTGTAGATTTTAAACAAATTAAATTTATTATTTATCATTAAAAATTATGTATATGAGAATAATTTTTTGCAAAAAAAGTCAGTATTTTTCAATATATATCAAAAAAGTAAACATACATGAAAAATACTAAATAATAACAATATTATAATTTTGATATCCAAATTTCAAAAATGATAGTCATTTTATATGGAAAAATTTATAAAAGTGTCACAATTTAGTTTCAGAATGTTACCACCTATCCCAAAGGTGCGGTGCCATGATTACCCCAAGACTTACTTCCATAGGCCAGCGTTTCGTGACAAGCACTGAAAGGCTTATCCCTGAAAATCAGGAATCCCTTGCCTTTAAACATGCAAATACATAGTCTAAGAATACAAAGAGAACAACCAATGTAGTAAAATAAAATAGTAAAAAATTCTACTTCATGTAAAGGGGGTTGGAATACACAACCACCTAAAAAGTCCAAGTAGAACTAAAAAATGAAAAAAAAACTCTGGTATCATCCACCAAGGATCCTAACTGAAGGGTTGGTACAGATCGTCTCCACAACACTCTACATCAGCCCATCTCATCTGATCACCGTATGGTCTTGGATCCTTCAAGTCTCAACCCACCTACTCGTCATCTGTACAAGACACCACAAGGTGTGCGTAAAGCCTATATAGGGGTGAGTATAATAATACATAATAAGGGACCTCGAGACCCCCGTTGGTCTCAAGAGTTCAACAATGGAAAACCCCAATGAAAGACATCAATGAAAAAGTACGATGTAGTAGTCCACTCTACTTACTAATATGGCCATACATATACCTTCGTTATCAAATATACTTCTGTCATCCATGAGGAAACATAAGGATAAAAAATTTATTCCATTTTTACAACTGATCCACGAATGAAGAATAACACGAAGGTAACACCATGAAGGTAACACAAAAAAGGTAATATAACACAAAGGCATAGACTCAGCTCACACATGTTATAACACAAGTATAGAAGTAGAGCTGATTTTTCGTAAGTTTGATCATCGTACGCTGTTAAGAGGCACTATGGCTGACCCACACAGGATCAATAGGTAATAACACCCACTGACCCACACCGGATCAGTATTCACTGACCCACATAGGATCGTTGAGTGTTGACCCATATATGATCGATTGTTGTGGACCCACATAGGATCGATATTCCTTCTTTATGTTAAAACCAGCCACATGATTCCTCACACCTGGTGCACTCGAGTATTGTAGATTCTTCCCCATGAGATACCTTTTGTACCTCAACCTCCACTAAGATCGAAAAAGGAGTAAACCAAAGGATTGAAATGTCTTATGGGTTCCAACACAATAGATGATGCATCAATCAAATTCTTGGTCTGTGACTTATAAGCATTTTAGTACCGAGGGCCCTGTTGGATTTCGGGTTCATTCAAACTTGGCCATACACCAATTGTCTCCAAAAAACTAGTGGAGAATACCCAATGGGGTGCCTCTCTCAAAGGGCCCTAGTTCCATAGACAATTCTTCAAATGAAATCATGATTCACATGTCATGGCCCTTTAAGAAAAACTTGGTCTGGTTGTGTGCAGGTCTATTCTGACCCGACCGTAACGACCTGGCTGAACTGACATGGCCTAGCCCAACTGAATCCATTTCGAGTCAACTCGACCGGGTCCGGGTCTGACCCGGCTAGGTGGTCCATTGGGGGACTCGGCCCACTTGGACACAACCTGTCCTACTAGGCTCGCTCGGCCTAACCCACAAGAGGCACGACCAGTCGGGCTCCCGCGACCCACCAGGCTCGTGCTTCCTGGTTGGGTGGGCATGCATGACCGGATGGATCAGAGCCCACCCAAGTGGACACTGAGGGGGAGTCCCCCTGTTATTTTTTGAACGGCTGAGAAGTCGTTCTGTTTTTCCATAGCGGAGGCACCACATGCCGATGCCTCATCTCCCGCGAGACTCGAAGGAGCATGTCCTCCTACCGTGGATACTCTGGTGGTCTGTCGTTGCACCCCATTGCCTCCTCATGCAGACGGATGATGTCAGAGGCTTCTTGTGTCTGCTGCGGATGAAAAATCTTCGTTCAACTTCTCTAGGGGTAGGCGTGGGTGAACTGCCCTCCCTTCCGAGGCTGGCTGGTTCCAGCAGCTAATGGCCACCGTGGCTAAAGAGGCATGACCTACTTCTTCGGCAGCATGCAATGGGGCACCACCCCCGCCGCATCCAACTAGTGATAGATGCGACAATATTATGCTAGCATCGGTCGCCGAATTTCTTCTGTGGGTTACTGGGTGAGCTCCAGTGACCCATTTTTTTTATCCATTCACAAATACGGGCTCCCTGTGATGCCCTCATGGCAACATAACCCTTCATTCAGGATTCCATTCAACTAGAAAATTTGTATGCGAAAATCAAATAAATTAAACAATGAAGTTAAAGGTCAGGGCCTTGTTCGTTTGGCTTGTGCCCTCAGTGTTAGCTTGATAAAAATAGTTAATCATGAATCATTCATCAAATCCTAGAAACAAATATAGATCAAACCCTACCTCGTAAATTTTTTGGAGTACATTCTTGAATGAATGTGGCATGGTGTTCATCATTACCACAATAAGCTTCCAACATCGCTACTGGAATGACGATCATTTGACTGTGCATGGTGGATCTGTTCTTCACCGAGGAGTTCATCTAATGTTCTCTTATCTTCATCTCCTCATTCTCTAATGATTTGAGAAACTCCACCATGAGGAATAAGGAGTTTGCAACCATTACAGGGGTGGTTTTTTAATTTATAATTAATGAGCCTAATTAATTGATGGGATTGGTGGTTACTCATTTTGTTTAGTAGGGAATTTAATATCTATCATGAAATACTCGACCACTCTCTTGTGATCCCTTCTGAAAAACTAAATGATGGGAGGGGGAATATTTTTAAAATAAAATATATTTATATTATTTAATCCTCCACAATAAACACATAATCAATATTCTCCTCTACACCCACTATGGTCGAGGTTAATCCTCAATTAATGGAATCTCGGCGTAGTCAGTTAAACTGTGCCCTCAGATTTCTAATCCCAACACCGATTAAAATGTTCGAAAATGATGATCGTGCGTTTATTGAACTTACCTAAAAATGTTTAAAAATTAATTTTAGGAACACCGGGACTTGGAATCATGTCACGACCCCCTCCCCAAAAAGTGTACCCCTCCTGGGTCGGCAATGTGAAAAGGGAGATAATGACCCCCGAGTCTCGCCTCCAGTAGGCCCTGGGTTGGCGACTAGCACTGAGGGTATAATAACATACAAATGGGAGGCATTAACCTCTAAGAGAACACATGAAGAAGAGAGAGATAGAATAGACTCCAACTAACTCCAAATCATAACTGAAATATAAAAGAAACCCAAGTACATATATGAAATGTCATGAAAAAGTACTATAACTGATAGGGAGAACTAAAAGTACCCAAAAGAAAGTAAAACGATAGCGACCACAAGCCCGGACAGCTCCTCCTCTAACCGCAAGCTAGTAGTAACCAGCTTGATCTCCAACCTGCTCCAAGTGACCTGAAAAAAACAGGTTATATATACATAGGGTGAGTATAACAGAATACTCAGTAGGATCCTCCCCAAGCCACTCGTACAAAAGTAAAGAAAGAATGCTAGAGCCCAGTGAACAACAAGAGAAACTAACTCGTCACCTAAACAGGTATACAATGTTCCCAACCTCACCATGTCTACTCTCACCATGTAACACATACAAGAATATAGCATATAGCATAGAATATCAAGGGTACCCAACTACTACTTCCCCACTGGTTTGCCTCTTTGCCCCAACGACATACGTCATGTGCATCTCTCTCCAAAGGCTTGCCCGCAGACACCTGGGCTAAGCTCTACAATCTGCACCTCGTGCACCACATAGGCTTGCTCGCAGACACCTGGGCGAAGCACCACACCGTCCTCACAACCAAAGGTAACCAGGTAGTTTCTGGGAGCCACCACAGCTTGCATAACGTGTATCATACGTCGGGTATAATACCTCAAGCCATTACAGCCCATACTCTGAGTAAGGATCCTCAATCCATCACAGCCTATACACGTTACACCTATAGTAGTCCATAGGATACTATATCCAGAATATATGTGTGTGAATAACCACAAGCCATTACAGCCCTCTACACACATATATGGGGTAACTAACCGGTTGCCTCATGGCAGAAGTATCTACCAAGAGAAGAGAGCGGGGCCAAAGGGGGTAGTCATCCATTCAACCTCCCATCAGAATGTTGGGGAAAACACCCCCCAGGGCTCAGAATCCCAGGGGTTTCAGTTTCCCTTTCCGACAGGGTGGAGTAGCGTATAGAAACACAAAAGGTACAGAATATATATAACTCACAACCACACTATGGGCATTACCTACTCACAGGCACAACTACAGCTAACGTCTCACAGACTCCAGGATGCTACTTCTAAGACTAGGTATCCTATAAGCACACAACCATTTGAAGAGCTTTATTAGATTACTCCATTCTCATTTTATCAATTCCACTGTACGTTAATTAATTCTTTAAACATTAATTAACCATGAACAATTTACCACATTAAACTAAATTGGAATCACATTCAAAAACTACTCCTTTTTAGGATTCACATCACTATTAAATTCCAGTTTCTCCATCCCCGTGGATTTTGACCATTTAAACAAACTTTCATTATGGAATTACCTTCCCAATCTTACCAGGCATTCTAGAAAAGCATCATATGCTACTAAACACAAAGGGCTCAACACAGTGAGTAGATATACTACCCGTCGAGTCTTTGCCACCTATAGAAAGAGCACAGAACCATCCTCCATCGAGAGGCTAAACACGGAAAGCACGTGGCATACCCCGCGTGTCTTCGCCTCCTTCGGAAAGAGGGTAAGAAAAACCAGCTGCCTTGAGCAGTGGGGAAAAGTAAAGCAGATAAACAACCAAATCAAACCACCAACATCAAACCATCACATTAATCTCATACCATCTTCCTTGGTGTCCTCCCCGACACCCACATGCATTAACCGATGCATCTCGCCACACTAGGCGTCATCCGCTGCCACAACCACAAGTCCCCATGCCTCCACATATCACAACATCCATCCAGGCTCACATCAAATCACAAGCAGCAGGAAATCAAAGATCACAAAATGGCCTCTCGGCCCTTTAACAAGGCATTCAACCTTCATATAAAATGAGCACTAAGAGCTCCAAACCACAAGGCATTCAGCCGTACAAGCAAGCGTTTAACTCAGAACCCTTTTGAATTTATCGAACTAATAGTTCTTTAATCAATCTTGAATTAACAGATCCATTAACATGCCAATTATTTAACAAATAATTCTGGCATTACGTTATTTATCAATTTCCATCATCAATGAGCAACTAATTAAAGAAAATCATATATATCACTCTATCTAGGAAAAACACGAGGCAAACCGTTATCACGGTACAAAGAAACAACATGCGATCAACCAATTCTTTTAATCCAGTTCAAGTATATAGTTAGGTCAATTTCATTGTGATCCAAAGGGTTAAATCATGCTAATTCTACAGTTGCACATAAACCATTAGAGAGGCCATGAATCCCCTACCTCGAAGAGTTCTTGACGCCCTTTATCCACACAACGGGTCACAGTCCTCTTCTCCTCACGACAGCTGCATCCACCGGAGGATTCCACGGTTCGACAGTACCAACCAACCCCAAGAAAACCCATTAGAACCATGGAGATTACATGCAAATATGGAAGGAAGAACAAGAGAAGGTGATCCCCGAAGGAACGATGATAAAACATACCTTAAATGGAAGAACGATCGACACAACTTGTTTGCATCAAACAGAGCGGAAATGATACGAGAAACGTTTGATTGTGAAACTCCTACAGGAATGATTACAAGGTTCTAGTGTCTCATAGATGAGAACCAGGAGGAAGAAAAATGAAGAATGATATCTTGTTCCTTTAAAAAAAATTTAGAGAGGCGACAGTTTAAGATCCGATTTATTCTCCATTAAAAACGGATCGCATTAACCCATGCGGTTTGACCAAGTAAAAACATCCCAGCCTTAGGAATAATTGATATAGGATTTATGGCCTTTGAATCGGCCTTAATGTCCTTAAAATAAGGTTTTAAAAGTATTTTACGTCAAAGAAAATGTCAAATTTGCGAAGCTAGAAACACTGTTCACATACTCAAAATTTGGCAAAGTATGGATTCAGTAGCTCTTATGAAGTCTGGAAACACTGTTCATTCGTGAAATTTGGAAAAGTATGGAATCGGTAGCTCTTAGGATTCTGGAAACACTGTACAAGTGCACCGATAGAAGGTCACCGATAGAACCTCACCGATAGAAACACTGTTCAAGTCTACCGATAGAAGTCCACCGATAGAACCTCACCGATAGAAACACTGTTCACTAAACCTCACCGATTGAAACATTGTTCACCTACCGATACTGTTCATAAAACTGGAAACACTGTTCCTAGAATTAGAAATTTGGAAAAGTGTTAGCCGAGCTACTGCTGGACTACGTCTACCAGTATACCGAGCTATCAGTACGCCGCGGCTACCGGTAAACCCAGCTACCGGTAGGATGCGGCTACCGGTAGACCGAGCTACCGGTAAGCAGCAGCTACCGGTAGACTGAGCTACCGGTAATCAGCAGGTACCGGTAGACCAGCTACTGGTAGGCAGCAGCTACCGGTAGACCGAGATACCAGTAATCAGCAGCTACCGGTAGACCGGCTACCGGTAGGCAGCAGCTACCGGTAGACCGAGCTACCGGTAGGCAGCAGCTACCGGTAGACCGAGCTACAGGCAATCAGCAGCTACCGGTAGACCGAGCTACCGGTAGGCATCAGCTACTATAAGATCGAGCTTCCGGTAATCAGCAGCTACCGGTAGACCGAGCTACCGGTAATCAGTAGCTACCGGTAGACCGAGCTACCGGTAGGCAGCGGCTACCGTTAGACCGAGCTACCAGTAGGCAGCGGTTGGGGGATAAGTCACCTTGACCTCCCGGAACACCTCCAACACCACTTTTTTACAAAGTAATGGACCAGGGAGGTCCAGGCCATTAAATTAGATACCCCTCAAAACATTCTCATCCTCGAGAATTAAAAACCAACCCAGAAGAAAAGAGGGGTCCGAACAACCACCCCATAAGATACCTCTTAGGGGATAACCACCATGAGTTGTTCAAAAGCAGGAACAAAACTACGACATCCAAGAGTATGGAAACAAACAATCCAAAACCAAAAAATTCAAACATAACATCACATCAAAGGTACATAAATAAAACATGAAATGTCTAACCATAAAGGAAACGTCATTACATGAAAAGAGTTAAACATTAAACAACTCTGGGTACTGAGCACGTATTTGTGACTCACACTCCCAGGTACTCTCCTCCATGCCACAGTGTCGCCACAAGACACGAACTAAGGGGATAGAATGCCCACGCAACACCTTCTCCTTGCGGTCTTGGATCTCCACCGGTCGCTCCTCGAAGTTTGCATCATCGTCAATATCGATCTATCCCCAATTGATAACATGAGATTCATCATGAAGATAACGACGGAGCTGTGATACATGGAAAACATCATGTATCTGACTCATCTGAGGGGGAAGTGCTACTCGATATGCCACAGCTCAAACACGAGCCAACACCTCGAAAGGCCCAACAAAATGGGGAGAAATATTACATCCATGACCAAACCTTCGCTGCCCACGGCGGGGAGTCACCTTCAGAAACACATGATCCCAAACATTAAACTATAAGGGTCTCCTTCTTTGATATGTTTATGATTTCTGACGATCCTGTGCGGTCTTCATCCTCTCACGAATCACCTGAACCATCTATGTTGTATTCTGCACTAGTTCTGCTCCGAGAATTGCTGACTCTCTGACCCCAGTCCAGCACAACGGAGAACGGCATGGCCGGCCATACAAGGCTTCAAACAGTTCCATACAGATGGTAGTGTGAAAAATATTATTGTAAGCGAACTCTGCCAAGGGTAAGTGCTTCAACTATGAACCTCCAAAATCAAGAACACAAGAGCGCAACATGTCTTCAAGAGTCTGGATGGTTCGCTCTGTCTGACCATTCGTTTGAGGATGAAAAGCAGTGCTAAGGAATAACTGAGAACCAAAAGCATGATAGAGACCTCTCCACACCTTGGAGGTAAAACAAGGATCTCGATCAGAAATGATCGTCCTAGGTACTCCTTGGAGTCTCACCACCTCCTCTAGATACTACCTCGACAAAACATCCACTGAGCTCGACTCCTTGATCGCTATGAAATGGGCCTACTTTGTTAAATGATCCACTACCACCCATATAGCATCATTTCCTCCTGGAGCTCGTGGTAAACCTGTAACAAAGTCCATCGAGATTTCCTCTCACTTCCACTGAGGAATCTCTACGTGCTGGAGAAGACTACTGGGAACACGATGTTCGGCCTTCACCTTCTGGCAGACTAAACATCGAGACACACACTCAGAAACCGTACGTTTCAGCCTAGGCCACCAAAACTGACTCCTCAAGGATCGTTACATCATTGTCACACCAGGATGTACTGCCAAGGGTGAACTATGGAACGCTCGTAGAACCGTCTCGCGCATCGCCAAGGGGACAAAAATCCTGCCATGATACAACACTCGGTGTTGTTCATCCTCCGACCAACCATCAGGGGCCTCACCACAAACAACTCCGTCTCTCCAGACTTCCACCTCTAGATCACCCAACTGAGACTCTTCCACCTTCTTCATCAGGGATGACTACACCGTCATCTAGAAAAGACAGCCTCTACCCCCAACTGCTCCCATATCAAGATGCAAAGCTGATAGCTCTTCCATCACTCTCCAGGAATCACCAGATTCACGCACAACATCATTACGTGACTTTCAGCTTAGTGCATCAGCTACAACGTTCCTTTTTCCAGGTGTATACGATATTTCAAAGTTGTATTCCTGCAAGAACTCCATCCACCGACGCTGCCTCACGTTCAAGTTACGTTGGGAGAAAACATTCCTCAATCTCTTATGATCGGTGAAAACCACAAAGTTCTCACCAATGAGGTAATGTCTCCACAACTTCAGAGCAAACACCACGGCTGCCAACTCAAGATCATGGGTGGCGTAGTTGAATTCATGTGGACGTAACTGCCGAGACCCATAAGAAACAACTGACCTCTACTGCATGAGAACACAGCCTAGCCCCAGATGTGAAGCATCATAGAAAACATCAAACTGGACTCCCTCCACTAGAAGACAAAGGACTAGAGCACTTACCAACTTCTCCTTTAGATATTCGAAATCTGCGTGACACTAATCAGTCCATATGAATTCTTGATCCTTCGTGGTCAAAGCTGTCATAGGAGTCGCAACTCAGGAGAAATTAGCTACAAACCTCCTATAATAGCCTACGAGACAAAGGAAACTTCGCACCTATGACACAGTCTTGGGGGCTGGCCAAGACACCACTACTTCTATCTTCGAAGGATCCATAGATACTCCCTGTTGGGACCCAACATGTCCCAAGAAACGATCTTCTAGAGCCCAGAACTCACACTTGGACAACTTCCCAAACAACTGATGTTGGCGAAGAACTCCCAAAACTGCTCGTAGATGCTCTGCATGCTCCTCTTCAGATGTGGAGTACACAAGGATGTCGTCGATGAAAACCACAACAAACTTGTCCAGGAATTCACGGAACACAGCATTCATCAAACCCATGAAAACAGCTGGAGCATTCGTCACGCCGAATGGCATTACAACAAACTCATAATACCCATGACGGCAGCGGAAAGTAGTCTTCAGGATATCCTCATCCTTTACACGCATCTGATGATATCCTGACCGCAAGTCTATCTTTGAGAACCAACTTTCACCCTTCAGTTGATCAAATAGGTCATCAATCTGCGGGAGAGGATAGCGGTTCTTTATTGTCACTTTGTTTAACCGACGATAATCGACACACAATCGCAAACTGCCATCAGCCTTTTTCACAAACAAAACTGGTGCACCCCACGGTGACACACTTGGACGAACAAAACCACACTGCAACAGACCGTCGAGCTGAATACGTACCTCTCGTAACTCAGAAGGGGCCATCCTATACGGAGACATAGAGATAGGAGACGCTCCTGGCTGTAGCTCGATCCCAAACTCAATCTCTCGTCGAGGGGGTAAGGATACAACCTCTTCTGGAAAGACGTCAGGGTACTCCTCTACGACCCTAGGAAACGCCAACTGTTGAACCTCTGAAGAACTCAGCGTCATCCCAGACATCATGGATGATAAGGATGGAACTCATCTATGACTCATATGAGGATCTCTCTCACCAACAAACACCACTTTCTCTCCATCTTAATCAAAGAAAACTACCTTCTTCCGGTAGAAATCCACAATAGCCAGCACCGAATACAACCAATCCATGCTGAGTATGACATCATATGGTTGTATTCGCAAACATAGGAAATCTCCCCAAGAGCGGTGTTTCCCCAACAGTAGCTCACAGTCTCTACATACTTCAAACAAGCTAGATCGACCTCCAACTGGCGTAGTCAATGCCAAGGGCACTGGAAGCCTCTCTACCTCAAGTCCCAAAGCATGGACAAGGGTAGCTGATATGAAGGAGTGTGTTTCTCCTGAATCAAACAAGGCATACACCAAGGTATAAAACAAGCAAAGGGTACCTCGAACGACATCTGGCTCGCCTGGGGCTGGTAATGCTAGAGCATGAAGATGACCACGACCTCCTCCACGGCCTCTCTGACCCTGATGACGACCACCGCCATGACCACGCTTTGCTCTCTGAGGACAGGGAGCGTCATGGGGTTGTCCTCTGCCTGCTCCATCTACCCTCTGGTGATCTAAAGCTAGTGCAACATGCTGCTGCTGCCTTGGATGGAACTGCCTCAATGGAGGAACTTGGAGTGGAGCGCCTGGTGCACGATGACTGCTCTGAAAAGTCGGGCACTCCTGCTGCTGATGACCATGACCACCACAAGAAAAACAAGCGCCTGATCCCTTGGCATAGGCCTGAGAGTTGCTGCCTCCGGAGAAACTAGATGGGAAGGGCTCGGACCTACCCCCAGGTGAACGGAAACTCTTTTGTCCTGAAAACAGGGAACCCCGGACCACAACTCTGCTTCGTGAGGAATCATGACGATTCCCCACTCGTGACGATCCAGTCCTAGCCAAATTTCTCTCAAAAACCTCTGCCCTCGCCAGCACCTCAAGATATGTCTTTAGCATAAATGGGGTGACCTGGCGATGGATCTCTGGACGCAAAGCCTCCTCGAAATTCCTCGCCCTGGCCTCATCATCTGTTAACAGGTCTGAAGCATATCATAGAAGGTTCCTAAAATGGATTCCAAACTCACGAACACTGGAGCTCCCCTGTCGAAGGGTAAGAAGCTCCTGGCGACTGGACGCCTTCGCAGTCGACGAAAGAAACTCGACTCTAAACCTATCTCGAAAATCCTCCCATGATATTGCTGACTCCTCACAATCATCGAGGAACAAGATCCACCACTGCCTCACAGCTCCATGCAGCATCGTCACAACCAAGGACACCCAGTGTTCCTTCCGAGCACGAATCGAACTGAAGCCTATCTCGATCTCCTCCAACCAGTCTTTTGTGACTGCATCTAAAACGGATCCCTCGTACTTCTGTAGACTATGACGCTGAAACTCTCAATGTTTCTTCCTCCAAGTGTCATCGTCGTCAACCTCTACTCGGCAGCGATCTACTGGAACAGCCTGATGGGCATCTTCTGCGCAAACCTGACGAGGACGTCGACCTGGAGCCAGACCTGCAAAATAACAACTGTTAGAGCTCCTAAGCCTGGAATATGGATGACTCAACAATAATTAATTAATTGTTTTGTTTTATTTATTTTAGGTTACCTATCCCAAGGTCTACCCATTCAAACACATGCGCAAAGAATAATGATGCATGATCCTTTCCTAGGCCTCTGTGCTGCAACCGGTATCACTTTGTTTAGTAGCCATCGTATGCTTAAAGGGCCGTGTAATAGATCATAGGGGGCCCTAAATGCCTATGTCTCTGCCGGTCTCCAGTGTTTATCCCACTTTCTAAACATGAATGACACCGTTTCCCTACCATCCCATGCATCCTCACCTGTGCCTAACTCCAAACTCCATCCTATCCCTCAACAAGTCCTCTGATACCACTCTGTCACGACCCCCTCCCCACAAAGTGTACCCCTCCTGGGCCGGAAATGTGAATAGGGAGATAATGACCCTCGAGTCCCGCTTCCAGTAGGCCCTGGGATGACTACTAGCACCGAGGGTATAATAACATACAAATGGGAGGCATTAGCCTCTAAGAGAACACATGCAGAAGAGAGAGATAGAATAGACTCCAACCAACTCCAACTCATAACTGAAATATAAAAGAAACCCAAGTACATATATGAAATGTCATGCAAAAGTACTACAACTGAAAGGGAGAACTAAAAGTACCCAAAAGAATGTAAAACGGCAGCGACCACAAGCCCGAACAGCTCCTCCTCCAACCGCAAGCTAGTAGTAACCAGCTTGATCTCCAACCTGCTCCAAGTGACCTGAAAAAAAAAACAGTTTATATATACATAGGGTGAGTATAACAGTATACTCATTAGGATCCTCCCCAAGCCTCTCGTGAAAAGGTAATGAAAGCATGCTATAGCCAAGTGAACAACAAGTGAAACTAACTTGTCACCTAAACAGGTATTATATGTTCCCAACCTCACCATGGCTACTCTCACCAAGTAACACATACAAGAATATAGCATATAGCATAGAATATAAAGGGTACCCCGCTACTACTTCCCCACTGGTTTTCCTCTTTTCCCCAACGACATACGTCATGTGCATCTCTCTCCAAAGGCTTGCCCGCAGACACCTGGGCTAAGCTCCACAATCTGCACCTCGTGCACCACATAGGCTTTCCCGAAGACACCTGGCCAATGCACCACACCGTCCTCACAACCAAAGGTAACCAGGTAGTTTCTGGGAGCCACAACAGCTCGCATAACATGTATCATACATCAGGTATAATACCTCAAGCCATTACAGCCCATACTCTGAGTAAGGATCCTCAAGCCATAACAACCTATATACGTTACACCTATAGTAGTCCATAGGATACTATATCCAGAATATATGCGTGTGAATAACCACAAGCCATTACAGCCCTCTACACACATATATGGGGTAACTAACCGCTTGCCTCATGGAAAAAGTATCTACCAAGAGAAGAGAGTGGGGCCAAAGGGGGTAGTCAACCATTCAACCTCCTATCAGAATGTTGGGGAAAACACCACCCAGGGCTCAGAATCCCAGGGGTGTCAGTTTCCCATACCGACAGGGTGGAGTAGCGTATGGAAACACAAAAAGGTATAGAATATATATAACTCACAACCACACTATGGGCATTACCTAGTCATAGGCACAACTACAGCTAACGTCTCTCAGACTCCAGGATGCTACTTCTAAGACTAGGTATCCTATAAGCACACAACCATTTGAAGAGATTTATTAGATTACTCCATTCTCATTTTATCAATTCCACTGTACGTTAATTAATTCATTAAAAATTAATTAACCATGAAAAATTTACCACATTAAACTAAATTGGAATCACATTCAAAAACTGCTCCTTTTTAGGATTCACATCACTATTAAATTCCAGTTTCTCCATCCCCGTGGGTTATCACCATTTAAACAAACTTTCATTATGGAATTACCTTCCCCATATTCCCAGGAATTATAGAAAAGCATCAGATGCTACTAAACACAAAGGGCTCAACACGGTGAGTAGATATACTACCCGTCGAGTCTTTGCCTCCCACAGCAAGAGCATAGACCCATCCTCCATCAAGAGGCTAAACATGGAAAGCATGTGGCATACCCCGCGTGTCTTCGCATCCTTCGGAAAGAGGGTAAGAAAAACCAGCTGCCTTGAGAAGTGGGGAAAAGTAAAGAAGATAAACAACCAAACCAAACCACCAACATCAAACCATCACATTCATCTCATACCATCATCCTTGGTGTCCTCCCTGACACCCACATGCATAAACCGATGCATCTCGCCACACTAGGCGTCATTCGCTGCCAAAACGACAAGTACCCATGCCTCCACATATCACAACAACCATCTAGGCTCACATCAAATCACAAGAAGCAGGAAATCAATGATCACAAAATGGGCTCTCGGCCCTTTAACAAGGCATTCATCCTTCATACAAAATGAGCACTCAGAGCTCCAAACCACAAGGCATTCATCCTTACAAGCAAGCGGTTAACTCAGAACCCTTTTGAATTTATCGAACTAATAGTTATTTAATCCATATTGAATTAACAGATTCATTAACATGCCAATTATTTAACAAATAATTCTGGCTTTACAGTATTTATCAATTTCCATCATGAACGAGCAACTAATTAAAGAAAATCATAGATATCACTCTATCTAGGAAAAACATGAGGCAAACCGTTATCACGGTACAAAGCAACAACATGCGATCAACCAATTCTTTTAATCCGGTTCAAGTATTTAGTTAGGTCAATTTCATTGTGATCCAAAGGGTTTAATCATGCTAATTCTACAGTTGCACATAAACCATTAGAGGGGCCATGAATCCCCTACCTCGAAGAGTTCTTGACGCCCTTTATCCACACAACGGGTCACAGCCCTCTTCTCCTCACGACAGCTGCATCCACCGGAGGATTCCACGGTTCGACAGTACCAACCAACCCCAAGAAAACCCATTAGAACCATGGAGATTACATGCAAATATGGAAGGAAGAACAAGAGAAGGTGATCCCCGAAGGAACGATGATAAAACATACCTTAAATGGAAGAACGATCGACACAACTTGGTTGCATCAAACAGAGCGGAAATGATACGAGAAACGTTTGATTGTGAAACTCCTACAGGAATGATTACAAGGTTCTAGTGTCTCATAGATGAGAACCAGGAGGAAGAAAAATGAAGAATGATATCTTGTTCCTTTAAAAAAAATTTAGAGAGGCGACAGTTTAAGATCCGATTTATTCTCCATTAAAAACGGATCGCATTAACCCATGCGGTTTGACCAAGTAAAAACATCCCAGCCTTAGGAATAATTGATATAGGATTTATGGCCTTTGAATCGGCCTTAATGTCCTTAAAATAAGGTTTTAAAAGTATTTTACGTCAAAGAAAATGTCAAATTTGCGAAGCTAGAAACACTGTTCACATACTCAAAATTTGGCAAAGTATGGATTCAGTAGCTCTTATGAAGTCTGGAAACACTGTTCATTCGTGAAATTTGGAAAAGTATGGAATCGGTAGCTCTTAGGATTCTGGAAACACTGTACAAGTGCACCGATAGAAGGTCACCGATAGAACCTCACCGATAGAAACACTGTTCAAGTCTACCGATAGAAGTCCACCGATAGAACCTCACCGATAGAAACACTGTTCACTAAACCTCACCGATAGAAACACTGTTCACCTACCGATACTGTTCATAAAACTGGAAACACTGTTCCTAGAATTAGAAATTTGGAAAAGTGTTAGCCGAGCTACTGCTGGACTACGTCTACCAGTATACCGAGCTATCAGTACGCCGCGGCTACCGGTAAACCCAGCTACCGGTAGGATGCGGCTACCGGTAGACCGAGCTACCGGTAAGCAGCAGCTACCGGTAGACCGAGCTACCGGTAATCAGCAGGTACCGGTAGACCAGCTACTGGTAGGCAGCAGCTACCGGTAGACCGAGATACCAGTAATCAGCAGCTACCGGTAGACCGGCTACCGGTAGGCAGCAGCTACCGGTAGACCGAGCTACCGGTAGGCAGCAGCTACCGGTAGACCGAGCTACAGGCAATCAGCAGCTACCGGTAGACCGAGCTACCGGTAGGCATCAGCTACTATAAGATCGAGCTTCCGGTAATCAGCAGCTACCGGTAGACCGAGCTACCGGTAATCAGTAGCTACCGGTAGACCGAGCTACCGGTAGGCAGCGGCTACCGTTAGACCGAGCTACCAGTAGGCAGCGGTTGGGGGATAAGTCACCTTGACCTCCCGGAACACCTCCAACACCACTTTTTTACAAAGTAATGGACCAGGGAGGTCCAGGCCATTAAATTAGATACCCCTCAAAACATTCTCATCCTCGAGAATTAAAAACCAACCCAGAAGAAAAGAGGGGTCCGAACAACCACCCCATAAGATACCTCTTAGGGGATAACCACCATGAGTTGTTCAAAAGCAGGAACAAAACTACGACATCCAAGAGTATGGAAACAAACAATCCAAAACCAAAAAATTCAAACATAACATCACATCAAAGGTACATAAATAAAACATGAAATGTCTAACCATAAAGGAAACGTCATTACATGAAAAGAGTTAAACATTAAACAACTCTGGGTACTGAGCACGTATTTGTGACTCACACTCCCAGGTACTCTCCTCCATGCCACAGTGTCGCCACAAGACACGAACTAAGGGGATAGAATGCCCACGCAACACCTTCTCCTTGCGGTCTTGGATCTCCACCGGTCGCTCCTCGAAGTTTGCATCATCGTCAATATCGATCTATCCCCAATTGATAACATGAGATTCATCATGAAGATAACGACGGAGCTGTGATACATGGAAAACATCATGTATCTGACTCATCTGAGGGGGAAGTGCTACTCGATATGCCACAGCTCAAACACGAGCCAACACCTCGAAAGGCCCAACAAAATGGGGAGAAATATTACATCCATGACCAAACCTTCGCTGCCCACGGCGGGGAGTCACCTTCAGAAACACATGATCCCAAACATTAAACTATAAGGGTCTCCTTCTTTGATAAGTTTATGATTTCTGACGATCCTGTGCGGTCTTCATCCTCTCATGAATCACCTGAACCATCTATGTTGTATTCTGCACTAGTTCTGCTCCGAGAATTGCTGACTCTCTGACCCCAGTCCAGCACAACGGAGAACGGCATGGCCGGCCATACAAGGCTTCAAACAGTTCCATACAGATGGTAGAGTGAAAAATATTATTGTAAGCGAACTCTGCCAAGGGTAAGTGCTTCAACTATGAACCTCCAAAATCAAGAACACAAGAGCGCAACATGTCTTCAAGAGTCTGGATGGTTCGCTCTGTCTGACCATTCGTTTGAGGATGAAAAGCAGTGCTAAGGAATAACTGAGAACCAAAAGCATGATGGAGACCTCTCCACACCTTGGAGGTAAAACAAGGATCTCGATCAGAAATGATCGTCCTAGGTACTCCTTGGAGTCTCACCACCTCCTCTAGATACTACCTCGACAAAACATCCACTGAGCTCGACTCCTTGATCGCTATGAAATGGGCCTACTTTGTTAAATGATCCACTACCACCCATATAGCATCATTTCCTCCTGGAGCTCGTGGTAAACCTGTAACAATGTCCATCGAGATTTCCTCTCACTTCCACTGAGGAATCTCTACGTGCTGGAGAAGACTACTGGGAACACGATGTTCGGCCTTCACCTTCTGGCAGACTAAACATCGAGACACACACTCAGAAACCGTACGTTTCAGCCTAGGCCACCAAAACTGACTCCTCAAGGATTGTTACATCATTGTCACACCAGGATGTACTTCCAAGGGTGAACTATGGAACGCTCGTAGAACCGTCTCGCGCATCGCCAAGGGGACAAAAATCCTGCCATGATACAACACTCGGTGTTGTTCATCCTCCGACCAACCATCAGGGGCCTCACCACAAACAACTCCGTCTCTCCAGACTTCCACCTCTAGATCACCCAACTGAGACTCTTCCACCTTCTTCATCAGGGATGACTACACCGTCATCTAGAAAAGACAGCCTCTACCCCCAACTGCTCCCATATCAAGATGCAAAGCTGATAGCTCTTCCATCACTCTCCAGGAATCACCAGATTCACGCACAACATCATTACGTGACTTTCAGCTTAGTGCATCAGCTACAACGTTCCTTTTTCCAGGTGTATACGATATTTCAAAGTTGTATTCCTGCAAGAACTCCATCCACCGACGCTGCCTCACGTTCAAGTTACGTTGGGAGAAAACATTCCTCAATCTCTTATGATCGGTGAAAACCACAAAGTTCTCACCAATGAGGTAATGTCTCCACAACTTCAGAGCAAACACCACGGCTGCCAACTCAAGATCATGGGTGGCGTAGTTGAATTCATGTGGACGTAACTGCCGAGACCCATAAGAAACAACTGACCTCTACTGCATGAGAACACAGCCTAGCCCCAGATGTGAAGCATCATAGAAAACATCAAACTGGACTCCCTCCACTAGAAGACAAAGGACTAGAGCACTTACCAACTTCTCCTTTAGATATTCGAAATCTGCGTGACACTAATCAGTCCATATGAATGCTTGATCCTTCGTGTTCAAAGCTGTCATAGGAGTCGCAACTCAGGAGAAATTAGCTACAAACCTCCTATAATAGCCTACGAGACAAAGGAAACTTCGCACCTATGACACAGTCTTGGGGGCTGGCCAAGACACCACTACTTCTATCTTCGAAGGATCCATAGATACTCCCTGTTGGGACCCAACATGTCCCAAGAAACGATCTTCTAGAGCCCAGAACTCACACTTGGACAACTTCCCAAACAACTGATGTTGGCGAAGAACTCCCAAAACTGCTCGTAGATGCTCTGCATGCTCCTCTTCAGATGTGGAGTACACAAGGATGTCGTCGATGAAAACCACAACAAACTTGTCCAGGAATTCACGGAACACAGCATTCATCAAACCCATGAAAACAGCTGGAGCATTCGTCACGCCGAATGGCATTACAACAAACTCATAATACCCATGACGGCAGCGGAAAGTAGTCTTCAGGATATCCTCATCCTTTACACGCATCTGATGATATCCTGACCGCAAGTCTATCTTTGAGAACCAACTTTCACCCTTCAGTTGATCAAATAGGTCATCAATCTGCGGGAGAGGATAGCGGTTCTTTATTGTCACTTTGTTTAACCGACGATAATCGACACACAATCGCAAACTGCCATCAGCCTTTTTCACAAACAAAACTGGTGCACCCCACGGTGACACACTTGGACGAACAAAACCACACTGCAACAGACCGTCGAGCTGAATACGTACCTCTCGTAACTCAGAAGGGGCCATCCTATACGGAGACATAGAGATAGGAGACGCTCCTGGCTGTAGCTCGATCCCAAACTCAATCTCTCGTCGAGGGGGTAAGGATACAACCTCTTCTGGAAAGACGTCAGGGTACTCCTCTACGACCCTAGGAAACGCCAACTGTTGAACCTCTGAAGAACTCAGCGTCATCCCAGACATCATGGATGATAAGGATGGAACTCATCTATGACTCATATGAGGATCTCTCTCACCAACAAACACCACTTTCTCTCCATCTTAATCAAAGAAAACTACCTTCTTCCGGTAGAAATCCAGAATAGCCAGCACCGAATACAACCAATCCATGCTGAGTATGACATCATATGGTTGTATTCGCAAACATAGGAAATCTCCCCAAGAGCGGTGTTTCCCCAACAGTAGCTCACAGTCTCTACATACTTCAAACAAGCTAGATCGACCTCCAACTGGCGTAGTCAATGCCAAGGGCACTGGAAGCCTCTCTACCTCAAGTCCCAAAGCATGGACAAGGGTAGCTGATATGAAGGAGTGTGTTTCTCCTGAATCAAACAAGGCATACACCAAGGTATAAAACAAGCAAAGGGTACCTCGAACGACATCTGGCTCGCCTGGGGCTGGTAATGCTAGAGCATGAAGATGACCACGACCTCCTCCACGGCCTCTCTGACCCTGATGACGACCACCGCCATGACCACGCTTTGCTCTCTGAGGACAGGGAGCGTCATGGGGTTGTCCTCTGCCTGCTCCATCTACCCTCTGGTGATCTAAAGCTAGTGCAACATGCTGCTGCTGCCTTGGATGGAACTGCCTCAATGGAGGAACTTGGAGTGGAGCGCCTGGTGCACGATGACTGCTCTGAAAAGTCGGGCACTCCTGCTGCTGATGACCATGACCACCACAAGAAAAACAAGCGCCTGATCCCTTGGCATAGGCCTGAGAGTTGCTGCCTCCGGAGAAACTAGATGGGAAGGGCTCGGACCTACCCCCAGGTGAACGGAAACTCTTTTGTCCTGAAAACAGGGAACCCCGGACCACAACTCTGCTTCGTGAGGAATCATGACGATTCCCCACTCGTGACGATCCAGTCCTAGCCAAATTTCTCTCAAAAACCTCTGCCCTCGCCAGCACCTCAAGATATGTCTTTAGCATAAATGGGGTGACCTGGCGCTGGATCTCTGGACGCAAAGCCTCCTCGAAATTCCTCGCCCTGGCCTCATCATCTGTTAACAGGTCTGAATCATATCATAGAAGGTTCCTAAAATGGATTCCAAACTCACGAACACTGGAGCTCCCCTGTCGAAGGGTAAGAAGCTCCTGGCGACTGGACGCCTTCGCAGTCGACGAAAGAAACTCGACTCTAAACCTATCTCGAAAATCCTCCCATGATATTGCTGACTCCTCATAATCATCGAGGAACAATATCCACCACTGCCTCACAGCTCCATGCAGCATCGTCACAACCAAGGACACCCAGTGTTCCTTCCGAGCACGAATCGAACTGAAGCCTATCTCGATCTCCTCCAACCAGCCTTTTGTGACTGCATCTAAAACGGATCCCTCGTACTTCTGTAGACTATGGCGCTGAAACTCTCAATGTTTCTTCCTCCAAGTGTCATCGTCGTCAACCTCTACTCGGCAGCGATCTACTGGAACAGCCTGATGGGCATCTTCTGCGCAAACCTGACGAGGACGTCGACCTGGAGCCAGACCTGCAAAATAACAACTGTTAGAGCTCCTAAGCCTGGAATATGGATGACTCAACAATAATTAATTAATTGTTTTGTTTTATTTATTTTAGGTTACCTATCCCAAGGTCTACCCATTCAAACACATGCGCAAAGAATAATGATGCATGATCCTTTCCTAGGCCTCTGTGCTGCAACCGGTATCACTTTGTTTAGTAGCCATCGTATGCTTAAAGGGCCGTGTAATAGATCATAGGGGGCCCTAAATGCCTATGTCTCTGCCGGTCTCCAGTGTTTATCCCACTTTCTAAACATGAATGACACCGTTTCCCTACCATCCCATGCATCCTCACCTGTGCCTAACTCCAAACTCCATCCTATCCCTCAACAAGTCCTCTGATACCACTCTGTCACGACCCCCTCCCCACAAAGTGTACCCCTCCTGGGCCGGAAATGTGAATAGGGAGATAATGACCCTCGAGTCCCGCTTCCAGTAGGCCCTGGGATGACTACTAGCACCGAGGGTATAATAACATACAAATGGGAGGCATTAGCCTCTAAGAGAACACATGCAGAAGAGAGAGATAGAATAGACTCCAACCAACTCCAACTCATAACTGAAATATAAAAGAAACCCAAGTACATATATGAAATGTCATGCAAAAGTACTACAACTGAAAGGGAGAACTAAAAGTACCCAAAAGAATGTAAAACGGCAGCGACCACAAGCCCGAACAGCTCCTCCTCCAACCGCAAGCTAGTAGTAACCAGCTTGATCTCCAACCTGCTCCAAGTGACCTGAAAAAAAAAACAGTTTATATATACATAGGGTGAGTATAACAGTATACTCATTAGGATCCTCCCCAAGCCTCTCGTGAAAAGGTAATGAAAGCATGCTATAGCCAAGTGAACAACAAGTGAAACTAACTTGTCACCTAAACAGGTATAATATGTTCCCAACCTCACCATGGCTACTCTCACCAAGTAACACATACAAGAATATAGCATATAGCATAGAATATAAAGGGTACCCCGCTACTACTTCCCCACTGGTTTTCCTCTTTTCCCCAACGACATACGTCATGTGCATCTCTCTCCAAAGGCTTGCCCGCAGACACCTGGGCTAAGCTCCACAATCTGCACCTCGTGCACCACATAGGCTTTCCCGAAGACACCTGGCCAATGCACCACACCGTCCTCACAACCAAAGGTAACCAGGTAGTTTCTGGGAGCCACAACAGCTCGCATAACATGTATCATACATCAGGTATAATACCTCAAGCCATTACAGCCCATACTCTGAGTAAGGATCCTCAAGCCATAACAACCTATATACGTTACACCTATAGTAGTCCATAGGATACTATATCCAGAATATATGCGTGTGAATAACCACAAGCCATTACAGCCCTCTACACACATATATGGGGTAACTAACCGCTTGCCTCATGGAAAAAGTATCTACCAAGAGAAGAGAGTGGGGCCAAAGGGGGTAGTCAACCATTCAACCTCCTATCAGAATGTTGGGGAAAACACCACCCAGGGCTCAGAATCCCAGGGGTGTCAGTTTCCCATACCGACAGGGTGGAGTAGCGTATGGAAACACAAAAAGGTATAGAATATATATAACTCACAACCACACTATGGGCATTACCTAGTCATAGGCACAACTACAGCTAACGTCTCTCAGACTCCAGGATGCTACTTCTAAGACTAGGTATCCTATAAGCACACAACCATTTGAAGAGATTTATTAGATTACTCCATTCTCATTTTATCAATTCCACTGTACTTTAATTAATTCATTAAAAATTAATTAACCATGAAAAATTTACCACATTAAACTAAATTGGAATCACATTCAAAAACTGCTCCTTTTTAGGATTCACATCACTATTAAATTCCAGTTTCTCCATCCCCGTGGGTTATCACCATTTAAACAAACTTTCATTATGGAATTACCTTCCCCATATTCCCAGGAATTATAGAAAAGCATCAGATGCTACTAAACACAAAGGGCTCAACACGGTGAGTAGATATACTACCCGTCGAGTCTTTGCCTCCCACAGCAAGAGCATAGACCCATCCTCCATCAAGAGGCTAAACATGGAAAGCATGTGGCATACCCCGCGTGTCTTCGCATCCTTCGGAAAGAGGGTAAGAAAAACCAGCTGCCTTGAGAAGTGGGGAAAAGTAAAGAAGATAAACAACCAAACCAAACCACCAACATCAAACCATCACATTCATCTCATACCATCATCCTTGGTGTCCTCCCTGACACCCACATGCATAAACCGATGCATCTCGCCACACTAGGCGTCATTCGCTGCCAAAACCACAAGTACCCATGCCTCCACATATCACAACAACCATCTAGGCTCACATCAAATCACAAGAAGCAGGAAATCAATGATCACAAAATGGGCTCTCGGCCCTTTAACAAGGCATTCATCCTTCATACAAAATGAGCACTCAGAGCTCCAAACCACAAGGCATTCATCCTTACAAGCAAGCGGTTAACTCAGAACCCTTTTGAATTTATCGAACTAATAGTTATTTAATCCATATTGAATTAACAGATTCATTAACATGCCAATTATTTAACAAATAATTCTGGCTTTACAGTATTTATCAATTTCCATCATGAACGAGCAACTAATTAAAGAAAATCATAGATATCACTCTATCTAGGAAAAACATGAGGCAAACCGTTATCACGGTACAAAGCAACAACATGCGATCAACCAATTCTTTTAATCCGGTTCAAGTATTTAGTTAGGTCAATTTCATTGTGATCCAAAGGGTTTAATCATGCTAATTCTACAGTTGCACATAAACAATTATAGAAGCCACGAGTCCTATACCTTGAAGAGTTCTTGACGCCCTTTATCCACACAACGGGTCACAGTCCTCTTCTCCTCACGACAGGTGCATCCAACGGAGGATGCCATGGTACGAAAGTAACAACCAACCCCAAAAAAACCCTATTAGAACCATGGAGATAACATGCTAATATGGAAGGAAGAACAAGAGAAGGTGATCCCCGAAGGAACGATGATAAAACATACCTTAATTGGAAGAACGATCGACAGAACTTGGTTGCATCAAACAGAGCAGAACTGATCCGAGTAACGTTTGATTGTGAAACTCCTACGAGAATGATTGAAAGGTTCTAGCGTCTCGTAGATGAGAACCAGGAGGATGAAAAACGAAGAATGATATCTTGTTCCTTTAAAAAAAATTAGAGATGCGACGGTTTAAGATCTGATTTATTCTCCATTAAAAACGGATCGCATTAACCCACGCAGTTTGACCAAGTAAAAACATCCCGGCCTTGGGAATAATTGATATAGGATTTATGGCCTTTGAATCGGCCTTAAAGTCCTTAAAATAAGGTTTTAAAAGTATTTTACGTCAAAGAAAACGTCAAATTTGCGAAGCTGGAAACACTGTTCACATACTCAAAATTTGGCAAAGTATGGAATCAATAGCTCTTATGAAGTCTGGAAACACTGTTCATTCGTGAAATTTGGAAAAGTATGGAATCGATAGCTCTTAGGATTCTTGAAACACTATACAAGTCCACCGATAGAAGGTCATCGATAGAACCTCACCGATAGAGACACTGTTCAAGTATACCAATAGAAGTCGACCGATAGAACCTCACCGATAGAAACACTGTTCAAGTCTACCGATAGAAGTCCACCGATAGTTTCTCACCAATAGAAACACTGTTCACTGAACCACACCGATAGAAACACTGTTCACTGAACCTCACCGATAGAAACACTGTTCACTGAACCTCACCGATAGAAAAACTGTTCACCTACCGATATTGTTCATAAAACTGGAATCACTATTCATAGAACTAGAAATTTGGCAAAGTGTTAGCCGAGCTACTGCTGGACTGCAGCTACCAGTATACCGAGCTATCAGTACGCCGCGGCTACTGGTAAACCCAGCTACCGGTAGGATGCGGCTACTGGTAGACCGAGCTACCGGTAAGCAACAACTACCGGTAGACCGAGCTACCGATAATCAGCAGCTACCGGTAGACTGGCTACCGGTAGGCAGCAGGTACCGGTAGACCGAGCTACCGGTAATCAGCAGCTATCGGTAGACCGGCTACTGGTAGGCAGCAGCTACCGGTAGACCGAGCTACCGGTAGGCAGCAGCTAGCGGTAGACCAAGCTACCGGTAATCAACAGCTACCGGTAGACCGAGCTACTGGTAGGCAGCAGCTACTGGTAGACCGAGCTACCGGTAATCAGCAGCTACAGGTAGACCGAGCTACCGGTAATCAGAAGCTACCGGTAGACCGAGCTACCGGTAGGCAGCAGCTACCGATAGACCGAGCTACCGGTAGGCAGCGGTTGGGGGATTAGTCACCTTGACCTCACGGAACACCTCCAACACCACATTTTCACAATGTAATGGACCAGGGAGGTCCGGGCCATTACAAATAACGTGTTTTAAATTTCAAAAACTAGTAATAATTCTATAGGATTAAAATAATTACATGGAAAATCCAAATATTTACATTCTCACCACCTTAAGGTTTTTTGTCCCCGAAAGCCACAACATGGACTATGGAAACAGATGGGGGTACTGAGCTGGAATCTGAGTATCACATTCCAATATTTTCATTTAGTGTTTCAAGTTCATTGTGTGAATGCACAGAAGAGTTATTGATTGTCCTTGAATGACTCGCTCATGTCGATCCTCAGTCTCTACTAGAACCTCTATAAACATTTCTGATCTTCAATATCCATGTATCCATGGTCGATGATGTGAGATGTTTCATGCACGCATCTCCTTAGGTGGGATACGTGGAAGATATCATGCACCCTCTCCAACTGTGGTGGCAGTTCTAGGTGGTATGCCACCTTGCCAATCCTTCAAGGTATGGAAAATGGTCTGATAAACCACGATGACTGTTTTCCACCTCATTAAAATCACAAAATTCTCTATTCTGTTTATACTCGTAAAAAACATGTTATCCCACCTTGAACACCAAATGTCTCTATCTTATATCTACATAAGTCTTCTACCTGCTCTATGTAGTCTACATCTAATCCTGGATGATCTGAACCTTCTCAATGGTAGCTTGTACCAACTCTGGACCAATAAGTGTTTAATCCCCTTAGTTTCTCCAGTATAGAGGTGATATGTATGTTCAACCATATATGGCCCTAAATAGTGACATACCAATGGTGGAGTGATATTCGTTTTTGTTCTTGAACTCCACCATGGGCACGTGACCATCCCAACTACAGCAAAAATCTAGGACACAAGCATGATGCATGTCCTCGTGTGTCTGAATGGTCTGCTCCATCTGATAATAAATTTTTGGAGGAAAGTTATTTACCAACCATAGATGAGTCCCGAACGCCTCATGTAATCCCTTCCATAATCCGGTTGTAAAATCTGTGTCATCATCAGATACTTTTATCGATGTAAAATCATGACGTCATGAAATCTCTTGTACGTAGTTGTGTCCCAAGACCTATAGTAAGCCTTCTTCTCGGAGGGGTTAAGAGAGGGACGACATGATGAGCCTGTAAACAATCACCCATATGGAATCGTGTCCCCTAGACGCACGTTGAAGCACTATCAAAAATTCATTGGAGATAACATAATAATTCCACTCCAAAACATCTTCTTGTTTCTCTAATCTTGCTGGAACCTGACGAGTAGCCTTAACTTTTTGACAAGTGAGGCCACATTAAACAAACATTTCCACTACATTCTTCATCCCTAGCCATCAAAGTGGACACTGGAGGTCCGGGTACATCTTTTCCACACCAGGATGTTCTGCCAGAGGGTACGTATGGAACTCCCTCAACACCTCCTCCTATAGCACCACCAGTACCATGGTGTGTCTTCTGAAGAGGATGATGTGTTCCCCACCTTCAGAAAATTTATCAGGTGCATATCCTAAGGATATATAGGCATGCATATACTCAAAATCAATTTACCCAAGATATGCCTCCCTAAATCTCTATAGAAGTGGGGGAGTGACAGTCATGGACAAGAGGTAAGCTTCCCCAACTCTATCCATTAAGGATATGTGAAATGTGTCTAGCTTCTCTGTCGCCTCAATTTGCAACTGTAGACAAGACCACCTGATGAGTGAACCTGCTAACACGTTCCCCTTCCTATGATTATAGTCTATCTCAATGTCATTGTCCTAGAGGTACTGTAGTCATCACCATTGTCTCATGATCAGGTACATTAAGAGAAGACATACCTGAGACTCTTATGACCAATGTAGACTGTAAAACATTCCCCAATCATGAAATGTCACAACATCTTCCCAGTGAAGACCACTTCTACTAACTCCTAGTCATGGGTAGCATAGTTCTTCTTATGTTTTATCAGCTATCGTGAACTAATAGTGATCACTGCTAGCTCCTGCATCATGACACATCCAATTCTGGTCCCTGATGCGTCGCAGTAGACTACATACCCATTTCCCTCTACCGATATCCTCAATATGGGGGCACTCATCAGTCTCTACCTCATTTCATGAAAACTCTGATGGAATCTCTCTATCCACATGAAGGGTTTTTCCTTCTTAGTGAATGCTGACAAGGGTTCCACATCTCTATAAAAGTGGATTATGAATCTTAGGTAGTACCAAGCCAACCCAAAGAAACTATGCACCTCGGTCACACTCTTGGGTGTCTCCCAAGCTTGAACACCCTCTATCTTCAACGGATCCATTGCAACTCCAGCCTCTGAGATAATGTGTCCCAAAATGTTGACAACCCATATCCAAAACTATCACTTCAATATCTTACCATAATGTCAGTGTTGTCGGAGTGTATCCAGAACTATCTACAGATGATAGGCATGCTCCTCCCCCATCGCTGAGTACACTAAGATGTCGTCGTTAAAGACCACCATGAAGCGATCAAGGTATGGCTAGAAGATCCCGTTTGTGAGTCCCATGAACATTTTTGGGGCAGCATTGGTCAGGCTTAATGGCATAACCATGAACTCATAGTGTCCATACCAACAACTGATGGTCTTCTTTTGAAAATCCATCTCTCTTACAATTGGCTAGTGATATCCTTATATGAGAACTATCTTTGAAAACTAAAGATCTCATTTTAGCTGATCAAAAAGATCCCCAATCCTTGTATGTGGATACTTGTTCTTCACAGTCACCTTGTTCAAGCACTAATTGTCAACATGGAGTCTCAGTCTCCCATCTACCTTCATGAAGATCAAAATTGGGGCTGCACATGGGTAATCATAGGGCCTTATGAACCACTTCCAATATAATTCCTCCAAATGTACCCAAAACTCACTAAACTCTGAAGGATCCATCCGATATGCTGGTGTAGTTATGGGGTTGTCCCGGGGTACATGTCGATGTATAAGGAAACCTCTCTATGAGGAGGTAGTCCTAGAACATCATTAGAAAAGACATCAACATACTAGTCCACCACTATTGGATAGCATGGACTCTCAACATCAACATTCCCACGATTATGGATAGACAACAGATGTGGGATCAATGCACCCTTCTCCAAGTTAGTCAATCATGTGCTGCAATGATTCCCTTCTCACCATTAAAGGATAAACATTGTCCCATCCTTGCGGACACACCGAACATTGTACCGAATAAAGTCAATCTGACCATAGACTGTGGACAAACAGTCCATACACAAGATGAAGTTTTAATGCCTCAACACCACTACAAGAATATTATAGATGATGCTATCACCTCATAGAGTAAGCTCAAACATCACGCATTAGTGTGTAATCATCGAATCCCCTCCTATATGAGTCCTTATCGGTATGGATCGAACCAACGACTCCAATGAAATCTTCATGCACTGAAAAACGGTCATTGAACAAATAGTGACTACAACATATTTCTATATATACAACAACTATAGAGGATTAGAAAAATGATTGAATCTCTAATAAGCCCTAGAGTTCAATGGTCATAGGCCTCGGATTCCTAGAGTTGTGCTCGTTCCTACCCACATGCTTCCAAGGGTCGTGGTAGACCACCTAGAGGTGGTGTTAGTAGAACACTGAATCGTTGCACACTGCCTGCTGCATTTCCATCTTCTCTGCCACAACCTCATGCTTCTTGTGGACCTCCCATATTGAATCTCTACCTCTGCCTTGGTAGTCCCTCAACCATTTGTTGGCAATCTGTACGGCGTGTCAGGCTTTCATTAACCATGCCCGCCTGTAGAGACCCAAAGCATGACGTACATGAACATTACATTACCTTTCCGGAATACATAATACATAATAAGAACCAACACTCAAGGACTATATTAGTTTACATTCATTGGAAACTCGGAATATAATCTCTTAATCGTGGTGAAATATCTTCAACATCTCCCATAAAGATCTTCCCATTTTGTTTTCTTACCTAAAACCTTTCTTTAAATCCTGGGGAAAAGAAAACTTATAAAGGGTGAGCCAAATGCTCAGAAATGGTAAACATGGATAAAATAAAACAAATCAAATACATTTGACCTTCAAAACATTAACATAATATTTAAACATCAAAATCATGAGCAATGACATAAATCATGGATGTATGTAAGGCATAGATCATAAAGAATCATTAATCATGATAAAATAGCATGGGAATAAAACAAGTAATTGTGGAAAACCATTAAGCACATGTTATGATTTCCATAGTAGCCAAGGAATTGCTGCCAATACCATCTCAGTGGAAAAAGTCCCTTTCGGAATCGAGGTCACTCCTCGTTCCAGTCCTGTATTATGGATCTGGTTTAACTTGTCATTCCAGCCATGTCTATCTCATGAGATATAAATCCTTATCCAATGCATTGAAGGGAGATATATGTCTCACCCATCTCTTAATGAAATAATTCTTTTGTTTGCCACAAATTCATAAATCATACATCATAGTATAACCCATTTAATAGAATGGGAATCATAAACATCATGCCATCATAACATAATCCATATATAAAAAAATGGATATCATTTCATCATAAGAAGAATAAAACCATATAAGTAATGGAGAAATTATACATGAAACATAAACATAATAAATAATGACATTTCATATGGAAAATATTTTTGATAAAACACTTGAAATGAAATCTTGAGGAAAATATCCTTTCTTCTTCAAAATCAATTTTTTTCACAAAATGAGATGAAATTAAAAAAAAGGGGTTTGTTGAAAATAATCATGAAATATTGTATTGGAACTTTCATGAAAATGAGGTGTTATGAATCCGTAAAAATCCATTCACACCGTATAAGTTAAAAATAATATTCTTCTCGTACTTTTGTCAGAAAAGTAAAAAAGTGCCTTGTATGGTAAACAAAAGAATGATTCCTCCCATACGATGTGGTATAAGTAAAAAAGGGTAAGAATGAAATTAAACATACATGGAATAAAAGTAAACATTTTATGAAAATTTTTTGGGAACATTTGGACATGGATAATAAACATAACCCCAATATATACTTACGAATAAGCAATCTCGGATAAAAATGAGATTGGAATAATTATCCCTTACCTTATGTCCGATATGCTTCGTATGTATCCGAACATCCTATATAATGATTTAAATAATGTCCTTTACTTATTATATAATCATATTCATTGTTATGATATCATATATGTTTCACTTATGCCTTTATATTACCAGTTCTTTTGTAATTTCATGTTAATGTAGTGTTTTGGGTAAAATAGTTTCATTTGTCGTTCGGTTTTTAACTTGTAATTATTCATATGATTATATAGATCATGATTACTTACATCCAAAATGTTAAACATGATTTATATATAATATATATTCAGAATATACATATATATAATAGATCGATAAATGGAAAGAAATACATCGTTCATGGAAATGATAGGTCGTACGTACGCATGAACGTTGTTTTCATTTCCTTATTGAATTAAATGAAATTAAGTAGATGAAATACATATATATATATATACATAAATAAATTATAATTATTATGTCATATGATTCATGATTCCTCATTATATACACTTTATAATCATTCATAAATGGTTAATCATTGAGAATGAATCTCATCGCACCTTGGAGACAGTAGTCCGTACATACGCACAAGCGATGATATCATTCCCATGATCGTGGAATTGTATTGAAGTGTATGTATAATATTTAATAATCAATATCACTTTACAATAATCATCTTTATTTATTTATTTACACCATTATACCCATCCTTGTAAGGTGGTGGTTGAAAATAGATTACACCACGACGTGGAGATGGTATTCCGTACATACGCATGCGCGGTGATTTCATTTTCCATAAGATGGATAGAAGGTGAAATAGGGTTGTTTCATATTTATAATAATATACCAGTATATGAGTGATACTGATGTTTTTACATCATAATGAAAAATCTAAATAAGAGTAAGTAGAATAAGAAATAAATTTGAATGAATCGGTAATGAATATTACCTCTTCTTCGACAAGCCTTCTTGAAACCTCCCTTTGGGGCACTAAAATTGGTCATTGAAGAAGAAAAGGACCTCTAGAATATTTATAGGGAACTTGTGAAAGGAAATGGGCATGGTTCGGCTGATCTTCAAGGATCAATGTTGTGTAAAGAAGAGAGGGATGAGACTCCCTTTTATAACGGAGGATAAGAGCACCACTGGAAATATTAAAAATAATAAATTATAATAAATCTAACCCCAAATAAAAACCTCCAAAAATGACTCATATTCTAATATTAGATGTTCTAGGGTTTTAATCTCATCAACCAATAAAATTTAGACATGTAGGGAATTTATTTTAAACATTATCCACTTGATTTATCCTTATTTAATCTATTAAATTTTATTTGTGGAAATAAGATTCTAAATATTAAATTGTTATAAATAATTACTTATGTTCTGTGAATTATCCATAATTAGATAATTAATGAAATTTTATACTATATAAATTTCATTTTATAATTTTTAAATATTTGTGTGATTTTTATACAATTTAATAATATGTAACTTTTATAAAATAACCATAGTGTCAATTTTAACACTATTCATTTATTTGAAATTAAATAAAAACCTCAAAGAGGATATATTCGAAATAAAATATTTAATAGGTTCCTAAAATTTCCTTTTAATCTATAAAGTTAGTGGAGAACATTAAATAGTTCATATAATATTTATTTTACTATTTTTAAAACCATAAATTTGATATTTCTCTTAATAAAATAATTACTACAACATTTTTGTATAATTATTAAATATACTTATTTGTTGCATAAAAAATAAAAATAAAAAACAAGGATGAATTAAAATCTTATATATTTAATAATAATACATTTTGTCTTATTTATCTTCTAAAACAACCAAATTTTAAAATGTTGTATTTATTAAATTATGAAGGTGACAACTTTGACATCATATAAAATAAAATAATATAATTGTCACAATCACTTTTATAAGACTCCAAACGGTCATATATTCTGTCATTGGATTATTATGGTATATATATACACTAAAAATAAGTTTTTATCATGTTTTAGAGCTTTTTAATGGGTATTATTATTTCAATAAAAACTATATTACTCATTTTCACTAAATAAATAATTTTGCTTCATTAATGTATAAGATGTTAATGTAATTAAATATCACTTAATAATTATAAATAAATTACCATGATAAATAAAAAAAAAATTCTTTAAAATTAGTATTTATAACCGAATTTGTATTATGTATAAACTTATATTAAAAATACTTCAATTATTGATGTTGAGTGAGACATATTTCACTTTCCTTTATATAAAATAAACATAAAGTCTTAATCACCACCAAGTGGGTTCCAATGGATTCCATTTCAACCCAAATATGCCTTTGGATGAAATATAAACATCCAATTATATTAATACAAGTGTTATTGTAATTTTATAATATTATATTTACCCTTAATTACTCGATTTACCTTTTACTATGGTAAATAAAATTTACCGTAGTTACTATTCATAATTCCCAAAAATAAAAAGTAGTCAATGAACCTAATTTGGACCCACTGATTCCAAATATGGAAAACCATTTTTCTATATTCAATACACAAAATTTTTGGAAATTAATTTACAATTAATCACTTTGTTAAGAAAACGATTTTTAAAAGTTAAAACATTGCAAAAGATTGAAATGATTTTACCTATGAATTCAATGTAAAATCAATGCTAATGAAATAAATTATATTAAATGGTAAAAATATATTATATTTATACTTTAAAACTATTCAATATTATAATTTAACCATATAAATTATTACGATGAAAAAAGTTGATTTTAATTAAAATATAGCGTGTTTTTACTATTCATTAAAATATGAATGTTATCAGAAAAATATCAAAACATTATCCAATGTAAATTTTTATATACTGATTCATAATAAGAAGTTTATTTTGTAAAATTTAACATATAAAATTGTCAAAAATTATATTTAAAATGGGTGCGCCCTCAAAAGGCGGCAAAACATCATTTTTTGACAAATACTTATTTCACCCGAAAAATTTATTTTGTTCTCATACCATGTTTTATAAAATGTGTAAGTTGAATTATAAATTAATAAAATTAAAAAATTAGTAAATAATATTCATAAGTTCTAGTTCATAATAATATTATAATAATATATCTTGTTGTTTAGTGAAACCCGGTATTGCGTACAACACACACTATCAAGGAAGGTCACGATTACGTGTAATGCAAGACAAGTCAGGGTTGCGTGTAGTGAAAGACTCCTTTGTTGTTGAATATAACAAAATACAACCATATTTAATTTAAACATTTAATATATATATATATACATACCCAATTTTGTGTATAATGACTACTATCAAACAAACATGAAATTGTGTGCAACAAAATCTAAGAATAGTGTTGCGTATACTGAAAGGTAATATGGTGTTGCATATAGTGAAATATAATCTTGGTGTAGCATAGAACATAAGATATGAAATTAAAAATAATATATCTCATAAAATCTAGGGGTGTTACATTCTACCCCCTTAAAATGAATTTCACCCTCGACATTCATCGGGGTTATAAATGGTTTATTACATGAGAGTTTCATTCATAGACACCCAAATCATAAAAAGGAATACCAAAACTTTTCTTTAAAAACTAAATTATGATATGTAACGGTTACCCAAATTAAATAATTACTGGGTTTCCACATAGGATAAAATAGGTGAAAATATGGATATAGAAAAGAAATCTAACCATCATGTTCTGATGTAGAGTGATAGAGAACATGGCTATGAAAAAGACAACAATCACAAAGCAATAAATTTTTGATGATCTAAGGTAGCATATGATTCATCAGATATAAGGTCACTAGGACAACATTTTTTGATTTCAAGATCATTTCCCTAAATTTGAATAATTTGAATTAGAATAAATACTTACTTTATTTCGATATAATCTCACCATTTTTCATGCCTTGAACAATTTCCACTTAATCTCTTAAAGAAATGATGTTGAATTAGAAATTCGTGAAGTGTTAGCAGATCATGTGATAGAATGATGGGTCATTCCATCTGTATCAAACAAAATGTTAGAAATAGTTATATACATAAGTCCATTTATCATATATCATTCCAAAAATGGACTTATACTTCATCTATCATATCACTTAATAAAATAAAACTAGTTTCTACTAACTAGGGACTTCCTGTAGGAATGTGGTAGGTAATAAAGGCATGTCTCACTTTGGTTGTGGGTTCGATTCTCACAACCTAGTCCGACGTGACTGCTTGTTGCCCATCCTGCATGTTTTCCATTTTCTAAAACTACATTATTATAACAATCCATCAATAATATTGAAAAAAAAATCATTCCTTAGACAAAACTAATTTATGTCCAACATATTCCATTTCAATATTTAGGCTTATCCAAAATACATATATCCAAGCTCATATTATAAAGAAAACAATTACTAGAAATGTCATCTGTCGAGCATGTGAGTACCATCATTTATCCCCCATATATCATAAGATATATCTTTTTGGTCGCATTCCAAATATGTGAATACATTAATCATGTATTCTTTTGAAAAATGAATTACCATAGAACCTTATTTAAAACATGAGTGCTGTCAAAAGTTAAATCATTCCACATACCAAAATCCCAAATATTCTATATACTCAATCCATGATATAACATAGTCCATATATCAATCATGAGCTCATGTAGACTATCAAACAATTTAAGTTCTCCGTGTCCATTTATTATGAGCATATCATCTACATTCCAAATTATTTGAATCACTTTTCATGGTTACCGGTACCATTCAACATATACTTTCAAAACTCAAAAAAAGGCTATAGTGTAACAATCCTTATATTTTTTTCTTTATTCCATAGTACCATACATTATTCTTGAAAAACAAAAATTATTACATTACCTTATTAAACCATTACCCGAGCTTCAACTATTCTTTTATCACACATATAATTTGTAGTCTCCTCATCATCATCAATATAAATACTAACCATACGGACATGATGATTCTTTTCATGAGACTTTCCCTTAAGGAATTGGTTTGAATAATGCATGTACATTGCACATTTAAAATATTTAACCGTTGTTGATGTCTTAGAAATACCATTATCCTTTTCCATGGTGTTAACTAAAACTTTTATTTATCAATTACTTTATTTGTGTCCTTTTTTTCACATCCAAAGCATCTTCCAGTTCCTTTGAAAAATTATCCCTGATTCCACATCCCACATGATTTAAATGAGTGGAATTGAACTTTCTTTCCTCTATGATCATCATGAAAATCAATATTTCTCTTATTAGCTAAGTCAGGATACCTACCAATGTTGAGATTATTGATCATATTATGAGATTTCTGATTTGGAAGAATAACTATATGTGGACTTCCAAATCCAATTTCATTTGGTTGCTAATAAATAATATCATTCCATTGTCCATCATATCCTCTATTATCGTTAATCTTATGATTTCCAGCTATTTTCTAAAACCCAAAAAGAATTGTGTCAGAGGAAAAAATAATAATAAAGGGGGAGTACCTTCAATATTTAACATCTTATGGTTTATTATAATATCGTAACTGTAATTCTAGGACTATAACCTATACGTATACTTATCCTTAGGAACATCCCTAGACATACCTTAGAAATATCTCTGGGGATCTCACTAAAGTTTTTGCATCATAGTTTCCAATGGTTAAGTAAACCTTTCCTCTGATACCATCTGTAGAGTCCCAAAGCTTGAAGTACATGAACATTATATTACATTTTTGGAATAATTAATACATAATAAGAACCAACACTCATGGAACGTTATAGTTTAGTGTCTTTGGAAACTCAGAACATAATCTTCTAATCGTGGTGAAATATCTTCAACATCTCCCATAAAGACCACCCCATTTTGTTTTCTTACCTAAAAACTATCCTTAAATCCAGGGGAAAAGAAAACATATAACTGGTGAGCTCAAATGATCAGTGAAGGAAATCATGGATAAAATAAAATAAATCATATACATTTGAACTTCAAAATATGAACATAGTATTTAAACATCAAAATCTTGAGCAATGACATAAATCACAACGTTACGTAAGGTATAGATCACAAAGAAACATTAATCATGATAAAATAGCATGGGAATAAGACATGCAATTTTGGATAACCATTAATCCCAACTTATGATTTCCATAGTAGGAAAGGCATTTCTTCCAGGACCATCTTAGTAGATAAAGTCCCTTTCTGAATCTAGTTCATTCCACGTTCTAGTAATGTATTACTGAACCGGTTTAACTTGCCGTTACAGCCATGTCTATCTCATGAGATATAAATAATTACCCAATGAATTATTGGGAGATATAGGTCACACCCATCTCATAATGAAATCATTCTTTCGTGTGCCACAAAATCATAAATCATACATCATAGTATAACCCATTTAAATGAATGGGATTCTTAAACATCATGCCATCATAAAATAATCCATATATAAAAAAATGGATATCATATCATCATAAGAAGAATAAAACCATTTAAATAATGGGAAAATTATATTTGAAACATAAACATATTAAATAATGTCATTTCAGATGGAAAATATTTTTTATAAAACACTTGAAATGAAATCTTGAGGAAAATATCCTTTCTTCTTCAAAATCATTTTTTTCCACAAAATGCCTTGAAATTTTAAAATAAAAGGGGTTTTTTGAAAATAATCATGCAATTCTTTATTGTAAGATTCATGAAAATGAGGCGTTATGAAACCGTAAAATCTCATTCACTCCATATAAGTTAAAAATAACAATCTTCTCGTACTTTTGTTGGAAAAGTCAAAAAGTACCTCGTATGGTAAAGAAAAGAAAAATTCCTTCCATACGATGTGGTAAAAGTAAAAAAAAGGGTAATAATGACTTTAAATATACGTGGAAGAAAAGTAAAGATTTTATTAACACATTTTGAGAACATATGGACAAGGATAATAAACATAACCCTAGTAAATACTTACGAATAAACAATCTCGGATAAAAATGAGATCGGAATATTTATCCCTTATCTTATGTCTGTTATGCTTCGTATGTATCTGAACCTCCAGTGTAATGATTTAAATAATGTCATTTACTTTTTATAGAATCATATTCGTTGTTATGTTATCAAATATGGTTCACTTATGACTTTATATTACCCGTTCTTTTGTAAATTCATGTTAAAGTAGCATTTTGGGTAAAATCGTTTCATTTGTCGTTCGTGTTTTAACTTGTAATTATTCATATGATTAAATAAGTCATGATTAATTACATCCAGAATTTAAAACATGATTTATATATAATATATATTCAGAATATACATATATACAATAGATCAAAAAATGGAAATAAATACACCTTTCAGGGAGACGGTAGGTCGTACGTACGCATGAACGTTGTTTTCGTTTCCTTATTGAATTGAATGGAATTAAGTAGATGAAATACATTTATATATAAATATAGTATCATTATTATGTCATATATTTCATGATTACTTATTATATACACTTTATAATCATTCATGAATGGTTAATCATTGAGAATGAATCTCACCGCGTCGTGGAGACAGTAGTCTGTCCGTACGCACGAGCGATGATATCATTCCATTATCATGGAATTGTATTGAAGTGTATGTAAAATATTTAAAAATAAATATCACTTTAAAATAATCATATATAGTTATTTATTTATACCATTATACCCATCATAGTAAGGTGGTAGTCGAAAACAGATTACACCACGACGTGGAGATGGTATTCCGTACGTACGCACATGCGGAGATTTCATTTTTCTTAGGATGGATAGTATGTGAAATATGGTTGTTTCATATTTCTAATAACATACCAGTATATTAGTGATACTGATGTTATTAATTCATAATGAAAAAACTAACGAATATGAAGTAGAAGAAGAAATAAATTTGACCGAATCGGTAACAGATATTATCTCTTCTTCAACACGCCTCTTTGAATCCTCCTCTTAGGGCACTAAAATTAGTTTTTGACGAAAACCATGACCTATAGAATATTTATAGGGATATTTAGAAGGGAAATGGGCAGGTTTTGGCTGATCTTTAAGGCTCAATGTTGTGTAATGATGATAGGGATGAGGATCCATTTTATTAGGGAGGAAAGAGGCACCTTTGGAAATCTTAAAAATATTAATTTGTAATAAATTTATAACCACATAAAAACACCCAAAAATCACTCATATTCAAATATAATATGAGATAGGGTTGTAATCACATCAACCAATTAAACTTAGACATATAGGGAATTTATTTTAAACATTATCAACTTGATTTATCCTTATTTAATCTATTAAATTTTATTTGTGGAAATAAGATTCTAAATATTAAATTGTTATAAATAATTACATATGTTCTATTAATTATCCATAATTAGATAATTTATGTCATTTTAGACTATATAAATTTCAATTTATAATTTTTAAATACTTTTGTGATTTTTAAACAATATAATTATATGTTATATTTATAAAATTACAATAGTGTCAATTTTTAGACTATTAATTTATTTGAATTTAACTAAAATAAAAACAAATTATATATTCGAACTAAAATATTTAATAGGTTCCTAACATGTCATAAAAATTTATAAAATTATTGGAGCACATTAAATAGTCTATATAATATTTATTTTACTATTTGTAAAACCATTTATTTGATATTTCTCTTAATAAAATAATTACAACAACATTTTTATATAATTATTAAATATAATTATCTGTTGCATTAAAATTAGAAATAAAATACTAGGATGAAGATAAATATTTAATATTTTATAAGAATACATTTTTTTGATTTATCTTTTAAGACACACAATTTTTTAAAATGTTATATGTATTAAATTATGAAGGTGACAACTTTGACATCATTTATAATAAAATAATATAAGTGTCATAATCACTTTTATAAGACTCCAAACGGTCATATATTCTGTAATTGGATGATTATGGTATATATATACACTAAAAATAAGTTTTGGTCAGGTCTTTGAGCCTTTTAATGGGTATTATTATTTCAATAGAAACTATATTACTTATTTTTCACTAAATTAATAATTTATTCATCATTAATGTATAAGAAATTAAAGTAATTAAATATCACTTAAAATTTATAAATAAATTACCATGATAAATAAAAACATTTTATCAATAAAATGAGTATTTTTAACCGAATTTATATTATGTATAAACTTATTTTAAAAATACATTAATTATTAAATTTGAGTGAGACATATTTCACATTCCTATAGATAAAATAAACTAAAGGTCTTAATCACCTCCAAGTGGGTTCCAATGGATTCCATTTCGACCCAAATATTCCTTAGGATGAAATATAAACGTCCAATTATACTAATACAAGTGTTAGGGTAATTTTATAATGTTATATTATCCCTTAATTACATGATTTACCTTTTACTATAGTGAATAAAATTTACCGTAGTTACTATTCATAATGCCCAACAATAAAAAGTACCCTATTAACAAAATTTGGACCCACTGATTCCAAATATAAAATGAATTTTTCTAAATTCAATACAAAAAAGATTCAGAAATTAATTTAAATTTAATCCCGTTGTTAAGAAAACGAGTTTTAAAAGTTAAAACATTGTAAAAGATTAAAATGATTTTACCTATTAATTCAATGTAAAATCAATGCTAATGACATACATTATATTAAATGGTAAAAATATATTCTATTTATAATTTAAAACTTTTCAATATTTTAATTTAACCATATAAATTATTACGATGAAAAAAGTTATTTTTATTTAAAATATAGCGTGTTATTAATATTCATTAAAATATGAATGTTATCAAAAAAATATCAAAATATTATCCAATGCAAATTTTTATATCCTGATTCAAAAGAAAAGTTTATTCTGTAAAATTTAACTTATAAACTTGTCAAAAATTATATTTAAAAAGGGTGCGCCATCAAAAGGCGGCAAAACTGCATTTTTTTTAAAATAATTATTTCACCCAAAAAAATTATTTTCTTATCATACCATGTTCTATAAAATGTGTTAGTTGAATTATACTGTCATAAAATTCAAAATTTAGTAAATACTATTCATAATGGCTAGTTCATAATAATATTATAATAATATATCATTGTTTAATGAAACCCGGTATTGCGTACAACACACACTACCGAGGAAGGTCACAGTTGCATGTAATGCAAGCCAAGTTAGGGTTGCGTGTAGTGCAAGACTCCTTTGTTATAGAGTATAACAAAATACGACCATATTTTATTTATACATTGAATATATCTATATATATATACATACATTCACATTTTTGCGTAGAATAACTACTATCAAACAAACTTGAAATTATGTGTAACCGGATCCAAGAATAGTGTTGCCTATACTGAAAGCTAATATGGTGTTGCGTATAGCGCAATATAATATTGGTGTAGCGTACAACAGAAGATATTAAATTAAAAAGAATATATCTCATAAAATCTCAGGGTGTTACACGGCCACATGAGTAGCACTGACTTCTCCTCACATGTCCTCCTATCTCCCATGATCCCATCACCACTGACCATGTATCATGAGGTCGTCTCCTATAATGTATGGAATGAATGGTCCCCTACGTCATTCTTCCACTGCCTTCTAAGAATTAATATGATACATGACATTTTGTGGTGGCTATCGCTGTCAGTGCCTACTCATCTAGGAATCTCTCCACCAAAAGTGACCTTTCTAGCACCCCAGCCTACGTCGGAATCCTATGTGATATCATTGAAACTCTAATCTCCCTCCAGAGGCCCTACTCAATGGTCTAGGCACTAATGAAAGGGTCACATACAATGTTGGTGGATTAAAGGGATAGATTAGTGAACCTCTCCGAGTAATAGGCCACAGTCATACTGCCCTACTGTAAGTGAAGTAGATCTTGTATACGCACTGAGCATATAGTCACTGGGATGAACTCTTTCCTTAAAAGGACCTCGATGTCCGGCTAGGGTCGGGTCACCTCGTTGTGTATCTGGAGTGTAAGAATATACCATCTCCCAGATGCTTTATTGAATATACTGGTAGATATTATCACCATCAGATCAGCTGGTGTCCCAACCACACAAAAAACTCTGGCCATATACTGCAAGCAGTCCTCATCCATCTACGGGTCCATCATGCCTCGGAACTGCGGATGGATCTTCTGTTGAAACTCATGCAACATGATCAGTTAGAGTACACCCTCTATTGTTGAGGATAGTTTCATTGGCTACCCAATGGGTATTGGTGCTACTGGTACCCCACCTGAAGGTGCTAATGCCATAAGAGGGACCTACACTGAGGCCTCATCCCTCGGTGGGTTGTCATTCCGTATGCTCTCAGGAATCCCGGTAGGCTATCTATGTAGTGGCATCCTAAAAGGAAACAAGTGTGCCATAGTCGATAAGTTATCCCCTATGATCTTGACTCAAATATATCACAAGAAAAAACTTATCAAAAACACACACAATCAATTTTTTTTCTACACTAAGTTCTAAAAAAAAATCAGGTTCCTCTTGTATGAAAAAGTCATCTGCGGCACCCATAGTAGATTCACCAAACTAAAAAATACATGTACAAATTACATGGGAAAACAACTCCTCGATCTCCCACCGAGGATCCTACCTAAAGGGTACGTACACATCATCGCCACATCACTCCACATCTGCCCTTCTCCTTTGTGTACTGTATTGTCTAGGCTCTCATAAGTCTCAACCCTCTTGTTGTCCATCGGCACAGGACTCAACATGGTGCGGGTGAAGCCCATGCAGGGGTGAGTATGATAATACATAGTAGGGATCCTGAGACCCCTGTGGGTATCCACAGTTCCCAAAAGGAACAAACCACATATAAAGACCTCTATCAAAAATCAAAAACTAATAATAAACTCTACTTAGGTATATTCCCATACATATACCTAAGTTATCAAAATTCACGCATCTCATCCATGAAAAAACCTAAGGTTCCATCTTTCATTCCATTTTCCCAATTGATCCCCAAAGAAAGAATACCATGAAGATAACACCATGAAGGTAATAGTACCACAAAGGTAAAGAACCATCTCACACTAGGTATAAAGTAAGTACATAAGTATATATGATTAGTCATAAGCTAGATCATCTCATATTGTTACGAGGAACAGTTGATTACCCACACATGATCGATAGGTAATAACACCCACTGACCCTCACATGATCTGACCCACACATGATCGGTATGCGCTAACCCACAAAACATCACTGAGCACTGACCCACACATGATCGATAGTTTCTGACACACATATGACCGATATTCCTTCATCACGTTATAGCCATCCATAAGATTCCTCGCACCTGGTGCGCTCGAGTTCTACAGAATATTCTCCTCAAGATATTAGTCATACCTTGACCACCAATAAACTCCACAATATAGTCATCCAATGGACCACCATGTTTTATGGGTTCCAACGCAATAGACGGAGCGTTATTCAGGTGATCGCTATATGTATTTTATGCGTTTTACGATCGAGGGACGGATAAGATTATGGTTCAATCCAACCCGACTATACTACAACTATCTCCAAAACTCATGTTGAGTATTCCAAAAGGACCATATATCTCCAACGGTCACATCAAAATAGATGTTCTGTCAAAAGGACTCACAGTTCACTAGTCATGGCCCTTTAAACAAAACAAGGTCTTATTGGGCCAGGGGCATGTTCGACCCAGTCAGACCGACCCGCCCAGACCTGAACCGATCCATGTCTGACACGGAGGGGCTGGGCCACAGTCCTGGCCAGACCCCATGGGGGAACAACCCGCTATGATTGCGGATCCCGAGATGCGGAGGTTTGGCCTGCTGGACTGCAACAACCTGGCCGGTGGTGGGGCGCGGCCCGCTGGTGTGGGTCCATCCATAGCCGAAATAGAGGGGAAGTACCCCTTCTTTCCCAAACCGGCGAGTTCCCGTTCGGCTTCCTCCATAGTCGTGGTGCCATGTTCTGCCACCTAATCTCCCATAGGACCTGAATGATCGGGTCCTATAGCCACGACGTCAAAGCCGTGACTAGTCCTGCGACATGTCGTTGCGTGCCACTACCTCCACTTGTGGTCAGCCGATGTCGGCCACTTATTACCTCCATATTGGAAGATAAGGTTGAAACCACATTCTATAGCGGTGTGTGTGGGCGCGTCACCCTCCCTTCTGTAGCCGACTGGTGCTGGCCATTGTGGCCGAAGATCCACATCCTGCAACCCGCCTCTCCAGCGGAGCGTGACGACATGCCACGACAACCCTGGGAGGTTGAGGCCAATAGCTGCCATATGTTTATGTCTTGAGGCTTCTAGGGACGACCTCTTTTCCACATGACCATTCATTCCACATTCCATTCAACAGAAAGTTTTGACCGTGAAGAACACATATATTAAACAAAGTAGAAGAGGATCTCAGACTTTTTCGTTTATCCCACGCCCTCCGCGTTAGCTTGATAATAAGAGGGAATCAAGAATCATTCATCATGTCCTGGAAACAAATAATTATTAAACCCTACCTTGTTAATCCAAAGTATAACATTCTCGATTGAATGTGGACTGATGCTCGTCGTTCCCGCAATACTCATCCAATTTTTCCTCTCGAATTGTATCCTCTGAACATTTTGGGTGGATATGTTCTTCACCAAAGGGTTCCTCTAATGTTCTCCCCCCAGATCTCCTACTTCACTAATGATTTCAATAATTCCTTTAGGATGAAAGAGGATCTTACAACCATTAAATGGGAGGATCATTAATTTTACATTAATGAACCAAATTAATTAAAGGGATTGATAATTACTAAATTCCTATAATATGGCATTTATTTCCCAGAATTAAATTCCTGACCACCCTCTTATGCTCCCCATGAAAAAAATTAATGGAGAGATGGGAGGATATCATTAAAATAAAAAATATTTATTTTATTTAATCCAACATGAGATATGAAAAAACTATCTTCTCCTCTAGACCCACTATAGTTGAAGATATACCTCCATTAAGCTAATCTCAGCACTGCGAGTAAATGTTTCCCTCAGATTTATAATCTGAGCACCGATTAAAAAGTTATAAAATACTGATCCTATGTTTACTGAATGTAATTAAAAAGTCTCATAAATTTATTCAAGGAATACCGAGCCTAGGAATTATGTACCATAAATTTTTTGTAGACTCATCATGATTCCATATTATTAATAAAAATTACATTGAAAATACATGTATTTATAAAAAAAACGAGTGCACCCATAAAAGGCATCAAAATTTACTATTAGAAAAATATCCAATTTTTTTCTTAAAATTTGATTTATTCTTATCCGAAAACTAAAAAACATATTGGATGAATTAGAAAAATTATTTATTATGTAAAAATTTAATTTTAAAATATTATTTCAGTAATAATTTTAAATTTAATTTATTAATGATAATTTCATTCATGTCCATAAAAATATATTTTTATAAAAAAACATCATTCAGGTTGAATGGGTTTTCAATTTTATTTCTAATTAATTTCTAACCAGTGAATTAATTTTTTAAACATATTTATAATATTTTTTTTAATAATTTAGTCAATATCATTATATAATTAAATTACATTTACTATTTGAAAACATTTAGAACTAAAATAATAATAATCATCTGTTTAAGCATAATGTTCTATATGGTATCAAACCTAATATTTTTTTAATGTTTTAGAATGTTACATATCATAAATACAATATTTTTTTCAAACTAGGTTATTTATAAAATTATTAATTAATAATAAAATTTTCTTCTAATTTATACATAATGTGAATGATAAAATAATTTTATGGAAATAGAAATTTATTTATTCGGTCGATAATCATTTTTCTTCCAAGTCCAAGATTTTTAAAATAACATATATTAATATTTTCTATATATCAATAGTATTTATCAATAAAATGTTTACACTGATTTTACTTTTGAAAAATATTTTCAATTGAATCGTCATATCACATTAAGAATGAGGTCATTTTGGAATATTTACTGAAAATTAGAAATGAATTCTTATTTCTACAAACATGACATAAAGGGGATTTCATACCATAAGTTGGGATAAATAATTTTATGATATATTTTTAATATTACATTATTCATTTCAATGGAATGTTTTATCAAAATATTAAAGGAATTTTTAATTTTTAAAAAGATATTTTTAAAGTGAAAATGTTATTTTCTTTGAGAATTTGTTTATATCATTTTAATGGAACTTATATTTATCAATGATAAAAATCATTGTTTTACAAATGTTCTATTTGGGCCATGTTTTAAGGATATAATATTTATTATTATTCTCTATTGATTATGATTTGTTTGACTGGGGATGTTCTATTTTGATACCATTCTACACATTACATAGGATGGTTTATGATTATTTTTATTAATTGGGAAATGTTATAATAATTAGGATGTTATATTTTCAATAAGATTTTTATGTTTATAATGTTTTACCAATTTCATATTAGTAATGAATCTAACTTGTTAAGTGAGGTGTTGGGCATGTTAAACCCCCTCGAGGCATTTCTGGGTCTCATGAGGCAAAATAGATTAGGTATTTGGCCATGAAATTACCCCTAATATAATATGTCCTAGAATAAGGCCTTGGTGTTAGGTTTATGATGCCTAAAATTATTCATTACCTCGTTATGATATTATTTAGTTATATATGTGTTAAAATTTGAATGTTTTTAATATCCATGGATATGTTTCATTCTCATGTGTTTTGTTATATGGTATTGTTTGATCATCAAATATTCAAGTAATATTTTTCAATGTGAACATGTAATTGAATAAATATAATATATTTTCTATTATTTTCCATGAAATATTGGTTATTCTTTATTTATACATGATATAATTCATTTCATGCATACCACTATTAAGGAAGTGAGCTCACCCCATACTTATGAATAATTTCATGAGGATACTAGTATGTGAATTGTGATTGATATACATGTGTATACTAATGGAAATAATGGTGGTCTGAAATAATATTTTATATAGTATTGTATGCTTTAAATCGAATTTTGATATTTAAGAATATATCTTGTTTTCCATGACTAATACACAATATTGTCCCTTGGGATGTGATCACCGTTATCTAGCATTGTTGTATTAATGTATCCACAAACTCTAGGATACTAGGGTAAAGCACTTTAAAACTATTATAAAAATATCAATTAGGTAATTGAAATTATCAGAATTTATAATTCATTTTAATGTAATTGATTCATATTTCATTCCTCAATCCACGCTACAAAAAGATTGTTTTATGTGATCAATGGGTGGAGATAAAAAATAGGAAGCCATTTTGAAATGCTTGAACACATTTAAATATCATACCCATTGAACATTGAATTTATTTAACATCATATTTTTGAAAATGATGTTCATTTTATTCTTGTAGCACATCATTCGCGATACTAAGTTGTTCTGCAAAGTAGTTTTCACACATACTGATATAATTATTAAAATTATATGACTTCAGAAAAGATGACAATGTTACATATTTTATAAAAATAGTATAAACTAGTCTCATTACAAAAATATTTATCTTCATAAATATCTCTGTATAATCCTAATGGTTTTATTTTATTATTAATTTCATTTCCTTAATACTATCTCAATTAATGATTAATCATTTAATCATATTAGGTAATCTATAAACAATAGAATAATATTAGTATTTATCTAAATTCACCATTCCCCTAGGATTAGTCCAAAATTTATAGATTCTCCATATTTTGTGAATGATAAAACGTTTTAAAAAACCATTGGAATGATTTTTCTATAATAAAAACAATATTAACAATAAAAAATTACTTGATAATGGTCATGTGCATATCCTATTTAAAGCCTAATGAAATCATTAACCCCATCCTCATTATCATATTTCATAGGATTAACATCTATCCATTTTTTATTCGTATCAAATGAATTCGGATTAATAATATTAATAATTTATTAAAAAATAAAAGAGATATACATAAGGAATGCATATAATGTATGATTTTTTATATTATTAAATTAAATAATGTGCATCTTCAAAAAATATAATATTAAATTTTTAATACATTAATTTTTAAATGATACAAAATAGTATATTTAAAACCTACATTTTATAATACAATTGAAAGGATTTAAATATAATAAAATCATTGGTTTGGAATAAATTAAAACTTATGTCTTTGTAAAAAAATTACCTAGTGCGAAATAGGTAACATCAGGAAAAATTCTGATGAAAATGAATGATTGTTTTTTCAGTGTTAATGTTTAATTTTTTTATAAAAATTATAAATATGAATATATAAATATATAATTATATATTCGTATACAAGTATATATATATAAATACTCAGGAACATATAATTTATATATATACACGTATAATTTTACCTATAAAAACAGATTAAATAGATTTATATATATATATATCAATGAAAACAACTTAACTCTTTTCACGAATCTATAAGAACCATTAATCATGAACATCAAACATTACCATTTCTAATATAGTAACTTGCTTGACCCAAATTATATCTTAATAATGAATCTTGTATCTAATAGATTTTATAAGGCCTATGATTTTTTATAAAAATAAAAAAATTGTTGTATTATATAAATGTTACCCAAGATATTAATTCTCCATAAAATTTACTAACTAATTATTTATTTTCTGGCTACCAGATGTCATTTATCTGATACAACAAATTTTCACTGCACAAAACCCCATTTTAATTTTCAATTAATAAAAATTAATTAAAAATTAATTAATTTTTCCAATCCCTATCCATAGTCTATATTTATATAATTACCCCATAATAACAAGATAAAAATTAGAAATATAATAAATGATTAAAAAACCAAAAATGGGATAATCCTAAAAGATTCGACTCATGCCAAAATAATGAAGAATATTAGAAAAAAACTGGTTATAGTCAAACACATAAAGGTAGATCCATTATCCAAAAATGGTAAAAGGAAAAAAATCAGGAATAACAAATGAATGATTGATTTTGATTCATATGAAATAATTTATGAATATTATGACTTAGATTTTTTGGTTTTATTTGTACAAAAAAAATTGAGATTGACTAGAATAGATTTTTGATTATATGAGATCTCGAATGTGGAAGAAAGAGAGAAGTGATATTCTATTGATATTGTTTCAAAGGATGAAGGGTTTTAACAGTAGAAATACAGTCATGAAGCCCATTTTATCTTTACAAAAACAATAAGTACACATAAAATGTTATTTGAATGGTTATTTTTTTGTCATTAATAAACCATTCCCTTAATATATGTAAAATATTGACTTTTATAAGATGCATCGAATCCATTTAATATCATTTTATTTTTATGGTTAAACCGTAATTGAGATTTCTATTGAGGTTGAGAAGGATGATAGGGTATCAAAGGTTCTTTTTGAGCATAGAGACTTGATTTTTAGGATGTAAAACTGTGGTAAATGGTTTTAGAATGGTTAGTGATAACATTTCACTTCAAATTTTTATTTCCTTAAAGGGTGTTGTACGGTTGGTAAAACCATGAACCTTAAGCTACACGGTCATGTAAAATTTTTCAAAAATATTTCCAGGTCATTTTTTTAGGTTCTACATTTTTAGTCAAACTATATGGCTAGTACATTTCAAGGGATCACATGTGAAATGATTGTACCATGGTTGGTGCACTATTTGTTCTACTATGTGTTTTCATACAAAATATTGAATTTACATTTTTTTACATAAACCATTATTAAATTCTCATTCTTCTTTGACCATTATGCACAACACCCCTTCCCATTGAATCTCATCCTTGCCTCAAAGTTACGCAATTCAATTTTTTCATCACCCATTACCTCAATTAATTTTCCCCTATTGTGTTGGTTTCCTCTCAGAAATATACGCAATGTGTTACCATCTATTACCAATTAATCATTCCATATTTGGTGATATTTGGGTTCAAGTTAATATTAATTATATTCAGTGTATTATTCTATTCTACTATTTTCATCTGATTCAGACCATGCCATTGGTCGATAATAGAAAAGTTTTTGTCTTCCTATAAAAGGTAGGTGGTTTATTCCATTTCCCTTAATTCTCATCGACAAATTATTTTTATCATTATTCCACACACATGTTTCACATATAGAACGACCCTAAAATATATTTTACATAAATTAGTTATTTAATTTTCTAAATTAAAATCTTTATTAGACCCTCTTATTATTTTTGGAGGAACATGACCTTTCATTGATCCACCCCTTTGGATGTTCCTCGAAAATTACAATGGTCACCATTATATATAAAAATCTAAAAGATACATTAGTTTGCATGGTTCAAATTAATCAAAAAATTGATTAGTTTATGTTTTTTAATTGAAAATTTATAAATTGGGTTGCATGATTATATTTGATATTATTAAATAAGAATGAAATGATTAATTTTGTGCTAAATAATATATTCCTTTTTCATTTGTTTAATCAATAGGTAATTAATTGAATTATATAAATTGAATGAAATGGAATGGTTATTAGATAGATTTATTATTTCATAAAACATAATGTTCTGACTCCTACTATTTTTCTTTTATTGTAATCAGAGTAGTTATACTTGTGTCAACTTTTGATTCCAAATGTAATATGTTGAGAACTCCATTGATGGAACTATGATTCATTAGGCTATTTTATAAGGAATATATTCATCATTTGGATTTTTTCAATGTTTTATTTACACATTAATACATTGATGTTGTAAAAATAAATCACTATATTTGTCTCTAAATAATTAGAATGCTTCATATATACTCCTTGGATTCAGCTAATGTATTCTAAAAGGAGGCATCCGAGACACTTCCCTTGGGCTCCAATCATGCCTATCCTAAGAGTTAATTTAAAAATTCTCCACAGATTCTATTAGAAAGTTTTTTAGTGGAATTCCTTGGTTGAACCCCAAGAATTACATTGAAATCCATATAAAAATGATACATGGTTAATGTGATTTGAGATATATTTACATTCTAAGGTAATGGATGTTATGTTTCCTCTTGGATATTATAATACTATTATATGGCCTGGATTCCCTAGTTTCGACATGGGTTATATTTAATGATTATATAACATGGTACACTTTGGTTATACATGATTTACCCTAACCTCTTGCACATTCCATATCCAGACACTACCAGAATGAGCCGAACCATGTATGGTCACCCTGGAATCCCATGAAGAGTTTGATATAATTGTGATTATAAATATTTCACAAATTTTATAATAATACATATCACTATATCTACATGGTGATGAATTTATATTCAAATACTAATTTTTAATAGATGGATTCAATGGTGGAAAATTGGTTATATATCACACATTATTTGGGTTATCATTTTTTACCAGGATAAATATTATGGATGAAGGTAGGTATAAGAGAATGTTCCTAGAAAAAGAGGCTTGATTGATTATAGAATGTGATATTGGACATACGTGGATGTAGCTTTACTTGTGAGGCTATAAGACATATAATGTTTTGTCTTTTGTTCATTTTGATATACATCCATGTATGTATACCTACTTTTTGTACAACTCTATGAAATACAGATTATTTTTTATATGGTGACACTATTTCCATGATAAACTATTATTGTCTTAATGATTTACATTCATTTATATAATTTTATTATTATGATTTCCCATATTTATTCGTTATCTAACAACGATAATACTCTGATTATGAGGGTATAATATCAACATGAGACCACCAAGTACCCTAACCACTAGTCAGTATCCTATAGTGTAAATAAAGGAACACATGAGGTCTTGTCACCAACCATGTTCAAATTATTATGAGTTAACTGGGATAAGGATCTTACTAATTGGTATCAGAGATATTTTTTAGTTTTTATTATCATTTTGGTTATTTTACAGGAGACTAGGATGTTTTATGATATGGTAATGTTCATGTGCATTTTTATAATTAACCCACACAAATGAGATATCCAAATTACCTTTTGATTGGAACCAATTTTCTAGATTGAACATATTACTGTTTTTATGATTTTTCTATTGGGTGTCATAGAATAACTATTTCTCTTACTATTTTTGTGTACTTTATCTTATATTTTCCCTAGTAAAGTAATGAATCATTGATCATGATAAATTATAGACACATGAGGATATTAATTTAATTAAGTATTCCATTCCCCATTTACTTAATACATGTATTTTATATTTTATATTCCATCTCCCATGATAGTTCTATTTGACATTGTCTTAATGTTTCTTCAAGGGAAAAATATTCAGAATAATTAATGTTTCTGAATAAATCTAAATAAATATTTCCATATATCATGATGATAGTAGCTTAATTTTGAAACATGAAAATTTTTTAGTATAAGAATATGTTTTTTTTGTGAAAAATTCTTAGTTGGTTTTAATGACATGTATGCCAATTGCAATATAAAGAGCATGTCTGCCTCTCAAAATTTTAAATGCCTATCTATCTAAATGAACCATCGAATATCCAAATAACAGTTACTTGTACTCCAATTTATAATTTATAATTTTTTTTATATTATAATGTTCGAATTATACATGAACAATATATATATATATATATATATATATATAAGTATCTTGTTATTCATAATAACATATTTTTGAACAGCTGTGCTTAGAATTTAAATGGCAATGATTGTCGTTAAATGGTGATATCATTTACAAAATAATGGTTTTTTCCTCTATAACATGAATTTTAAAAATCATATAATGTGACTGTAATATAAAATACATATCTTGACCTAGACCTTGGCTAGTATTGGGAAGCATGTAATGTCTCATGTGATTCATTTAAGCATTATATGAATCATAGATCTATCATTATGAGCAATAAATGGGGTGTGTCTATTATATAAGAAGTATTGAACCAATTATATTCATATACTTGTATATTTTAGAACTTTTAAAAATTACATGTTTATAGGGATTATGAATTTTATAGTTATTCCACCATGATATCCTCAATTAGAGTTATAGAAAGGTTGTGGTGACTATGATACTGAAGTGGTGGGACATAACCCGTAAGTATTTCCACATGTGGAAACAAATATTATACCTGAATTTTGAAATAAAAACCAACCTCATTAGGGTTTACTATGGTTTATGTAGGTCGTTCAGGGAGCCCTACAACATTCTCGATCAATGGAAGAGATGATGAGATAGTTTTTACAGTAGCAGCATCCCATGTTATTTGAATTTGGTGGTCTACATGCTACTTATAGATGGTTATAGTACATGTTTTTTATCATTGATAATCTAGAAATACCAATTGAGTGGATCATAATGATATTCACTTATATAAATCATGATTCTATCCATCATTGGTGAGATATTATTACTCAGGTAGACCTTCACCGGGATATGGTTTGGAGAGATTTTCATGCATAATTCAATGATAATTTCATTTTGAATATAATGAGTAATTATGGATATTGGGGGTTCCTATAAAAAGAGAAAGGATCCATGTTAGTAATTAATAATTAATCTCACTTGAGATTTAACATTTTTCACCTTCCTATGCATTAGATGAGTTTTCTAGAGTGAAATATTTCAGGATGGGCTCATGTACTCCATCCAATATAAATTACATTTTTTCAGTTTGACTACTATTTTAGGAATCATGAAGTATTTCTCATCACTAAGTTAAATTTCAGTTAACCCAATAGTATAGGGAACAATATTTTAGAATCAAGAAATAGTATTAATTTAACCAACGCTTGGAAATTTCATTTGGTGGGTTCTAAATAGAGAAATGGAAATCAGAGTTTTCTCATGGGGTGTTTTTATATATGGAATCTGTGTGGAATATGTTGTCATATATATCCATAGTGTAAACGATACATAAATTACTGTTGAGACTATGGTAGAGGGATCTACCATTAGTGTTTTTGAAAAACCATAAAATATGTTCATATTTATATAGGATTATCACCATCTATACATTCCAGTTCATGATCAATAACATTGTGATATGTTACAAGAAATATTAACAGTCGATATACAGTATGTGGAGGAGGGTGTGGTAGAGGGGGGTAGAATCAGTATATGTAGTACTAGATGAGTGGACCCACTCTTGGTAGTCAGGAAAGAGATCAAGGATATGGATCATTCTAGATATATCCAATAAAAATATATTCCTTATGAGTAGGGTGTCAGGTTTCCTATAATATGAGGTACTATATTAGAAGCCTCTATATTAGTATTTATCATTTTCTATTGGTAGATATCGTGGGATTCCTTGTTCTAGAGATTTAGTACTTATATGGTGTAATGATTCCCTACACTCTATTCGATAATCAATCAAAGAGTGTATTTGAGTTCAAGGAATTCCCCCTTGAGATCAGTGGCTATATTTTCTTGGGGGACATCTTCTTCCTCATGATTACTGGCTTTGATGTAATTCTCATGATGGAATGTTGGGTTACCTACCATAATAGTATGTTCTTTTATTACCATAAGTTATCATTTGCATGACCATAGGGAAATGGTTATCATAAAATTGTTGAGTGGGATGTATAGGATAGTTGATCATGACTAGGGATGGTTTAACCAATGTGAAATACCATATCAATATCCATTATGTGGATTATAAGGGAAAGATCCATGATTATTTACCTCATATATTATATAATTCTACAAAAAATTCACTAATAATTTTCTGGGGTTCCTCATGATAAATAATAAGAGTTTACAATCAAGCATGTTCTTGTTCTACAACGGTATCCATCCCCCCTTAAAAGTTATCTACTACTGAGTTATAGGATCTCAAGAGGAATATAGAGGATGTTGAAGCTATGTGATTTATATAGACAATTAATTTTCCATGGGATTCACATGTACAACTCTCTAATAAATCTGATGGCATGATCATGATTTAGTAGGAATATAATCATTTAGAACGACTCACATGTATGAACTTGTATTAACTACCTTCTATAAGAAATTTGTTAACTAGTTCTGAAGAGAAAGGGTATTCTCTAATGTTTATTTGAAGACATGATATCGATAGGTATGTGTTATGACATCATACATGCCATTTATATCATCTTTTCATATGGTATGGGGTTTATGAGTATCTATTTATGTACTTTGGTTTGGAAAACCTGATCACTGATTTCATGGATTTGATGAATGAGGGTTTTCACCTATAGCATGATTCTATTGGAGTTATCTTAGGTGATTAAATTATAGTAAATAATTATACTAAATGAAACCATAACATACTTATTGAAATCATTCATAATAGAGTTATAGATCATAGAGGTTTTATTTGAAAACTTAATACAACTTTTGGATCAATAAGGTTTACATTCTAGGTCACTCATTTCTTATGCTAGATTATTCATTAACTGAGGATGGGGGGTGAGAAACACAGTCTCTTGGGTTTAGAAAAATATTTTTTTTACATACTTATATTCATGGTGCTTGTTGGTTATTAAATAGCGTTTTTTCATGAATTTTAATTCCTTGAATAATCTATCATCGGGTTGAAGAAATACAGTGTTATGGTTTTATGATTAGATATATGTGAAATGAAATTGTTGAATGTAAAATTGATACTGAAATTATCATCAATTAATATTTTTATATTTCTGTGTATAAGTAAGGAATTTTATTTTTAATTATATGGAATCATGAGAAGAGAAGTTAGGTTATCGGAAGATCATGTCGTGGTGTGTGAGTCTTGTTAGTTGGGCCACATGAGAGGAATTACCTACCACATGATCTCGAGTTGATAGTTATAATTTAATCATTTCATTTTTGGAGTCATTATTTTAGTAGATATTGGATTGTGGTCTTTATAGACCAAAAAAATCCTTAAGAATATATTTATGCAGTATGAGATAAATATCCTACATAGGAGTTGAGTTTATTTCCATCAATACAATGATTTTCTGCTTACATATACTCCAGGGAAAGGTAATTATATATTAGATTCTCTAAGCACGTGGGATCATAAATAATAAGATAAGAAGAATGATAGTGTGTGGTTGTTTATGTGACTATTTTCATTGATTCAAACAGAGGAACAGTGGCATAATTAATAGCTTATCATTGTAACTTTGTTAGTGGCATCACCACATTATGAGATAGGGAAGATGATGAAGGTATCTGATCATGAGGGCCTTTTTTCTAGGGGGAGTGCTTTATTGGTGGTCCCAACAATAGGATGGATTTTTCATGACGATAAGGTGTTGTAAATCCATGATCAAATTTCTGTTACTAAAGTCATCCAAGAGGAATTTATTCACATGTCTCATGATCAAACCTGGGTAGTACACCATTGTTTTATTTTGATGCATCGTTATCTAGGATTCCAATACTATTTGGATAGTACAAAAAGGGAGATAACATTAATTATTACTAGGTTTTACACCTCTAAGTAGGTCAATGTAGTGCACTAGAACAATAAGGATTCTAAATATTTTCTCATTTTGAGTGGATATTTTTTTAGGTTACTCTACAATTTTTTACTATATTACTTAGACCCACTTGAGTAAATGATGTAGTGTGGGTGGTAATATACATGCTAACGAAGGAATCCCATATTTAAACTATCAAGGAGGGTATTTTTATGTATGTTATTTGTAGTATCTAAGTGAAAGATTTTATATAGAATCATGGATACCCATGAACAGTTTTGTTAGATATGGATGAATATTTCACTTTTACAGTCTTGAAAGGGTTGTAGAGGGAGTTAGGTTTATATATAGTTTTGATTATAGCCTACACCCCTTAAACTGAACGGTATTCTGAATGGGCGTTATACATGTTAGAGGAAATGTAATGATTCTGAGTAATAAATTTTGGAGGTTCATAGGTGATACATATACCACTTATACATTTTTATACAATAAATTTTTTTATGTGCCGATATAGATGGATCCTTCTGAAGCCCTATATAAGTTGTCATTTTTATCAAAACTGTTTTGGTGATAGACCGGGGATGCCATAGTGATTGGACCTATTTTCATTTAGATGGATTTGGAGAATTTTTAGTTGATAAATAAGTCAATGGATACTACTCAATCTATACCAATGTCCTATAATGATCTCTATTGATGACCTCTGGTGTTTGAGGTCATGGATTGAGTCATATTGTGAGTAAAAAATGAACAAGGGAAACCATGATTTAGGAATAATGGTATTCTAAATTCTTGTTAGTTGGTTTTTTGGGGATTTGTAGAATGTCACTTCATTTTCATATTGGCTAATACTACCCTTGTGATATGGAGTTATTCATCATATGTTTCATATTTCATTTCTATATAAGTACTATTCAGATGAGTGTCACAAATTTCGGTCCAATGATATTGATTTAGTGGTGGATGAATCCCATGAGTATTTTCAAATACTCATTGTTTAATAGATAATGATTTCACTCTAAGATTTTTCAATTGATTTAGTGATAGTAAAACTGTAACATGATCATGTATGTATGTTCATGCAAGAGAGATGTTGGTGTATGTTCCTAGATAGACGAGTTTTTCTCAGATGATGTTTCAACACCCATGGAAGGGAAACTCGGGGATGATTTGTATTATGTGGGGGAGGTTGTAACACCCATCATTTATTCTTTTTATGAAATCACATTAATTTTAGTTTAGTTTCATGGTTTTATCTTAATGGAGATTTCAAAATATGTTTCATTACTCTCAAGGGATAATGACACCTACTCAGTTCCTGATGCTCTGGTATTGAGGAAGAATAAATCAGGTGCATATATAGCACACTATTAGTTCTAATCGTTCACCTCAAACCATGTATCCCATGACGATGTCAAATAGATTTTCAAATAATGAAATATAGACTCCATGACTGTGAATAATGTTTTGGAAATCTTGGAAATTCATTTTTCATAACTTTTGCATGGTTAGACTAATTGTGTTCCTACCATATGTGAGGGGGTGCCTTAGGTAGTGATTGACACATTGTTGGAACACAGTCTAGTAAAACATTCAGCAAACTTGGTATATTACTCTTCCCCCAAGCCTCATTGATTTATATTTATTTTTGTTGTTCCATGCAATGATTTCTCCCACGAACTGCACCTAAAATTTATTTACCATCAATTAGTTGTTTAGTTTTATGATTTGAACTCCCTACAAATTATTCTAATGACCATTGGGGTTTCATTATTTTAACATGAGCTACAACTTTGGATTGTCAGTTAATATGACTTTGTTTCCATTTACATATTAATAATTGGAACACCCAATTGTTTGTTTTTTTTTGAGTTTCTAAAATGATTTTATTTTTCTAAGTGGATGAGTAGACATATTATAAATGGGAAACCATGTTCAACATGGATCTTATTAAATTGATATGAAAATATCAATTTCATGACATATTATATAACCCCTTGTTATTATTGAATGAAATGGTAAAGCATTATATTATATAGAGTTAACAAATTTTTGTTGTTATTAAATGGACTTGGAAATTTCATTTAATATAAGGTACAATAGATTCTATTGTCCTTTTTCTTCTTATATCACTTGTGATAGTTGATCCATACAGGGATTCCTAGTGTAATGGCTTAATCCCTCCAAGGACGCCACACAAATTCATTATGAATTCTTATAAGGGAGATACAAAAATTCTAATTTGATCAATGTATTATATATAAATCATCTACATGATGTAGTATTGATGATTCAATGGAATTATAATTCGGTATTTAGAATGACTCATATATAATCCTTGGATTTAAGTGATGTCTTTGGACCTGACGCATCATGGAATCTTATGTTGGACTCTACCCATTTTTACCCAAGTATTTACTATATACATTCTCCATAAACATGATAAGAAATTATTTTAGTGGAATTCCACAGTATTACCAATTAGATTATACCTAGCTTATTTGACATTAGATGGAATGACATTATAATTGTATTGATTACATCATTCCTCAGGGATACTACCTTACTATTATTATGACATGGATTCCCAAGATTCACCTTGGGTCCTATTTTACGAAACATTACCTATTAAACATTGGTTATACATGATATATCCAAAACTACTATGGTTCCTTGTTCATACAATACCATCACTAGCTAATGATGGTATGTTCAACCAGACATGCCATGTGGAGTCCAAGAAAAAAATGATTGTTATTATTTCACAAATGATATTCCACTACCTAGATCTCTATCTACATACTACGAATTTTATTTTCACTATATGGATTTGTATAAAAATCATTGTTGGTGGCCTACTGAGTCTATCTCACACCCTGTTTAGGATATCATTTGGTACCTAGATAGATTTCATGGTTACAAGTAGGTAATATGGATAGTGCCTGCATTTGGATTCATGATTATTTATAGCATGGGAACTCAGGAGTGTGGGATAGATCCTTTGATCTTGATGCTATTGAAGATACACTTTTTATGTTTTGTTCTTTTTGACATTCATGTATGTATGAATACCTGAATTTTTTATAGATCCATGACATACTTTTCATTTGGTATATGGTTTCAATTTTATCTTCAATTATTATTACTGTATTGATTATTTACATTCTTTGCTCTCTTTTTATTATTATTCATCCCCTATTTATCTGTTATCTCACCATTGTGATACTCAAATTATGGGGGTATAGTCTTCATGCCATACCACATTGGATACTCACTACCAGAAGGTAGCATCTGGTGTATATGTAATCTTTCTAGATATTTTTTAACAACCAGGTTTAGTTGCACAGGAGTGAACTAGGTTCAGGACATTACATTCAGCTCTATAAAATGCTGATAAAGCTAATATTTATGAGTTTCTGTTTTTTAGAACTGGAAAATACACATTTTTAATTTTGTAATATAGACTTGAGTAAAACATAAAAAAAACAAATAATGTCGAATCAATAAATAATATTATTCAAATTTATACATAAATATTACAAATTAATTTTACAAATTAACAAATAAGAAAAAATTACATAAATTAATTCAGATAAATTAATAACATAAATTACAAAAAAAAATTAATATATTACAAAATTAATAAATAGATAAAAGAAATTACATTTTAATAAATTAACTATATAAATTTATATCATATTAAATATTTTAAAATAGAATAAATAAAATAAATAAAATATTTATAATATAAATTACAAACATATTCCAAATATTGATACATTGTATATAAAGAGGTATTACAAAATATTTTCAAATGAATAAATTATTGAAACATTAGAAAATTTCATAAATATTATAACTGAATAAATTATATTAAATGAAATAATAAAATCATTTAATAAATAGCATAAATAATTTTAAAATTGAATACATTATATTAATTAATTTAATGAAAACATATAAAATGGAATAGAATGTAATAAATAAATAATTGTAATGAGACATAAATTTATGGGTCATTATTTTGGAAAAAATTGATCTTATTTTTCAAGTGGGTGGTTTGTTTTGGGAATCAAAAAATGGAATGAGATTACTGGAGTTTTGAAGACATTAAAATGGGATTTTGGTTGTTGTTTCAGGCCTCATCGGTGCAACATGTGGCCATTAGGGAATTAGAGGATGTCCAGGTGGTCAAACTACTAGATAATATTAACAAAAGAACATTCATAGTGTGAACTTGTATTTATAATATGAACGGTTAATAATCAATAAAATGACCCATCTACCATTGTAGTTTATGGAGTGAACCAAAGGATGATCATTTCATTAAAAAAATTGGGGGGGTGACACCACCTAATTTTAAGAAATATTTTTTTATATTTTTCATTTCACACAACACTGAAAATAGCTTTCTTATTTGAAATATCTAAATTTATATTTCATTATACACATCACTATGTTATTCTTGTTCTAATCAAAACACATAAATTAACTTTCAGAACACATAACACTGTGTTTCACTTGTGGGACACAGAATGTTGTGTTCTTTCAATAGCTTTTGTTACAAACAAGGAAAAGTTTTAGCTAATTATAATATAATATTCATATTATGGTTAAGATATTATTATAGTTACCACATGGCCTAAAAAATGATGGATAAAATTATGATTACATGAATTATGAGAATTTTTTTTATACATGTATATTAATAAATTATTTTCAATCCAAGTAACAGTAAATGAAAACAAAACCCTTCTGAAAATATAAGATATATTTTTTTTGGAAAAGAATATTTGTGAAATAAAATAGGTTTTAATTTTATATTTTCTATAAAACATTATTATAAATTTTCTAGTGAAGTATATATAAATTATATTAAATAAACTATATAACATTCATCTTTTGTTTCTCCTAGAAAAGATTTTAGAATAAATCGAATTTTATGAATAAAAAAGATATAATTTTTATTAATTGTAATTTTTAAACCTTTTAATGGATAAGCTATATTAAAATAATTTTTAAAATTTTTATAATTTTTACAAAAACAAATTTTAATTTTCAAATTTTAATATCAATTATAAAATAATTTTTCAAAAAAATTTACGAGAAGCCTCATTTTCTCTTATGAATATTAAAAAAAATATAATTCTAATTGGGAAATAAATTTGTTAGAAATTATTTAAAGAATTTATTTAAATATAATTTTGGTATCAAATTATAATTACATAAATTATAAATAAATTAATCCAACTTAGTTTGTTTTAACATACTTCACATTAAAATTGGGTATAAAAACATGTAATAAATCTGAACTTTTTTGCTTTAACAACGCATCATCTTGTACCTTCTGTGGAATTAACGTCAAATTAATTTCCACCAATTAAGTGATTAGAATATTTATATAATGATTAAATATTTTAAATCTCCCTAATTTATATTGCATAATAAGGTAAAATTAGTTTCTCCCAAAATAGTAGTGAAAATAATTTAAATTAGTTACATTGATTAAGGTGCAATAAATATTTCCCAATTTTTACAATTTCATTTAAGGAGACAAATGACCTAACCACTTTTTCAAATTTTATATTGTAACCATATTTCTATAAATATTCATCTGTATTAAATATTTAAATTTTTTAGAGTTATGTGATGTTAGTGATAACTCTCATGATGGTTTACCGTTATATATTTACAAGTATGCCACTTCACCTACAATATAATTGAGGAATCAATCCTTAATTCCTCAAACCTCTCATGATATTATGGAACATCCAAAAACATTGATGATATGTGACCAACATACCTCAAATAACTCTATAATTCTCCCTTTAGGAATAAACCTAACAAAGGAATTATTTTGGTGAAAACAAAGATGAGTTACCAAAAGAATATGTAACATCCTTCAAGAAGTTCATTTATTTAATTTTTCACTCCCTAAATAATTTTTGTATAATTATTATATAATTACCTCAATATTCCCAATATATTTATATTGTTTGATTAAATAATTATACCTTCACTCACAGAATCTTCCATCTAATTGGTAATGATGTTACCATTCAAGTGTATGGAGGAAAACCGCCTCATGAAATGATTTTGTTCATTTTTTCCTTAACAAACATTCATAGTGGGAACCAAAATGGAAACAATATTTCTTTAAAATATATTATATTTATTATTCTATTATTCTTACATGATTTCTACTTACAATAATCCATCAAGCTTACCATTTTGTGTATATATGATAACATAATATCTAGATTGGTGGACTACTGCCTATAAAAAATGAGGTGATTGGTTCAAATATTACATGGGATTTATTATGGATTGGTTTAGAAAATTTATATGTTATGTTTAAAAAAATTATGATAATATAATTATATTATTTATATAAACTTATAAGACATTAAATTTCAATCATCAAATACAATAATTAAATGGAAATAGAGTACATGCGTGCAAATGACCTACTATCTGCATGGATAGAGTATATTATTATAAATACAAATGTATTTATTATATTTGATATTTATATAATATTATACACTATAGAGATAATGGAATTTTGATTTGAGAAGATAATTAGTAATAACGATCCAAAACAAATACAAAAAAATATGGATATTACCTAAAACGTAACATTAACATGGAGTTGTTATTAAAAAAGTTTTATAAAATAATAATAAATAATATATGGTATTATATATTAGAATATGGTTTTTTGGAATATTTTAAATAAAATACTTTTTGTTATATAGGAGGTTTGACAAAGTACAAGGGGATTCAAGACATCAACTAAGGGTTTTCTAATCTTAATTATAATTTGGTGATAATTATTCCTTATTCACAAATAATTTTATTTGTGTGGTGAATAGAATACAAATTAATGCATTAAATGATTTTAAAAATTAAATTTATTAGTATTTTAATATATATTTAATATCATTCATTCATGGGGTTTGTGGTTCATAAGTTACCAAATTGGTAATGTAATTTTTCTCTGAATTGTCCTTATCTAATATACATGTCATGTAATGAAAAAATATTTTTATATTGGGATATATACTTATATTCAAGCTATTATATAATGTAAATAATTATTTTGTTTATATATTAGGAATCTTGTAATGTTTTTCATTCACAATGATTATGAATCAAATTTTCCAAAATGGTGACCATTTATTACTATATTCTTATCGTTTTCTGATGATATTTTTTATTTTAATTCAATTGAAGAAAATTAATGATTCATATCTCATGAAATACCATTTAGTTTCTTCTCATATGGTTGCTCATGTTATCTTCATGTATTGGAATTATTGTTTTAACTTTTTTGTATTTAAGATAATTAATAACAATTTTTCCTAATAATCATACATTATCTATCACTTCAGTCAGAAAATAATGTGATTTCGAAACAATTTTTTATAAATAGTATTCCAAAAAATATTTAATATTAATTTTTTTTAAATTTTTTCATGTATAATTCATATGTTTTCATGAAAAATGTTTATAAATTTGTTTTTTAATATTGTTATATAATTCTAAAATGATAAATTCTTTTAATATGATTTCAAGCATCCATTATATGTATTTATTGTTATCTTCATGGATATGGGTTTTCAAAAGGTTAAATGTATTAAATTTATTGTACTAATGAAAAAATGATAATTTCTTGATGATTTTTTTGGATTTGTTTAATATCATTAATAAAGAGTTTCTAATGTGGTTTTCGATGATATGGAATTTGAAAATTTTTCATTTTTTAAAAAGTTTTCTCCAATGAAATATTGTTTCACATTAGATATAATCCTACTGATCATTAAAAACAATTCTAAATATAAGATAAAATATTGTTCTACAGTATATGATTTACTGGGGATATGATCCTATGATATTATTCATATTATTGGTTGAATGGTTTATGTTTTTATAGAGTGGTGTTTTTGAAAACTGGTTTTCTTATATGCATTATATGTTTTTTATATCCACTTCTTTTTATGGTTTAAGCTTTGATGAGATGATTACGAGACCGATCTGTTTTACATAGTTATGGATATGATAAAATGTTTTTGATAACCATTTTTTTTCATGGGTTATGATATGATGTTTATGGAACCCATCTATTTTTTATGGGTCATGATTTGATCAATTATATGTTATAATATTGGAAAAGAGTGTATGATTTTGATATATGAAAACTGGGACCTATATCTCCCTCTAGTCAATTTGGTAGTGATAAATGGTTTATAATATTAAATAGTACATGGAATGGAATCCCATTCTGAAACAAAGATTGAATCATAAGCCCGAAACAAGAGGGTACATGTGTGGGAATCCTAAGCCATAGATAGATGGAAATCATAAACCCAAAACAAGTGGGTACACATGAGGGAATTACAAACTCAAAACAAGAGGAAATACTAACACTAAAAAATGGTACATATGAGGACATCATAATACCAAAATAAGATGGTACATGGGAGGGAATCCCAATCACGAAACCATAGTGAAAAAGGGAGGGAATCCCAAGCCTAAAACAAGTAGGTACACGGGAAGGAATCCCATTCATGAATTTGGTAAATTGGGAATTATCTCAATCCTAACATGTTTTGATGTTCTTTATGGGACGCCTTGACATTGTATTTTATATGATTAGGTGTATTAATAGATTTCTTGTTTTATTCCTATGTTAGGGATACATGGAATACTCTCTTGATTTCTTTGTGATTCATGTAATATGAAATGACTATTAATTCCATAATTATTTATTATGAAATTTTATATAATGAGTATGATGTTATAATGTTATTTTGATGTGATTATTAATTTATTCACAGTCAATGCCTGTATATCTACATTATTTACCCTTATAAAGCATCTAAGCTAACCTGGTTCTTATGATTCCTTTCCCCAGATTATGAAAAAAGGATTTATATAGGATTATGAATAGGTAATGATCATTAAGGGTGATATTGAATAATCTTCATCATGTTAGAATATTATATTTCAATTTTTCCAATGACAAAAAACTATTATGGTCCTCAGGCATGGATTTTTGTAATTTGTGCCATATTAATCGAAAATTATATAGTATACATGTATTTTAATACTGGGTAAATGTGGTTGGTATCAATGGAAATTATTGGTCATCAATTCAGAACTAATATGGATACAATTTACTTACATCCCTTGTGATATTTCTAAGGATCTTTCGAGGGATGACTCAATGCTTATGTAAAAGTTTAAGAAAATGAAAGAAATTCTTATAAAGGATAGATCCAGATGTTTCCTAAAAATATATCCCATTTTTTTATACTACATTTTTATTTGGATATAGATAAGATCTACATATGGGTAAAAATTCAGAAATCATCATGTTGATCAAAAACCAATTATGAATTCGTGCATGCCAATGGGGCTACTGCACACAGGATTTGACACTACCGGGAGATAGTATTTAGAAATTCACAAACTCATTACAATGCATAATGAATAATTTAATAGAATATGATACTGAATAAAAATGACATAATATAGTAATCATTGATTATGAAATTAAGATTTCATGATTTATACATCCTATAAGTGTTTTTCCTCATTTCGTGGTCCCTACAATGTTAATTATTTTATACATTATGAATATTTGTTTTATTCTATTGTTGGAACCAAAAAAGTACTATGATAATGAGGAATTAAACGTATGATGTAATTATTATTCGAATGAGAAAGCAAATTTTTTTAGAGGTATAATGAGTGACCTCATTTTTATTCACATAAAATAATTTGATGCTATGAATCATAGAGAATGACAAAATAATAAATGGAGGTAACAATGATCTCTTGAGTCCCTCTAATGGAAATTACCAGCATAATTTTGTTGTTTCATTGACCCATTAGATTATGATTAATTGATAAATATTGAAGAAATAATATTTTATGTTCTAAACTGTTCAATGTATGAAAAAATAACTCTAGTGGTCTACCATCTCGAAGGAGAGGTAGATCAGTGGTGGAATATTTTTATGAATACGAGTTGATATGAATAAATTGAAATTATTTATTCGGTTTAGATAATGATAGCATTTTTCAATAATTAATTTCTTCATATTCTTAAAATGATGTAGGAAAATATTCTTAAAATGATGTAGGAAAAGTAATCCAATAGCTTATGGAAAATGACGATGAACCGATTGGTACAATTAAAAAAAATTAATCCTTGAGAGGTAGTCTCAAGGTATTACTTCCATATTAGAAAGAAAAATTGATCTATTCATTGCTGACTTGAAATATTGTATTCAAAATTAAATATCTATAAGAAAAATTAGAATCTATTAAGATGTGTTTTTACGTAAAATAATTGCAGAAATGGAAGTTAGAGTTTCACATCATTCTCCAGGTTTTGACCGGAAAAATGAAGAGGGAATTCGAAGGAAGATCTTACAACCACGCAGAATAAAAATCAAGCCATCAATTATGCTAAAATTTTGGGAAGAAACTAGTATGTAATTTTCATTAGGGGGATACTGAATATTTTATGAGTTTAAGAGTACTTTATCAAGTGACTAAATGTACCTATAATGTGATGAAGATTGATAATTATTTGAATAATGAGAAGTCCCCATAGAATGATCCTCCTGCACATCACTTTTTCAATTTCATGGAGTTTTTCTATTATGATAATATGTTCATCAATCAAAGGACAAATGATAATGATATTCCACAGCAACCTGTAAGGATAATGAAAAAATTGTATTATTATGCAATCCCAATGGATGGAGTGAATCATGATAACTAGGGAAATAATATCCTCCCCCCTTAGTTGGGATGTTCATGTTTCATTTTATACTAATAAACCCTATGAAAATATTTTTATCCACCATTTACTGCTATTTCATTTAATTATATCCATAAATTTCTATTATAGAATAACATCATCACATTTAATATCCTATATATATAAGGATGAATCCACGTGTTAAATACGAATTTTGTTAATATAAGATAAGATCTTATTTAAATAATAAGATTGAATTATATTTTCGAAGGTTTATAAGGTTAATAATTTATGGAATGGTTTGTGTTATAATTTGTGTGAGGATTTATATATTTAATATATTATCTCTCTATATAATGATTTACTCATATTGGATCACATTTTCTTACCTTTGATATAAATACCAATGAAATGACCAATAATTCTATTTATGTATCTTGTGATCTATTAATGCCATGTGAATGATATATTTACCATAATTTCATGGAATAAGTGATTAATTGGTTATTGATCAAGGCATAAAAAGGGTATGGTTTTCATGAAATCATTTAAGAACATCTTTTTATGAAATGTCATAAAAATTATGAAAAAAATTTTTTATGTAACTTTTGTTTCTCGTTATAATCATTTTTTATTATATCAATGAACATTATCAATCCTCTTTTGTATATTGATTTGTTATTGTTAAAAATATCGAAACCATATTATCTATCTGCCTCAATAAAAACAGGATGGTTAAATTTCACTTCCATTTCCATGTTTTCAATTCCAATATATGTTGTACTATGTGGAAAACTAGTTATAAGTTACATTGAGTAAACGTTATGTTTTTAAATTCCCTATTTAATGGGAGTTTTTGTTTTCATTTTTTTAATCTGGTATTATATGAAAGGAAATAATTTATAAAAACACTAATAACACAATTTACTTTTGTGGGAGAAATTAATTTTAATTGGGGTAGAATGTAAAACCCATAGATTGTGAGTAATATATTTTTCGAATTAAATTATTTTTATTTTGACATTTTCCAGTTATAAAAACTAAATATTTCATTTTGATATTAAAAATCTATCTATGGATATAATTATAGGAAATAACATGTTAGGATTAGACAACATTATAATTGTAGATTCCATTATTGTACACACAATACTATGTTTGATTTTTCTAAAATACAATGTTGATTTCCCTCAACAAAATGTGTTACACACAAGGAAAAATTTTATTTATTCCCAATAAACAATTATTATTTATATTATGATATTATTATAGTTACCACCATGACCATATAATAGAAATTACAAATAATATCTATGTAATTATGAATGTATTTTTTATATGTGTATATGAGATGCATTATTTGGTGACCAATAAATAAGAAATGGAAATAAAATACCATGGAAAACAATAAAATTCGATAGCTAGAAAATAATATTTATGAAATAAAATATGTTTTACATTAATAAATTAAATTAAAAACATTTATTAATTATTTTAATAATATATATATATATATTATATACTAAACAAACTACAAAATTTTCTCCTTATTTATTTATTCTAGGAAAGAGATGAGAATAAATACAATGTTATGAATAAAAGATTCATTTTTCAAAAATCAAATTTTACCGCCCATTAATGGAAAACCTATTTTAAATATAAATTTAGAATAATTTGTAATTTTTAGTAGAAAATATAAAAAAAACTGGACTAATATTATCAAAATTTATATTGGTTTAATTTTTTAAATTTTCTTAAAAGATTCATTATTTATTAAATAGTGAAAAACAACTCCATTTAATTGAAAATTATGTTATTTTTTTCTAAATTAATTTTATACCTAACTTTTATTCTAATGTTTTTTGAGAATTAGATCACCTTTACATAATTAAATCAAATTTAGGTATTTGGAAGAAATTTCAAAATTAAATATGATATAAAAACACTTCAATGTTTTGGACCTTCACCCCAACTCCTATACCCCCCCAACATTCACCCCATCTTCCCCACCACAACCATCACCCCAACACCATTGAAACACACCCCCTTTCACCCCCACTACCTCCATCGTTCTTCCCCCACCTTCCCCCCCACTGACCCTCCAAATACACACTTCCCCCACCCCACCTGCATCCCCACCCTTCACCGCAACATCATTACCACCCCCACACCCTCAGTGCACCAACTGCCATGCCCCCCCCCCCCCACCACTTTCACCCCCATTGGCCCCACCATTCGACCCAACTCCCTTAAACCACCCCTTTCACCCCCACGACACCCTGCACGCTCCCCCCACCCTTCCAAAACTAAAGATATTTGATTCATGAATATTTATTTGTAATATAAAATGAATTTAAAAAATTGGGAAGATAGAATACGAAAAATTTCATGATTTAAGGAGGAAGAATCAATGATCATGTCATATTATTATGCTTGTATTCATCCATAGATAATGATTTTATGACAGAAATCATGGATTGATAATGGATAACGAACAAATTATTTCTATATATCCACATGATATTATTGTAAAAAGTTATCATAAATTTATGAAGATATATAGTGTAAAATACTACATCCTATAATTCATCTATATTTGATCCAAAATATTCATATCATTTAGTGAATGATAAAAAAGGAAAAATTAGCGCTGACATATTTGATATATATTCATGGAGTTCAAAATTGAGTCATGTAAATGTTTAAAACAATTATCCAATATATAATAATTTATCTTAACTATTTAAAAGAGTTATAATAGCCAAAACAAATGGTTATAATTATATGGAGTTGGAATTTATATATCCATTAATTCAGCGATATTTGAATCCAAATTATTCATGTGATTTAGTTAATGCTAAAAAATAATTTACAAGTGCTTCTATAATTGATATATATTAGATAATTTATAATTATATACAAGTGGATGATTGAAACTATAATTAAATATAGAATAATTTCTATAAACTATTTAAAAGAGTGATAAAATCCACCATACATTCGATTCTGAAGAACCACTAAGTGTCAATGTGAAAAAGAAGAGGTTGATATAGAGAATTTTGTGTTGAAAAAATACTGATAAAAACATGGGAGGAGGTAGAAGATGAAACCATGTAGTTCATGACATGTATAAGAAGAGATATGTGCCTCTAGTTCACAGATTTAATAAGGGCAGACATGAAGTGTTTTGTGTATTTCAGATAATATAGGAAGGAATGTAAAGAAGAAGATTTAGAATATCAGTTTGATAAAATCATGAAATATGTTTTTTCTATAGTGATCTGTGTAAATATAAAATAAGTGACATGCTACTATGAAATTTAAGATGAAAAATAAAGGAGTAGTACAAGATCAATAAGAAAGTATTCTAAAATTGTGTTACAATTTCTTGTTTACCGATATATTTATTATAATTATATGAGATTTACCGAAGTGTGGGAAACCCCAAATAAGTGTGTATTATACACACTCTATACAATCATGATACTATAGTTTGAATCTCAGAGGGATTTACTATTACTAGATCAAAAAAAGGATTATACATATCTTATCACAATTGATATGGGAGGGGGGAATACAATGAAAATCCATTACTAATTCAAGAAGAGATGTACTCGGTGAGACTCAAACCCGATACCTCACTGAGTCCCCAGAAGGCCACTACCAACTGAGTTGAAACCTAAGGGAATGATTATAACTATCATAAAAATCTGAGAAACATATAAATAAATATCCCACATGTATGTGTGTTTTTTATAATGATATGAGAAATAATGGAGGATGAATGAGAGAATAAAACAACAACTTACCTAATAGTGATATATATAATAAAATGGGATAAAATTGAAATTTACAAAAAATGATATTAAAAGTCTCCAACATCATTAACCCCCACTAAATGTAGTAAATTCCTAACTAGTCCCATATATCTGGTATTAGAGGCAAATTCACCCGTGATTAGAATATCTAGATTTGAATTTGTCTTCTTTTAAATATAAGATGACATTATTCCTAATATATAATGATGTTCAATTTTATTTATGAATTAGGTATCAAATATTTGAATTCTTATTCTTCGAAGACTAACATAAATATCACAAAACAATAGAGTAAAATGATGAAGATGTAATCCCTCTATAAGAAATAATAATAATAACTAGTTACTATATTATCGGATAACGAAGAAGTTATATCTATAATAGAAGGTGAAAAAAGTTCTTTTGAGATAACTACCAAGGTGTTGGATAGTCCTACATCCTCTACTGTGTCATGGGATTTATGTGAAAGTGATGTAAGTGAAGATTATTTCTCAAACAATTCCAAATTATATCCAAGAATAATTGGGAGTTGTTTTACATTTTCTAATTTAAAAGATATATCTTTTCTAACATTAGAAGATAAAATATTTTATTTTCTCAAATAAATAATTTATTTTATTTGTGGAATTTTTGAAATTCAGTAGGAAGAGATCACTCAGTTTGAAGGTGGGGAAAATAATCTAGAGAATGATTTAAGAGAATGAGATCTAACATGGATTAATATCCATATAAATGTTATTTTCAATGAAGATATGATTTCAGATCTTAAATAATGATACTCTAAATTTTATGAAGAGTGGCTTGAAAAAATCGATGAAAAAGGATGATATTACAGAAAAATTTGGAAATAAATTAGACAAATTTAAAATAATATTTCCACCATGAATGAAAAAATTGATGTCAAGGACAAATGAATCAAGGAGTATAAAACTTTTTTAAATGAGAATATAGAAACATCATGATGAATACTTTGGACGAATGAGAAAATACTATGAAAATAATGTGTAATTAATCAAATACATGAAAAAATCACTCAATATGATGTGTCTAGAATTTAAAAAAACAGGCCAATCAGGAAGTGACACATATTGAGTTATCATATATAAAAATTAAATAATAAACTAGCAAAAAAATTTGTAATGATGACACTAGTGTTGAAAGGATTCCATTTTATTAAAATAAGATCATTGTGTTGTGTAATGGTAATTCTCACGTACACCTAAATAAAGTGGTTCCATAAACACATTAATGTAATTATTTTTCTAATTCTATATTCATGAAATGTGAAGGATGGAAAATAAAATATATAAAAGCATCGGTAAATCCGAATGAAGAAAATATTTACACCATGTATATATTGGATTGAGGAAAGGGTGTGGAATCTTTTTCTTTTTGAAGAACCTAAATAGTGATAAATGAATAGAAAACCCAACATGGTATAAATCTGTAAATTCTAAACAACATGTTTAAAATAATAAAATATTAGGTTAGCTAGAAAATGATTGTTTTTTAATAGGTTTGAGATTTTTCATTAGATTTTTTGTATGTTCCATTAATACAAGAAGCACCATAGAATAAAATTTAAAGGTGCTCAGGAAAGTGAAAAAGAAACATCCATAATTTGAAAAGAATATGTATGCATCAAAATTGTTTGGAATGCTTGAAAGAACCTAGGATGTTTTAAATGGTTGTGGTCACATAAGTGATTCATGTTCATATAAAACATCTGAATTCTGTAAATTTCATAAATACATATTCTATTAAACAAAACACCTGGAAACATAATAATAATTCTAGAAAAGTAATTAGAAACATAATAATTAGATAATACTAAACAGATAATAGAATAGTTGACAAATTAAATAATGAATATTAAAATACCAGATTAGTTATGAGAATGATAATGAAATATAAACCATGAAATATAATTTAATACTAGTTGATAGAAAACCATTCAAAAAACTGGATTCTCAAAACTGTTGATAGTAAACACAAACCCCTCCATTGAACTCCTCCGGCAATTTCAAACACCTAAAACATAATTAATACAGAAACTAATTTTCAATGAAGCCACCAAATATGTGCCACTCAAAAGAAATGAACCAGAACATAAACATAATGAATAATGAAAACATGGAGATAGAAAACACAATTCCCTCCTACAAATGAAAACATTTTGAAAACATCATACTCCACCAAACAACATATGGATCCACAAAATAGGTTAAAAATACTCAAAATAGAAGGAATAATGCATACAGGAGCCGATAACAAAATGAAGTAAAATGGATTAGCCAACACACTAAATGGACGAAGTACTAAACAAGGATGTGGAGGAGGGGAGGAATGCTTAGGCTGACTCGCTTAATCAAATAGGAACACACAAAGAAGATTATGAAGTAATGGCAGAATGCGTCTGGGTTGGAGGAACCCCAATTGGAGATGATGATGAGGAAAGTAGTATCCACTAATAGAGAGGTCATGAATGGAGAGTACACTCTGGGAATTAATGAATCATTGTGGGGGATGGAGGAACCGAAGCTGGTGAGAATGAACATGAGAGAATTCATTAGTTTGGAAATTATTAGTATTAGTCAATGATGAAATAGAGAATGGTTTGAAGGGAGATTTGGTGAGTGGGAGGGGATATTCTTGAGGGGGGATGAATTTATGCGTGTATATCTCATCTAAATCCATTATTTTTAATAACTGTTGAAATTTCGGAACCTATAGCCACAATCAAATTAAATTGTAACTATATATCTATAGCTATTGTATATTTTTATAGTATAGTATATATTCTGAGCCACATAGTACTGCTAATGGGGTATTACATATAGAAACAGATATGAGATAACATCCAATATATTCATTTAGTCATAGAAGAGCCTATCTCTTGAGGCACCACAATAAATTTGGTACTCTGTGGTGTCATCTAGTTTTCCCCAATGAGTATAACTCATCAGCCTCAACCTCAACTCTTTGAAGGCTCTCTAGAAACACTTAGTCCAGTTAAATGTCTACCATTTATTTTTCATAGTGGTCAAAGGTATTTCAATCCATGATAAGTATACCATTATAATTTTTTAGTAACACACCATGGCATGGAAACACCACACCCATGACATGCTCTTCGGTGTCACCCTTGAATGAACCCCATCATTCTTCGATCAATCAGTAACTAATACATTATCCGAAATGAGATGCCCCAGAAGTTTAACCTCATGAATCTATAACAATAAATTAAAGATCATACCATTAATTTTCGACTACCATATAAAATCATGGACCATCCTCAGGTGATCTTTATGCTTCTCCATTGTTATAGTGTATACGAGTATGTCTCAAATGATGAAAACTAAGAAAGTGTCTATGTAGGTCTGGATGATATAGTTCATCAAATTGATAAATATAGTGTGGAAATTTGGGTAACTAAAAGAAATTATGAGGATATCATACTTTCCACAATTACATTGGAATTCTTGGTTTTAAATATCAACAGGGTGAAATCTCAACTGGTGGTAGATGGACGTGGAATCGATATTCGAGATCCATCTCATGAATCTCAATTTATCAAATTTGTTATAAATGCATGGAATGGGGTACTATTTTTTTGGCATGCATACAATTTTTCGATGATATAAATAAAAAATTTCCAATCAAAATTTTTCACAAACATCACATGAGCTGCCTATGTAGACACACTATGTCTGGTAAAACCATTATCTTTAAGGTCCTCCGACTACAATTTTAGATCCTTGTGCTTGGAATATGATATAAAATATTTCATATATGATTTAGGAGTACCCATATGGTGAATTTTAATGAAAAAAATCATCTCCCAACTTAGAGGATCCCCTAGAACATTCTCAATAAATATTTCCATTTAATTTTTCATGACAGAAGGAATCTAAAGGGAGAAAGATTCAACTACCCCAAGGACTAAACTCTATATGTAATGGGTAATGAGATGAAACCTCACACTGAAAAAACCCACTAATCATTCGATGACATATATATTTACCCAAAATGATATTTATTTTTCATTATTGTAAAGGATTATGAATCACTTATGGGGGATGATAATTCAGTATTAGACATATACAATCAATACATGTCCAATATGATGTAATAGGGTCCCATTGTGACTACCTAGGGATCTCATTAGAACCTCCCTTCACAAAAAGATAGCTCATACCTCTGGAAGATAAAATATAATACTGAAGTTTTCCCTTTAAAAACATGAATATAATGATGTTTGGATAAACCTCGAAAGGATGCTCCTACTCAGAGACATGGAGTAAATAGAATACATAATAACTCATATTTTTTATATTATTGTTAATGATATTGTATAATGAAGGAATATTATACATATAGTCATCTCTTGTGCAGATTGATCATATGTATCTATAGCCTATACCAACCAACAGCCTTGACCAAAATCTCCTTGAGCCTACCATGGGACACCTAGTGGTGGTGGACGGATCTCACAGTTTCATCCATCACCCAATGATCCACATCATGGAAAAAACATTTTTATTTTCCACCACCACCTCCTTTCGGACCACCATTCCCTTTCCTGGGAGATCTATGGTCACACTATTTTCTCTTTTATGGTGGTCCATTGGTTATCTTCGTGACCTTATTTGTATTTTTGGTTAGCAAATCACTTACCTTGTAACCTATCCCTTCATATGTATAACACCACCACTATATGGGAATCCTTGGCCCTCTTCATGGTCCATGTTCCACATGTCCACATGTCCATGTTTAGTTAGGGGGAGGCCTCCATCATCAAGATACTTCCAAATATAATCTTCTATCAGCTATAGAAGACTCAACCCAATAACATCCACAATCAGCTCCAACTATATAACATCCCTCTAACATGAATCTCTACATCACCATCACCAATTCCAACACCCCAAAATCGGTGGAAACACACAAGGGTGCAACATTGGAAACCCTATCTCTTCAGAGAACATGATAAATGTTTTTCACCCAGATGTAGCCATCCTAAACCATGTAGAGGGATTACCAATGTAATCCATGAACATCATTCAAATCTAATATAAGGACCAGAACTGAAAACATTACATAATATTGAATTAAATGAATAATTCACATTGAGTAACTTTTCAGGTTTACAGTTTTAGAGAATTAGAACATACCTATTACATCTAAAAATATTACAAAGTAGACACTTGTACACAGTTGCCTTTTTTTTCATAAAATAAAAACTCTTGAAAAAAGAGAGCCATGTCTAGTTCGAGGTTTTAGACAAAATGTATTTTCCTTGATCCCATCCTTGACCCTATTCATCTGTCTGTCCTTTGAAAACATTTCAAAAAATGGTATGAGCATAAAAAGCTCTGTATGGTTTATAAAACAATGAAAGAAAACATTTTTTCATTAATTCATACAAAACATAAACTCTTTTACTTACTTCATTAAAACAAAAGATTTATGAATACCAAATAGAAATCATAAATCATAAAGTTAACTTGTGGAATCCATAACATACTTACAATGTAGCTATCACAACAATATAGGGAGTTACATTGGAATACCCATCACAATATATTCCTTAAATATCTTAGAAGAAACATTCATGTTTACAATATTCACATTACCCAATGCATTAGAACTATATGTCGGGATAACCCACCCTTGGATTATCCCGGAACCACCCATATACATAAATAATTCCCAATAACCAAAAAATGATCATAACATGTAACATAATCATAAAAGAAAGATAACATTTCTATATTGCAATAAAAAATCATTTCAAGATATTGAAATAATAAATCCAATCTCAAAATAATTTTCAATACCAAAATACTTTAAAAATTTATATCGTATTTATTTTTCCTTTTATAAACAATTAAACATTTTATGGAATCCAATGATCAAAAAATAATAGCGGCGACAGAAATTTCATTGAAACCGCTTATATAAAAAACATTCCTTTTGTCATTTATTAAAACCCTTATTTTAAAAAAATTACATTGAATGAAATGAAAAGTAAAATGTGTTTATACACCGCATAAAATAAATTCTGGTATAAAACTAAATTTTCATCAATGAAAGTAGATTGAGACGAAGTCCCTTACCTCATGTCCGACATGACTCGATCATTCTTTAATCTCTTGAATAATAAATTAATGTTAATATATACTTTATTCAGAAACATTTACATGTTTATAAATCCTATTATATCACTTATTACCATGTTATAAATATTATGTAATCAGTTAAGTTAATAACTTTCATTTTGTCGATATTTTGTACATTAGTAAAAATGAACACCTTATATTTATATGTTGTCCATGTGATCAATAGTCCATTATATCCAGATTGAAATTCATTATTTATATTTCAAATATATCATATATATACATTATATATATATATATATATATTTATATTTATGTTTATAACAGTACATATCATTTGGAGGTAATAAATGAAATGCACTGTTCATGGAGACAGAATACCATACGTACGCATGAAGACTTATTTCATTTTTATTTCTTATTTTAATGGAATTAAAACATAATTATACATTGGTATATTATAATTTCAGTATAATATCATATATAATATCATATATAGTATAATTAACTTCATCCTTTATACGTCCTACATATGGCATTATCATGTTATACCACATTGAAGGGGAGGTAGTCTCCACTTCCTCAAAAGAAATTATCATGTTTACACATAATGGAAACAATAATGGAATGATATAAAACAAATAAATAATCATGAAGAAAAATTAAACATAATATATATCATATATAAATACAGTGTCATCTTAATGGCCACCATGAGAGGTGGTAGGAGATAATCAAACAATCATAATTTTGTGAGGTGTTAGTTTTCCATCAATATAAACATTAGCTTCTTCACCCATTAAATGGAGGTGTGTGTAATTTTCGTTAAAATCCTTCTCATTAAAACATCCTATTATATTTAAAATATTTGTGTTGTTATAAAATAATGTAATAAAAAGAGTTTAGGGGTTGGAAAAGTAAAATAAAAGAAAATAAGATAAGAGAAATTATTACTTTTAATTTTGGTAACTCACATTGGTTTTTACCAAAAGGACTTCTTGAAGTTCCATTATCCTAAGGTAAGGATTCTAGGTAAAATAAAGAAATGTATGGAGCTTAATTGGGAATATTTTGGATGATCCTAAAGGCTTGATTAGTGTGTGGAATTGGTTAGAAGTGAGTGCTTTTTATAATGGGTACAAGGGGATCATTAGGAAAGTGTGAAACTATTATTTTATTATAAACATATATTCCCTTTAAAAAGTTCCAAAAATCATTAGTGACCAAGATAAGATGACTCATGGTAGAAATAAAATAAGATAATAAGAATATGACATGTTTTGGATTTTATTGTAATATTTATAATCTTACTTATTTTAATATATTATAAAGGATGTAAATAGTACATCATTATTGTGTCATAAATAATTTAATTAATGTGATGTGTAAAAATTATTAAAAAAACACGATGTTGTAAGAAATATTTTTCCTATTCCAATGAATATTAATATTCTAAAATATAATTTATATAACCCTTTGTATAAATTATTTTACTAAAAGATATTTGTTTTTGTCATTTTTGCCTTTATGTTAAGTTAATTAATCTAAATTGTCATTATCACTCCCATGTGGCTCAATGTGGTCCCAAAATCGACCCAAAGATACCCAAGGTCTTAAATACCTCATACCATATGTATTGGACATGTTTAATGTTAATTTTAAATTATTATAATATTCTTTATTCATTGAATTGCCATATTTACCTTTAACTGCGGTAAATAAAAGTCCAACGTTACTATTCACCAAAAATTATGTTCATGTTTTTGAAAAACATTTTACATTTTAATAACAACCATTCATGTTGGATTTTCTAAATTCAATTCACAGAAGTGGTAAAATTTCATTTAAATGAAAATGTCATATTTTTAACTACTACTAAGTGGTTTTACTATTCATCAAAATTTTAATTTTTTCAGAAAAATACCAAAAATTACGCCTAAGTTATATTTAATATTCCAAATTAAAAAATTATGTCTAATTTACCAAATTATAACCATATAATATGAATTAATTAATTTAAAATTAATTCCCATTAACAAAACAAATATAGTGTTTTTAAAAAACAATAACTATCAAAAGATTGATACTTGTTCATTTCCAATTTTATAGTGAAATTAATTCCAATGACAAAAATTAGATTAAATGGTAAAAATATATTCCAATTAAATATTAAAAACAATTAAAAAGATAATCTAACAATATAAATAAATTAGATTAAAACACAGTTTTGAATTAATATACAATATTTTCACTAATCATAAAAAAATAAACTTTTTCAGAAAAATTCAAAATAATTACACAATGTAAATTTTTATATCCCCATTATAAAGAAGGATTTAATTTTTCAATTAGAATGTATTAATGTTTCCATAACAATATTTAAAGAGGGTTTAGAATTCAAATGATGTTAATCGACTTTTTAATGTAAGTTATCCTTAAAATTAGATTCATTCAAATTTTAAGCCTATATGTTTTTTATTGGATAAATGTAAATACATTTAACAAACATGTATAATCATATTGAAGTTAGTTTTGTTCATTCATTCCAATAAAACATCTAGGATTTAACTATCATTTAAAATAATAATATATTATTAGTGTGCAACATAAGATCATATAGAAACCTATTGTTGTGTATTGGAAATGCTATCAAACATAGCTTCCATTTTGTAGTAAAATTAATATTAAATTCAAAAATATTAATAAATATGAAATATGTGTTATTTTTTATTTACCTACAATGTTACATCCTTTTACCCTTTTGTGAATTACATCCTCACAATTGTTCTTATCAAAATAAGTGGGAATATTTATCCCTCATAGCATTTTCAGATTCCCGTGTTGCCTCTTCAACTATATGGATTTTCTACAAAAACATTACCTGGTGAATTACCTTATTTCTCAACACTTTCTCTCTATGGTCTACAACATGAACTGTTTGTTCTTTATAAGAGAGAGTCTCTTCCAACTGAACTACCTCAGGGCTCAAAACAAGAGATGGATTTGGCATATAATTTCTTAACATCAAAACATGAAAACATTTTGTACCTAGGATAAACATGGAGCTAAAGCCACTCCGTATGAAACTGATCCACCTTTATCCATAATATCATACTGTCCAATGAACCTCATAGTCAACTTTCCCTTCTTAAAAAATGCATCACTCTTTTCCAGGGAGAAACTTTGAGAAATACATGATCAACTACCTTTACAGAAAGATCCTTCCTCTAGTTATCGGCATAACTTTTCTGTCTACTCTGATCAGTTCTCATGTGCTTCTGAATCAACTAAACATTCTCTTCCATCTCTACTACCAATTCGAGTCCCATAAGCTTTCTTTCACATACAACATCCCAAAAAGATGGAGTTCGACATTGATTTTGATATAATTCCTCTAATAGATCCATCTGTATACTGGAATGAAAACTGTTATTATATGAAAATTCATCCAATGAAATATTTTAGTCCCAACATCCCTAATAAATCATCGTGCAGGCATGAAACGTATCCTATAATGTCTAAATTGTTCATTCATATTTCCCTTCTGATTGAGGATGCAAATTTGTACTCAAATTTAATTCAGTACCCAACGAATTCTAAAGGCCTTTCCAAAAGTTATAAGAAAACATGGGATCACAACCAGATACAATGGAGATTGAAACTCCATGAAACCCTACCATCTCATTAACATACAACTGATCAAGTTGATCTAGAGAAACATATCTCATATAGGAAGGAAAAGAGTAGATTTTTTCAATCGATCAACAATAACCCGTATTTCATTATTACCTCGAGATGTCTTCAGTAATCCCACAATGATGTCCATGGATATATTTTCTCATTTCCACTATGGCACCGGTAAAGGCTTAAGCATCCATTTTTTTAACAGCCGCTTTGCTTTAACTAGCTGACAAGTCAAACACTTCATAGTAAATTCAGCAATATCTTTTTTCATTCCATCCCACCAGTAATAATCATGAAGATATTTGTACATCTTAGTATTGCTAGGATGAACTAAAAATTGGGAATTATGAGCTTCACAAAACAACCCATTCCTCAAAATTGAGTCACAATGAACACATAATCTATTTGAAAATCTAGAAACACAATAATTATCAATGTCAAATTCCGGCAACATACCCTTCTAAACCAACTCTACCTTTTTCTATAACTCACTGTCTTCTTTCTGGGCATACATTATTTTGTCTGATAGAGATGATCTCACTAACGCCTGAAACAAAACAGAAGACTTTTTTGCACCAAATATTTCTATGCAAATGTTTATCAAATCAAAAACCAAAGGATCTTTTTCCAAACATAACATGGTTAATGAAGAATTAATTTTTCTACTCAAATAATCGGCCAATTTATTTGATTTTCCCAGATGGTAATGGATTAATCAATCATAATCCATGATTAATTCTAGCCATCTCTTCTGTCTCATGTACAAATATTTCTGAGTTAATATATACTTTAAATTTTTTGATCAGTATATATTTCAAATTTTACACCATACGAATGATGTCTCTAAATTTTTAATGAAAAAAAAGTAGCAACTTATTCCAAATCATGTGTAGAATAATTTAACATAAGTGGTTTCAACTGACTTGAATCATAAGAAATTACATGATCATTCTGCATTAGGACACAACCAAGTCTTTTAAAAGAAGCATCACTGTAGGGAAAAACTCGCCATTTATGGATGGAAATGCCAAAACTAAGGCATCCAACAATCTCCTTTTCAATTCTTGAAAACAACCATCACGTTCTTTTTTCTAGTTGAACATAACACCTATTCGAGTTAACAGAGTCACTAGACTAGATAACCGTGCTAAACAATCAACAAACCTATGGGAATAACCTGCCAAACAAAGAAAACTACGAATCTTGGTTATATTTGTGGGTCTTGGACATTCTTTAAAATATATTGTTTTAGGAGGATCAAAAGTTATTTTATTTTATGAAAAAATGTGACCAAAGAATGAAATTGTTTTTACCAAAATGCACACTTGCTGAATTTCCCATAAAGTTTATTTTCTTGTATGGTTTGAAAGATGACCCATAAATGACGTTTATGCTCCTCTTTACTTTTTAAATAAACAAAAATATCATTAATAAACACTTACAAAAACTTATCCAATAACTCACGGAAAATTCTATTCATAAGATATATGAATACCGAATGTGCATTGGTTAAACAAAATGGCATAACTGCAAATTCATAATAGCCATATCTTGTACAAAACTCGGTCTTCGTAATGTCTGCTTCCTTTAATTTCAACTAATGGTACCCTGAACTCAAATAAAACATTAAAAAATACTGATCTCCCTAGATCTGATCAAACAAATCATCGTTATAAAGAAAAATTATGCATATTCTTAACAGTGATGTTATTCAAAACTCTATAATCTATGTAAAGTCTCATTGAACCATCATTCTTCTTAAAAAAAAGATAGGAGAACCCTATGGTGATTAGCTAGTTCGAATGAAACCTTAATCTAATACGTCCTGCAATTTATTCTTTAACTCTATACGTTCAATTTGATAAATTATAAAAGGGGGTTTTGAAATTCCCTAGCATCAGAAACTATGTCAACAATATATTCAACTTCCTGATCAGGTATAATTCTAGGAAACTCAACTGAAAAAACATCAAGATACACATTTACCACAAGCACATAATTAATCCGAAAAGTTCCTTTATTTTAAACAATGTGTGCAAGTTAACATTCATTTCCATCTTTTACTAGATTATCATCTTCCTGATATGTTATCAAAGGAAAGGATTCATTCTTGTACACAAACTATAAATCTTTCAGAAAATAATCCTCTTTAGCTCTACAGCTAATCATTGCATGATAAATAGAAATCCAATCCATGCCCAAAATAACATCAAAATCTAACAGAGGAAAAAATAAGGTTTGTAGGTAGATTATTTCTGCACACAAAAACAAGAATGTTCTTATGTATTCTTTTTGTCTCAACATTTCCTCCGTGTGTTTTTACCATAAGTTCTGTATTCATATCATGAGATGGAATTATTAATATTACATAATACATCTCATAATTGAAAGAGTGTTTACACCCTGAATCAAACAACATATTAACATAATATGAATAGACAAACAATGTACCTGATACATATTCATTTGACGGCCCTACATCTATTTGAGTAGTTGAAAAGGATTTCACCTAACATTTATAATTGTAGAATAGTTTCTTTCCTTTGCATGAGTTCTTTGTTGGACACTAATTTTCATAATGACCCATTTCATTACACATAAAGCATTTTACAGACTGTAAATCAGATATTGTCGTACCATTTCCCAGATCATTTTTAGGGAAATTACGAGCCTAATGTCAAATTTTACCACATCGTTATCACTTACCAGAATTCAAAAGACATTACCCAACATTCTTTTTACAACAATTTTAAGAAACATTAAACTTATGTTCCTTACCATATGACTTTTTTGAAGAGTTCATCCCTTTCGCCTGCTGCCTCGACCTCTTATTTGGTTGATTGTCAATGAATACAAGATCATCGGCAAACTCCATTTCCACATTCTCCCCACAACGAACAAGTTTTTTATAACTTTTTAACTCACGATAAGTAAAATCCCTTCAATACATTGGATTTAATGTTGTGTAAAAACACGTTATTTTACTATCAAGATCTCTTATTAAATTTGGGGCATACCTTTCCAGTCGAGTGTTTTTTTCTTCATAAGTAGCCACTAATTCATCCTCCTGGCTCAATTCCAAGAATTGTTTTTCAATAGTAATATGACCCCCCTTAGGAAAATATTTCTCATGTAACATACCATTGAATTCATCCCAATCGAGAGAATCAATCTCCTCACAATCCCTGATATTTTCACCATCAACCACCACCCATCAACTTCACCTTCAAAATGGTAAATAGCAGGACTAACCTTTTGATAATTCGAACAACACATGATATCAAAAATCTTCTCCAGTGCTTTAGTTAACCCTTCAACAATCACAGTTAAGATGATCATCTGATTGATGTGGAAATTTGCCTCATGAATTACTCCAATACTGACATGTTCTTCTGTGGTTGATCTCGCTGATCTCGTACATGGATACCACGACCATTTATATCATGAGTCAACTGTGACATCAATTCAACAAACAGTTCAGTTCTGATTCCAACCATCTCAGGTTGCTAATTTTGAAGGTTGTATTCCTCCTGATGTCATCCCAACATAGATGTCTGGTTTCCCATGCGGAAAACCATTCTGAACATATAAATATCTTATGTGAAGTAACATAGTATTTTGTAAAAGCTATATCATTTCAATAATACCATAAATTAATTTATGGACATTTATTTAACAATACCCTAACTCCTAATGTTATCTAAACCGACATCTGATACCATCTATAAGGACCCGAAATTAATACATTAGATAATATTGAATTAAATGAATAATTCACATTGGGTATATTTTCAGGATTAGTTTTTTTGAAAATTAGGACATAACATTTAAATCTCAAAAGATTAAAATGTAGACACTTCTACAATGTTTCAATTTTTTTCATAAAATAAAAACTCTTGAAGAAAAAGAGTCTTCTCTAGTTCAATGTTTTAGATAGCATGAATTTTCCTTGATCCCATCCTTGACCCCAATCTTCTTTAAGTCATGTCAAATCATTTCAAAACATGGGATGAGCATAAAAAGTGTTGTAAGGGTTATAGATCAATGAAAGAAAACATTTTTTCATTAATACATACAAAACATATACTATTTTACATACCTCATGAAAACAATAGATTTATGAATAACACATAGAAATCATAAATCATAATGGTAACTTGTGAAATCCAAATCCTACTAAAAATGTAGCTATCATAGATATATATGGGGTTACCTTGGAATACCCATCACAATATATTCCCTAAATCTATTTGGAGAAACATTCACGTTTACCTCTGTCACGTTACCCAATGAATTGGAGAGCTATGTCGGGATCAACCACCATATGTTTACCAGAGAACCACCTGTATTCATAAATAATGCCCAAGAACCATAACATGATCATAACACTTATCATAAGCATAATAAAAAGGTATCATTTCTACAATTCAATAAAAAAATATAATTCAAAAATATTAAAATAATAAATGAATTCTCAGAATCATTTTAAATACGAAAATACATAAAATGTGTATACATTATTAATTTTTCCTTTTAAAAACATTATGGCTTGTTAAGAACAAATAAAGCTGAGTCAGAGGTAGTCCTCTGACCCTTTATTGAAAATAAAAGAAAAGTACAACAAATAGACACAACAAGGTGAGAAAACATTTACATATCATAAAAATCAGACCCATCACCACATCCCTGACAAACTGCCTCCTCCGCGGTAGCCTATTCCCATTCTGAACATTCATAGTATTTCCGAATCTTGGAATACTTTCTTCTATGATTGAGCTTCTCCAAAGAAAGGAGCTCCTTGGAAGATTGTGAAATCCATCCCGCCTTCCCTCTAGAAGATCTGGTATCCATAGGCATTGGAATGTGAGAATAATCTTTCCGCGGCCTCCTTCGTGGTGGGTCAGATTTCACTTTCTCATTCACCGATACTTTTCTTGTGGATCCCTGAACCATATCACTATTGGATGGCTGAACCTTACCACCATCATTTTCTGTCTCACTATCAACGCAATCCCCCCATTTACCAGAGATGTGCACCACCTAATACTCTTCTCTCACTCCCTGTTCCTGTTGAGACTGATCATTAGCATCCATCACCAGACAGGCGGAAGGTTCCACCAAAACACATCCATTCTCCAGGCCCTTCATCCCAATTCAATATCCACCAATATTATCCAATAGTGAACTATTACCTAAATTTAGTACAGGTCCCTCCTCGGCATTAGAGGGCTTCCTAGACTCCATCTCATGTTCACAGTTACCAATAGAAGCATCCCTTGTGACGACGGAAAGGTCTTTGTCACCGCTTACATAAAAAAACATTCCTTTTTTTAGTTTAGTAAAACGATTCATATAAAATGATTCCCATTGAATAAAATGAAATGTCAAAGGGGTTTAAACACATTATAAAATAAGGTCGTGTATAAAACTAAATATGTATCAATGAAAGGAGATTGATATAAATTCCCTTACCTCGTGTTCGACTTGACTCGATCGTTATTTAATCTCTTGAATAATAAAATAAAGCTAATTTATACTTTTGTAAGAACAATTTTCAAGATTATAATTCCTTTTATATCACTTATTTCCATTTTATAAACATTATGTAATCATTTAAGTCAATAATGTTCATTTTTTCGATATTTGGTACATGAGTAAAAAATGAACCCCTTATATTTACAAGTTTTCCATGTAATCAATAGTACATTATATCCAAAATGACATTCACTATTTAGATATAAAATATATCATATATATATAGTATATATATATATTTATAACAGTACATATCATTTGGAGGTATGAAATGAAATGCACCATTCATGGAGACGGTACGTTGTACGTACGCATGAATGCTACTTTCATTTCTATTTATTATTTTAATGGAATTAAAAAATAATGATACATGGGTATATTATAATTCCTATAAATGTAATATATTATATCGTATATAATATCATTAATTCCATCCTTTATACATCCAAGATATGGCATTAACGAGTCATATCACTTTGAGGTGGCTGTAGTCCGCACTTCTTCAAATGAAATTATCATGTTTACACATAATGGAAACCATAAAGGTATGATATAAAACAAATATAGAAGAATAAAGAATACATAAACATAATATATATCAAATATAAATTTGGCTAAATCTTAATGTCTACCCTGAGAGGCGTGAGGAGACAATCAAACAGTTATCGTTTTGGGAGGCGTTAGTTTTACATCCACAGAAACATTATGTTCCTCACCCATTTGATAGAGGTGTGGGTAAGTGTAGTTCGAATAATTCTCATAACAACATCCTAGTATATTTTGGATACTGCTTTTGTTATAAAATGGAGTTATAAAATGATTTTAGGGGTTTGAGAAGTAAAATAAATGAAAAGAAGTTAAGAGAAATCGTTAACTTTATTTTGGGTTACTCCATTTGGTTTAAACCAAAAGGACTTTTTGAAGTTCCTTCTGCATAAGGTATATCTTCTAGGTGAAAGGGATATATTTAAGGATATTAATTGGACAGTGTTTGGAAGAGAATAAAGGCTTGATATGTGTGAAGAATTGGATAGAAGTGTGGGCTTTTCATTAGGGGGAGGAGGGACTCTTTATGAAAGTGTGAAAATATTATTTTATTATAAACATATATTTAGTTTCAAAAGGTCCAAAAATCATTAGAGTAGAATATAAGATGACTCAGGGTCTAAATAAAATCATCCAATAATAATTTGAGAGGTTTTAGATGTTATTTTTTTATTTATAATCATATTTATTTAATTATTTTTTATATGTGGTAAATAATACATCATTATTGTGTCATAATTAATTGATTTACGTGATGTCTAAAAATTATTAAAAAACTACCATGATGTAAAAAAAAAATTTCATTCCAATGAATATGTATATTCGAAAATATAATTTATATTACCTTTTATAAAAATTAATTTACTAAAATATATTTGTTTTGGTCGTTTTTGCCTTTACATTAAGTTAATTATTCTAAGTTGTCATCATCACACCCATGTGGATCAATGGGGTCCCAAAATATACCCAATTATGCTAATGGTTGTAAATGACTCATCCAATAAGTTTTAGACAAGTGTTAAGGTAATTTTGAATTATTATAATTATCATTTTATCTTGAATTACTCTATTTACCATTAATCGCGGTAAATAAAAGTCAACAGTTGCGATTCACCAAAAATTATTTTCATCTTATTGGACTAAATTTTTCTTACTAATAACATCCATGTATATAGGATTTTAGAAATTCAATTCACAGAAGTGGTAAAATTTATTTAAATAATAAAGTTAGCTTTTGGACTACTACTTAGTGGTTCCACTATTCATCAGAAATTGATGTTTTTCAGAAAAATTCCAAAAATTATGCCTAATCTATATTTTATATTAAAAATTCAAAAATGGTGTATATTTTAAAAAATTATAAACACATAAGTTTCATTAATTAATTTAAAATTAATTCCTTTTATCAAAACAAATAGTGTGTTTTTAAGAAACAATAACTATCAAAATATTGATACTTGATTATGTCCAATTTCAAAGTGAAATTAATTCCAATGAATAAAATTGGATTAAATGGTAAAAAAATATTATTATTACACTTTAAAAACAATTAAAAAAAACTAAACATATATATAAATCATATTAAAACACCGTTTCGAATTAAAATACAATATTTTCACTATTCATTAAAAAATTAACGTAATCGGAAAAATTCCAAAAAATTTACACAAAGTAAATTTTGATGGCCCCATTTTAATGAAGGATTTCATTTGGTCAATTTGAATTTTTTAAAGTGACCAAAACAATATTTATTGAGGGTTATTCATTAAATGGTGGTAAATCAACCTATTAATGTAAATTATGCTTAAAATTAGATTCATTAACATTTGAAACCACTACATTTTTTATCGGATAAATGTAAATACATTTAACAAACATGTATAATCATATTATTGTTAGTTTTTTTCATTACCTACAATAAAACGGCTATGAGTTAACTACAAATTAAAATTATATTATATTATTAGTGTGCAACGTACGATTACAGAGAAACCCGTTGTTGGGTATCGGGTACGCTATCAAACATAGAAACCCCTTTAAAGTAAAATTAATATTTAATTCACAAATATTAATAAATATGAAATATGTTTTATTCAATATTTACCTGGGATGTTTCATCTAATCCATTGTAATTTCTCCCTGTTGTAGATCTGGAATCTCTGAAATCCAAACTGAGTTCAATAAATGGGCATAATACTCCTCATAGAAAAAATTATATATGTCATTCCATGAGAGTTTGAATAATTATGCATATGTTAAACTAGACACCAATTGTTCTAAACTTCTTATTATAATGGATATCTTCTAGAACTACCATTTGATATGTTGATGTCAAGATAATCCTAAATACATGGATCATAGAAACTAGACAACAATCAACAACATGGGGATCCAGATCAATGCGGTACCACATCATCCTATTGAAAAAAACATAAATAGATTTCAATGTCTTTAAAAACCATTATCATCTTCTACAATAATGACATTCTACTCAGAAAGTTTGGATTCAATTTTCTAATACACCTAGAGGAAAAATATCATGTGATGACCCCTAAACTAAGGAATTATCAAACATCAGATAGTTATCAATATTAGTAATCTATAACCATGATGCATTTACTCATTGACCAATCATGAAAATATAATCCAAATATACCATTGAAATCAAAGAGTACATGTACATTTCGAGAAGACTGATGAAGGCCAGTCAGATGCTCACACCTATATGACGAATTTACAATTGATACTTGCATCCAATGTATTATATGGATATGTTGAAATGTATGTATTCATAGTCTTGGTGAATGGATATATTAGCCTCTCATACCCACACGTGGTTACTAGCTTGAAATCCAATCGTAAGACACTTGAAACTATTTCCATAAATCCCAAACAAATCCTCATACGAGGACTCCAATAATAAAAATTTACCATTTAATGATCTAATATAATACTAATCATTGAAGACCCATCCCAGTGGGGCTTGAGCCACAACTTACTAACCCAAGATTTGTCACATAGGATGAGGCCTAAAAACAATCACAGGAATTTATAACTAATATGGGTGGCCATTTACTATTGCACATGTATTCACACACCATTTATACATTGGATATGTCTAGAGAAATAAAAGAAAATATGAATCATCTAGAGTATAAAACATTAATGTAAAACCACTATTTAGTAAAAGAGTATAACTAATTAAATTGAAATGTAAATGGTAAAAATACACACCCAACCTGAAATATGTTACTACCTAAAAAAATAAAAAATTAAATTGATGAGTGATCTTAGATCGGGAACTCCAATAAATGAACACCAAACATATACAAATGCTCAAGGTAACCCTATGATAATCATTAATTACGACTGACCAATCCATCATCTACATAAAATATGACATGTATGGTAAAAGGCAATGCATTGGTTTGTAAATACATATATAGTAGGATTCACTGATAGTTTATGGGGTTGAAATATGAAGCATGATATAAATGAGAAAAAGAATCCTAAAGGAAGATAGTAATAGAATCAGAGGACATGGATATGGATTTATATATTCTCATCAAATGAATAGTAAATGTTAGAGAATCAGGGTCTCTTTCTCACAACCCTGGAATTGTGGAAACAGTTTTAAAGGTCTATCAATGATGTTCATAATCTCACATATAGGTCTATATGAGTCACTTCGTGTAGGGGCCACACATTTCTTCTATGAGAAACATTTGAGGGGGAACAACCTCTATGAAGGGGACCCACAACCTAGTGTTTCATAGGGGTACCATTAAATATAAGGAGGAATCACAACCTACTAGGTAGAGGGTACCAATAAGTAGATAGAGGAATGATACCGTAATGGAAGAGGGGTACAACTTTATTTATAGATGGAACACATCCTAATTCCATTGGTAGTACCACATAGTAGATAGATGGTTCACACATTAATTCCATTTTTGGGAACCACTCATTAAATAGAGGACTCAAAATGTAATGCTATAGGGGTTCTCACATAGTAGATAGAGTGACTGCAGCCTAAACTCATAGGGGTGCCTCTCAATATAATGGGGATCAATGACCTAGTCCTTCTGGGGTACCATACACTTGGTAGAGGACCCACAACCTAGTCTTATAGGGATTACCACTCAAAACATAGAGGACACATTCTCTCATTTCATAGGGGTTACCACTCTAATGATCGTTCCTGATCACCATTTTCATCGGGCACCACCATATGAAGTGAAACAAGTAGAACACCTCTTATCATAGCTCAAAATCCCCTAAAACGCCACCATCGCGTTCTATGTGGAAACAAATAAAGATCGAAAACCCATTAGACAAAATCTGTGAAAAAACGAAGGATATATGATCAGGAAATGTTTATTCTATAAGGAAGTAGGGGTACATGACATGTGTGGAGACCCCCATGGTGTGTGTTCCTTCTTTTCTAAATCATATTTTCCCTTCATGTACATGGATAAATTTTTTTAGAAATCGTACAAATTTTGTATGGGGTATTGATCACATTCCACAACTACCTAGGGTCCTACCCATGCCTATAGTCATTTCCCTGTGAGTTTATCCCTGCATGTTTACAGTGATGCATTGTTTTTTATCCCGCATGTCATCCCACCTATTTAGTTTTTTCCATGTACATGTGCCCTAGTCATGTGGTAGTACACATAATCTGCATAGTAATTCCCATTTCTATGTACTCACAGATCACACGTCACTCACCCACACAAGATAACAAGGCACGTAGTGGTCCCTCACGTGGGATGATATTTAACTCACCTGAAATCCTATCCATTTATTCCATGTTCTAGAAACCATGTGTTAATAGAATGATATTGTGTGTAGTCATGTTTCTAATAGAATCCTAGTTATAATTTCATATTTCCATACCAAAACATGCAACATCCTATATCACATCCAAGCGGCACAAAATTAGGGTTGGAGCCTTTTCATATCATTTATGAAAATCTGTTAGCTGAAAAACTGAATTTTGTTCATTGTTATAAGGCATTCATGAGGCCACTTCTCCATGTCATGCATGTAGTTGACTCCCACCACCTAACCCATATTTCAATTATTAGTGAAATCACTATCGACCAACAAACATTCCAAAACCATCCTATGACCAACGATCCATTAGTCACAAAATAATCCATTGTCGATCATAGTGTCTTACGATGATCGATCCTTCTCAACAATGTTGAATGGAAACTATTTTGTCTAATAAAAAAATAACATGATGAATGAATTGAGGAAACAAATAAATATATGTAATATTATCATTGTACAATAGTTATTTTCCATTGAATTAAAATTGCGAATAATAGGTGGGAAACATGAAATTACATGGATTAATTTAAGTATCAATTTAAAATTGACACACAAAAGTATGAAATTTATTGATTTAACATAGAACAAGTGATAGTTTCAATCATTATCAATATAGTTAATCAATTTAAGAAGAATCCTAAAACTAATGAGTCACACCTCAAGAGAGAACCATTCATTGATGATGAATGTTCTCTCCAATTAATTAGAAAATTCCATATGATCTTTGTGCCTCAACTCACAATTATTAGGTGTTTCATCATCGGTTGATTCATATTCTATAATATAGGGTGGAATGAACTCTTCATAATACTCCTAGGGTTACCCACCTAACCATAATGATTAGTCATAAATGGATTTATATAGATATATTATAAATTAGGTAGTTTAATATTTTATTTAAATAATAATAAAATTTATTCATTGAATTTACTGCCAATGGTCTCTATATACATATTTCCAACACTGACACATATTTTGTCGCACCCTAGGTAAACCCTTCATTTGGAACCCATATATTTTCTAATAATTTTAATCTAAGACACCACTTAATAGACATCAAATTTTTTATAAGAAACAATGAACACGTGATATAAAATGTATTTAGTATTTTAATGTAATTAATTCTTGGAAAATGTGACCTAAAAAGCTCACTTCGTCTCAACACTAGGCTCTAAAAATATTTCTATATATATTTCAATGTATAATAAAAAAATGAGACTTTATAATTAAAAGTTCATAGACCATATTAAATATATATATAAGAATTATTTCCATTAAAAATTTAATAATTCATTTATTTATATAAAACACTTCTCTATCCAAATTTTCACATCACGCACATGTAGACAATGTATCATATAATTACAATATTAGATACTAAATTTTTAAAAAAGAACGCATCCTAAAATGTGTGGTTGAGAATAAGTCTGATCCCTCAAATTATGTCCATAAGTTTAAAAAAATTCACTAATATACTATGCAAAAAACGAAAATAAAATAATTTAAAATTAATGGAGAAACACCTACTAAATCCAACTTCATCATAATAGTGAAAATTTTTAAATGATGAGAATTTGAGAGAAAATATATATTAAATTCCTTTTCTTGTACTTCTCCATGGTTTGTCAAGAATCATATCAAAATTGAATATCATATAAAGACAAATAAATAGATCAATTGAGATCCCATAAAAATAACATCCTCGTTAGATAAAAATTAATAAAGGAAATAATTGAATGATATGTTTATTGTTAAGAATATGATGAGACAAAAAAATAAGGATTATGAGGTTTTATGGAGAAGATATCAAGGAACCAAGGTGGATGACTTGGTATTAATAATCTAACAGAAGAAGAGGGGGTGTTTCAACTTGTGGGATAGAAACTAAGGACATGTAATTGTTTAAATGTGAAAAGGGAGAATGGTCTTTTCATATAATAATAAAATAGTCACACTGCTTGGAAAAAAAGTTTTTTAACATGTGTACTAATTGTGAACCCATCTATATGTAAAGAATCACCCTGCATGGGATAGACACACCGGTCACATGATATCCCATGACATGATACACCAATATTTTATCATTTCATTTTTTATAAGCCTATATATTTAAGTATAACTACATATTTATTGGTAGATGATAATTGGATTAAGTCTCTTGAAAATATTTCTAGCATTGGAATTCAATGGGAAATGGTTTTGTAGGAAGTCTATTGTCTAATTAATTCTATCATACAATAGTTTTTTTGATACAAAATACATTTTTGAAAAAATAACTAGAATATATTGAATGGATACGTTGTAATATAATAATATTAGAAAAATATTTCCGTTATTGTAGATGAACATAAATTAAGATAATGTTCCCCAACATATATAAATGGGATGAATAATGTTTTATATTATATGATATTACCATTAGAAGGATATACATCTATTTTATGTAATACATAAGTAATACATAATGAAAAATTGACCATTTCATTAATGGGATTGATCAATGTCTCATAAGGGTACTGGTTTCTCAAAATAAATTAAATATATGATGAAATAATATCATGTTATACAAAAACGTGTAATAATTTTATGGAACCTATATATTCCAAAAAAATCAAGAAAAAATAATAATGTCAATGAAGAATAAGGGAATGTATAAGTTTCTATCATGTTAAACTATGGAATGAAACATACAAAAAATGATTCAATGGAATGAGGTTAGTTATAAGTGCATAGAAAATTCTCATAAGGATAATGAATGTAATTTTTTAAAAGAAACTGCTACTATGAGGTTATTAAACAATAGAGATATTTTAAATTAATCCAATAAATGTTATACACATCTGGGGAACCTACCATTAAAGAGGCCACGAGTATAAGGGCATATTATATGATAACTATAGATGGGGTTGAGGTTCTTTTGATATGATGGATGGTAATTTTTATCATCCATGTATTCAAATAAAATATATATTGACCAAGAACCTTAAGAAGATAGTTTCTAGTACATAATCCAAGTACAAATATCACCAAAATTATGATATGTTACAACGTTTCCATTAAGACAAATTAATGATTGAAATTTATTTAAATAATTATTATATATATGGTCAAAATTTATATATTCTTTCATATGGATTTTAATTCCAAATTTAATGATATAATTATTTCCAACTGAAGGAAATTATGATTCATGATTAATATGTTGAATTATTTGTCTTTGGAGGGGAGACTTCAGTATCTAATTCATGTCCAAATCCAACTTCTATAGTTCATCTAAAAGTAATTCTTGGGAAACAAGAGAAAAAATAGTCTTTAGATGAAAAAATTATTATTAAAATATAGGATGTACATATTATAATTGAATAATTTGATGTATTAACCATGGAATTTATTACATGACCACTTAAGGATGAAGTTTGTTTTTTGGTAATCTTAAAACCTGATGAAATAGATTTATCAAATATTTCATATATAGGGCCATAGTGGAAGTAGATGAGTTGATATAACAAGTAAAATAATTCTATAATAAGTTATTGATATTCCATAGTTCTCGATTTGTGGATCCCCTATTACTTTATTTGGAAAAAATATCGATCAACTAGTTAGTTTATTTATTATATTCAAATCAATGTTATAACTATAAAGAACAATTATCCTCTACCTTACATTGATTTCATTTTTTATCGAATTCAAGGAAATAAATATTTATCAAATATTTATATTCATTATAGGTATCATAAATTTTGAATAAATATTGAATATATTCCAATAAATGTACTTCATGTGACATAAGGACATTCCAATTGTAATGTAATGTTATTTGGACTAACTAAACCACCCTCTGTTTTTGCGGATCTGATAATTATAGTATTCATTGAACACCTTGAAATTTTTTTTATGTTTTTTATTGATGATATCATTTTATAATCTAATATAAATGAAGTCGATGAGAACTAATTTTGAGTCATTCTTATGAATATTTAATGGATGGGTTATATAATAAATTTCACAACTGTCAATTCTAGCATCAGAATGTATCTTTTCATGGAACAGTTATCTCTAAAGTGTAGGATTTAAATAAATAATGTACATTCTCAATTACAATGGTGGTGGATGAATTGTATGTTTAAAAACACTCCTTTATAATCTAATGAGAATATATGGTTAACAATGTTAACCAATGTAAATTCACAGATCCTATTTTAGTTATATGAAAAAAAACATTCTTAGATTTTGGTAATATGAATCCGGAAATGAAATGTAAGAACAAATTTCATAATGTAAGATTCTATCTTAAAGAATGTAGTTTATTATTTATCATAGTATGTAAAGAACAAGAATGTATAATAATGTTATATTTATATCCTTTATAAAAATAAAACAGAAATAAAAACATGAAAAATAAAACTAAAAATTTGAATTTTTATAAGAAAAATAGTAGGGAATAAAACAACTATGATAAAGTTCCATTGATTTATAAATTCATGAATGTATGTCTTACCCAGCCTAGGGTAATCCCCTGATATAAATATATGATTATATATTATTATCCCAGCAAGCCCTTTATCTTTAATGTTGTCGGATCCTCTATCTTCCCTTCCCTGGAAGCACTCGATTGTACTAAGTAACAATCGAAGTCACACAAGCCAAGATGGATAAGATGTTCAAGACTGGAGAAGATTTTCATGAACCAAAAAAATCAGGAGAGTCTTTATCTATAAAAAAATAAATTCACTGCAACAAAAAATGAAATATCTAGCTCAGTCCATAACTACTCCTGGAGATCATTTGAATGAGATCTTATTTGTAGGAATTTCTACAACGGTCATCTCCCTCCTCCAACAGTCATATTTTTCCTTGAATTTCATATGGAATCGTACATGTGTAACTTAACGAATGGTTAGTTAGGAACCGAATATAAGACATCGTTTAATTTTTATAGAATCATGTGTATGGAAAATGATGTAACATAATTTTTTTGAAAATATGGAATCTATGGAAATATAAAAATCAGATCTAATCATATGAAAACTATTATTCTATAAAAATGGATATTCAGATTCTATTTTACAAAATATTCAGAATCTGATTTCTATAGATTTTGGAGTCTAAATTCTAGTGAATTCGAAGTCAACATTCTTTAGAATTTGGAGTCAAAATTATGATGAATCATGAGCCAGAATTTCAGTGAAATCAGAGTCTGAATTCGTAGAATTAAGATTATGAATACTAAGTAATTCGGTGTGTAAATACTTAGGAATTCGGAGGGCGGATTCTGAGAAATTCAGTGTCAAAATTTGATATAATTGGGAGCTTGAATATCAGAGAAATCTCTATATCTAGGGAATTATATTATTTTGAGTATTTACATAAAAACTAATTTTTTTAATTTTCAAAAAATTGAGTTCGGTTTTGAGATGTTATAAAATGAGGTAATGAAAAATAGAACAAGGATAAAAATATCCTTAGATAAGTAAATATTTATTTATGAAAAAAATCCTAATGGAATGATAATTTTATTAAGATAATGTGTTTCTGATTTACAAAAAATAACAGAATGATAAATTCATAAGGAATCCTTATTGGCTCAACAATATCCCAATTTTGGAAGTCACAAAAATCTTTTCTAAAAATAATATAATGAATAAGTGTTTTGTTTAATAACATTAAAATAAAACTTATCTCTCATTACTTATGAACAATGACGTATATGTCTAACTCCAAATTTGTTTTTGAAATCCATAAGGATATTATTGTTGACTTCTTTTAAAAAATAATTATTATGAAAAATCCCCATGTCTTAGAGAATTTTATTCTTTTATACTTAGTATTCATTTGATCATTCTTTTCTCCCACTTTGATATTTTTATAAGGGAATAGGTGGAACAGAAAATGTGGTACCACCAATATTAAAACAATACAAAACATTATGTTAATGAAATTTAAATTATAATTATGATTGTGAAAATTGATATAGGGAAAAAAAATATCAAAAGATCGGATTTGAAGTTTTCATTCATCCTTTTTTTCTTTCGGTATGATCTTCAATAGGGTTTCTTTCAGCTTCTTGAGCTCTGATTCATCATCCTCAAACCACATGGGAAACTATTACTGGTCTTGATTTTTCTTTTCTAGAGACATGATTTTTTTCATTATGAGAGTTATTAATTTCTACATGAGACTTCATTAATTCTTCTATCTAATTGAACATCCCTACTCTCTCTTCCCTGGGTTCCTTTTCCCTCTTAAAATTTAACTCATCTCGATTATACATTCCATTTGGAGATTTATCATTTTTGTTCTAGTATACATGGTAAAACTTCTCTATAAACATATAATATGATTTTTATCTTGTCTTCTGAAATATCTAATGAATAATAAATTATGTCTTGGAAGTCATCAATAACCAATTTTTTATCAATTATTCTTTTATACAATATTGTTATATCCATAAATTATCTCTTATGAGCATTATATCTGATATGGAATGTTTGGACATATGAATCAAGAGTAATTAACAATTCTATGTCTATAATTACTGATTTTGACTTATTATTATTATAATTTTCATGCAATAGGAACCCTGATTCAATTCTAAGAATTAGAGTCATTTTTTTACTAATTTCTTCAAATACTGTATCACAAAATCATGAACCATGGAATATGATTCAAGATCTGATTACATTGTAGGAGTGTTTCCTATTAATATCCCTTCATCCTTCCTCTTGGACGATCATGATACATCATTATTAACCACCATAGAAATCTCTAGTGAAATATCATTCTCTTGTTTTCCTTTTTCTAGTTCAGATATTGTCTCTAGAGCCTTTGGATATTCCTCCTCACTACATGAAATCTGGACAATTGTGTCTTCATTAATCTCTTTTTTTTAATATTATCCATTATGATCACCAGGATGGATGAATTCAAGGATTCTACTGTCATCATCATTAGGTTTTTCAACCTCATCATGATCATAATCCTCTTTTCCTTTAGAAATTATATAGGTAGAATCTTTTGGGGATGTTTGGATCGACGTCTTATTAGAAGGACATTCATTCTCATGATATTAATCAACATGCTTTATAACATCATCACTTTAAACTTCTACATCTTCCTCATATACATCTTCATCATGAATAATTTATTCTTTTAGAGCAGGTTCTGGAATTACAAATTTCTTTCCACGAGTCTCTATAGTTATTGGTAATTGTATAAAGGTTTCTAGTAGCAGAAACTGTTCAGAGGCATTCTTAGTATCATTGGGAAGTTTAAGAAAAATCCCAGTATCAGACATTTCCTTTTTAAACATCATCTATTTATTCGGCTTTTATAATTCTCCCACATATTTAATAATCAATGACTTTTACTCATTAGGATCTAAGCCAAAACTCAATACACATTCATTAATTTGATTCATTTTTTCCACCCCATTTTTGTACAATTTAATCAAGTATTGTCTTTTTCATTGTTTTATATGGTCGTGTTGACTATCTTTTCGGAACTATCATATTCACTTTGGTTTCCAGTTATTTTTTCCTTTCCCTTATTCTTAGATTTCATTGAAGTCTATACTATTTCTACTTTCTTGGGTAGAGATTATTCTAATATATGAAATTATCATAATTTTTTTTGTATTTTTTATTAAATTTGACATTCATCCTCATCATCGTGTCATCACATAGTATCAATATCTTGAAATTTCATGGCATATAGATAAAGGAAATTTTGAACAATTCTAAGCCTACTACTATGATCATAGAATACATTTATAGATACCTGATGACTTGGGATTTTAGAGTTCCATTATTGATATTGGTGGTTGGAAGAACGATATACTTTACCAGGTTTATCTTACTCAGGGGAACTATAAAATTCAAGAAAAAGATATCAATTTTCATTGAGGTGTTTTTGTCTCTTTTTCTTAGAATATGGAATACATGTACAAATAATTCTAGAAACCTAAAATTCATTAAGATTTGATTGATGTTCATTGTTTTTACTCTAATTATTTCAAGGAATTCTATTTCCTTTTCCATCTCAAAACATCCTACATGGTTTGGCATCTTGTGAGTATAAAAAATTGCATCCCCTTTATGTGGAACTCCAATGGTATTTTCTTCTATATTAAAAGATCGGAAACATGTTTTCCCCTAAAATATGATTTAAAATTAATCTATTATACCTTATTTTTAATTTATTATTACATCATAAAACTATATATGTTACTCTAGATATAATTGATACTAACTTTTTGTCTTCACTACATAAAATCTCTCTTATCCATTCAACTTAATGGGTTTCATAATCAATGAATTATACTTAGCAAAAAAATACCGGTTCAACTAACCATTCCCTTTATATTTTCCATTCACTGTATTCTTTGTTTGAATACATCTATTTCTATGGGAGGCTTCCAACAACATCTTTAGTCTATGAAATCATGGAAATTCGGAACGAGATTTTTGATGAGGGGTAGAGCCTCGAGGCTAAATACCATGAAATATGATTTGGGACATGAAATAGGGAGGCCTTTGTATATGTCTTAAGGTTGAGATTAAAGCTAGAGAAGGATTTTTTTGGGTCCAATATTTTGAGGTTGTCTAGTTAAATGGGATTTAATGAATTTTGAATCATATAAAAATTTCATAAAATAATATAATAATACCAACATATAAAAAATTTGATTACAGAAATCTTTTTAGGTAGAAATAAATTTTGAATTGCTTTAAATTATTGTCAGTAATGAAAAATATTATTCATTAAGAACATTATATTCATGAAAATTTTATTATGAAAAAAATATATTGATTAAATAAATTTGAATTCAAAAAAAATTTGGATAAAGAAAAATATTGTTTACAAAAAAATTATAAAAAAATATGGTTTTTATGAAAAACAATTATACTCCACCAATGAAAAGTGTTCCTTAATGTAATGAGATAGGTTTGAACAAGATTTTATTATGGACTATTACCTTAAGATTATCATTCCTATCTTCTATTAAATCTATCCAAATCAATCTGAGGGATATGATTTTTTAGGAATATCACCAAGTTAATATTACATTCCAATAAATTAAATAAAAATATATCTTTTATGTGTGTTATCTCTAATAATGTGATTCTTAATATCAATGTGTTTGTCTTGGAAGTGATGTGAATTTTTTTTACTTAGGTAAATGGCACTAGTTTGGTCACACAATATCTGTGTTTCAGAAAAACCCATGCCATAGTCTGTGAGTGTGTGTGACATTCAAAACACTCGGGCACAAAAAATCCAGATTCTACATATTTATCTTCACCTGCTGAATCTGCTACTAAGTATTGCTTCATACATTACCAATACACTAATGATTTACCTATGAAATGAAATGATCTGGATGTATTTTTTCTATCCACTCTACATCCACGAAAATAACTATCCAAAAAACTTTTTAAAACAAAATAGTTTATTAATGTGTAGAATAGTCATAAATCCATGGTTTTCATTAAATAGAAAAAATAATTCAGCTCATTTAAATTGTATTTCGTTTGATTATATTGATATCTTGCACATATACATATTTAAAACTCATTTTTGAGAGATTTGAAAACCTAGGAAAAATGTTAACTCACACATAATACTTATTTAAAACTCATTTTTCATTATATTTTAATATGAATCAGTTAAATAATTCTATGGTGAACCAAATATATTTTCATAAACCTAAATTTTCACAATCAAAACATTTTTCTTATATTTTTTTTATAAAAATAGTGAGAGCAGTCGTTCCATTAACATAATTTTTTTAAAAAAAAAATCATGTTAGTATATCATAACTAAATCTAGGGGATTATTTATGTCAACATATTGCATTGGTTAGTTTTAAAACATATTAAAGATGTTTTTGATCTTCAAAACTATGAGGTTTTTCAACATAAAATTTATCTTGAACATATCTATCAAATAATGCACAGTTAACATCTTTTTGAAAAAGTTTGAAATGAAAGAATGTTGCAAAGGAAAGTAAAATAAAAATATATTCATGTATAGCTACTTAAGAATATATTTCTTCATAGTTTATTCATTCTTGTTGATTATATCCTTTTGAAGGTAATGTAGATTTATTTCTTACTAGGATTCAATTTTGATCACACTTATTTTTGATATAGATTTTTAATCAAATTACAAAATATTCCTTAGTTCTTTCAACAAAGTTCTATACTTTATTCCTTTTGAATTCATTTAGTTCCTATTGCATATGTCTACTCCAATAACCATAACCTAAATATTCATCAATGAATTTTCATTTTAATTTTTAATTTAATTCTTTATGTTCTACATCATTTCTTAAGGATCTCTTATTCCTTACAGGTTGATTTATATCACCAATGATTCTATCACGAGGATTAATCTTATGAAACAAAAAATTTTGTTTTTTGAAAACCTTTTCATCAACATATGGTAGAAAATATTCTAGTTTAAAAGTATCATAAATATTTTCATGAACATTTCCCTTATTAGAATAATATTCTTATCAAAGTTTTATAATCTTGTATTGAAAATATATCCACGGATGAAGGTTTTCATTTTTTAATATCAAAAGGATTTGTTTCATCAAATATGACATGCAATGTTTCATCAATAGTACAATTATTTTTATTAAAAACATTATAATCATTAGATGTAGTGGAGTAGACAAGGATAATTCCATCATTATATTTTGGTGAAAATTTATTGATGTTATCTTTTTTATTCAGTATGAATACTTAGATACCAAATATTTTAAAGTAATAATTTCTTTGTTTTTTCCAGTCAATAATTCATAAGGTATTTTGTTAAGAAAAAGTATTATTAAAACACGGTTTATAGTATAACAAGTTGTACTAAAATATTTATCCTAATAGTGTTTGGTAATAAAATATTCACTCATCATGGTTGTAGTTATCTCCTGAGGAATTAAATTTATTCATTCAACAACAACATGAATTTGAGGAGTTCTTGGAGTTGAGAAGTTATGAGTAATGCATTTTTACTATAAAATGATTCAATATTGGAATTTTGAAATTCTCTTCAACGATTACTATAAATAGTTATCAAAGGAAGATGTTTCTCCTTTTTAACATTGTCTATTAAGGTTTTGAAATATGAAAAAGATTCATATTTATTTTATAAAAAATTGACTGACATTAATGTAGTGTAATCATCAACTAAAAAAATACATTAAATTATTCCTTAATATGTCCAGTTTGTGTTGGACCAAAAATATCCATACACAGTGACTGTAATTCATCTGAAGTTGAGACGTCACTGATTGATTTAAAACATGATTTATGATTCTTTACATATTGACAAGTTTCAGAAAAATTTTAAGAATCAAATCTAATATTTATTATATCATTAACACGTATTATCTTTGAGATTGTTCAAAGGTTCCTATGGTTAGAGTGTCCTAACCATATATTATATAACCAAATTGATCTCCCATTTCACTATGGAAAGGTATATATTGGGTCCTATGGTCAAATTTTTTTAGTTTGTATAGATTCTCCTGCATATGGGCAGAAATAATAAACTCTTCCTTTGAATTTAATTCAAATAATTTTTCATTACAAAAATTCAAAAGGAAACCTTCATCACATAATTGAATTATACTAATGAGGTTGTATCTAAGACCCTTTACAAGAAAAACATTGTAAGTCAATGTTTCCCAAAGAACAACAATGTTACCTATTCAAACAATTACACCTAAGAATTATCTCTTCATGTTAGTTTTTATACTTTTGTATTGATAATATTTTCAACAAATTTTTTGTTAGAAGTCATTTTCGGGAACATTCACTCTCCATGCACCATGTATTTTTGTTGGTACTTTCATTATTTTCCTGAAAATATAAGCGTTTGACTTTTTGAAACGATACAATGATGGATCGAGAAATTTTAGAAAGTAAAATATTAGGAATCCAAATATTAATATAAAAATAATATTTATGTAAACCTAATGATTGGGTTTTATTTAATGAAAAATTTCATTCTCAATTTCCATAACATTGACATTTTGTGAAAAATGGAGCACTTTAGGGAACAAAATAGTTCTTCCTAAAAATTGTTTTGGAGTGATTATAAACGATTCTTGAACTATTCCATTAAAGAGAATTTGAGAATAAATTTTATCAAATTCAGTCCATCTTGAGGTAAAAAATGATACAATATTCATCAATGATCAAATTTCATATATTATTATAATGACTAAATTTTTATCCTCAAAGTTATAAATTTGTGGAACTAAGTTATTATCTAAAATAATATTCTTGGAAATGATATTTTCTAGATCCTTATAATTTTTATCCTTCTGATAATTTAATTACATAAGGTTTTTATAAATATTTTCTAAATCAAATTTTTCTTGATCAAGATTCATGGAATGGTCGGATACTTCTTTTGTTAAAATAAAAATTCAAAAATTTTATTTCTCTATCTTTTTTTTATTTTACAGATTTCATCTTCAATAAGTATATAAAACCTAGAAACATTATAATAAGAAGGTAAAAAGTTATCTTCATCAGAAGAAGATTCATAATTTGAGGACTTATAATATTTATCAAAAGTAATATTTTCATTCAAATATACATTAGTGATAGATTCAACATTGTGTAACTTGGCCATTAGAAACTGATTTTCAATGGGTAGTTTGGATTGTTGACCAAGATTATTGTGACTAAAAGGTTCATATTCTTAGGATTCATCATATTAGTAACCACAACTTGAAATCCATGTATCATTGTCCTTCCAACCATTCTTGGCTTTATATTTGTTACAATTCTTTCTGTTCCTCTCAGAATTACTTTATTTTCTATCATTCCTTTTGAGCATGGGGAAATATGGCCTGATGTGTCTGGATCTATCGCATTCATTACAAGTGACATCCAATTCAGTCTATTTCTTTCAATCTTTCTTATTATATCTATACTGAAATAATATCTTTCCCACTATCTTGTTCATCTTTAGAGCTTGATTAGGTAATTCATTTTCAGAATTTTTACTTTCACTAGACTCACATAAAACAATGACCTTCTTAGAAAAAGATCTTGTAACTCTATCATGGGTCTAGACTATAGTAGTATCAAATGCTACAATTCCATTTCCATTTTACTTCTTATTCATATCAACATTTCTTTTCTTTCATTTCTCATGTTGAATTAGAGTTCGAAAAATTTCAACTTGTGTAATATTGTAAGAATTATTATTCACATCAATGGGTGACCTTTTGGATTCCTCCTCATTGGGAATAATGTCAATAAAATTGTCCAAAACAATTTCATTATCTAAATCAATTTATCCGATTTTTATGACTTTTTCCAATGGTCATGAATCTTTGTTCCACATTTCAAATTAGTTCTCTATAAGAAAAAATAAACCCATTTTATTCTACATAGAGAATTCTTATTCTGGTTTCTATAATATTGGATGCACCAAAGTCTGTGGCTTCAAATTTCTTCTAGATTCAATTGGATTCTTCACAAGATGTTATCTGACTATATATATTCCTTGTGATGGAGAACAAAAATGAATTGTGTACCTTGTAATTTAGTTGATATTCTAGTTTTTCATGGTTAGTTAAGTTTATTAATGCCTTCTCTAGAATTTTTTCATATCTAGTAAGCATGAAAATATTATCCACTCCAGTGTTTATACCATAGGTATTCATTTTGACTATCATGTACCCACAATGACATAAATAAATAATTTATGGTCTATTATAATTTATATTATCTATGGAACCAACATTTATACCTTCTATTCTATAATAAAATATTCTTCCCACACAATATTTTAATAGTAATGTTTTTTAAATAGTAATTAAAATCATTAATCAAAACATGAACAAGAAATGTTTTACAAGAAAATAAAACATGAACTAAAAAACTTATATGTTAGTATATGTATTTTTGATACCTTACATAATACCAATTGTAAGATTGAAATAAATAATGTAGATGCTAAATTAAAAGATGGGGGAAAATAGTAAATTTAAAAAATTTATTTTTCAATCATAAGGATGACTATGTATAAAAATGTATAAAAATATAAATTCACATAACCTCTTTTAGTTCAATGAAAAAAACTTTTTTGGTTCATGAAATATGAATCATCAGATAAAATATAATAAATAATTTATTAATGCATTATTCGAAAATAAAGAATATAGAATTTTATTTAAAAGTGTGAGTAAAGTACAACAAAGCATAAGAATGTTATAATTCCTTCCTTTATCAAAATACAACAGAAATAAAAACATTAAACAAAAACATGTAATAAATTGGAAATATTTTATCCCAAAGAATACGGTTCCCAACAACCTATGATAAATTTCCATGGATTTATACTTTCAAGAATGGTTGACATACCCAGTCATTGGTAATCCCATGATAGAAATATAGGAATATGTATAGTTATCCCCGCAAGCCCTTGATCTTTAAGGTAGTCGGTACCACTATCATTCAATCCCTGAAAAACCTCGATTGTACTAAGAAATAATCAGAGTCACACAAAGTAAGATAAACAAGATCTTCAGGACAGATAAGATGTTCATGAAACACACAAATCTTTAGTGACTTTGTTTCTCTATAAATTACTTCAAATCATCATAACATGTAATGTCTAGCTCAGTCAACAACTACTTCATGATATCATTTGAATGAGCTCTTATATATATTCATTTCTCCAATGTTCGGATCCCTCCTCCAATGGTCATATTTTTTCTTAAATTTTAGTGCGACCAATACACTAGTCACATAACCAATTGTAATCTTGAAAATAAATTCTTGAAATCATTTAAATTTTAAGAATCATTATTATAGAAAATGAAGTAGCTAAAACAAATCTAAAAATATAGAATGTATGGATAATTAAATTCAGAGTCTTATCATACAAAAAATATAATTCTAGAAAACATGGATATTCGAATTCTATTTTACAAAGAATTTGGATTATGAATTCTAGAAAACATGAGAATAATTATTGAATATGACTTCTAATTTAATTAATATTAATTCAACAATCACCTTGAATGGATATTAGGAATCATTGGAATTTTGTTCTCTAATTGTTTCAAAGAGTATACCACAAAATCATGACCCTTGGAAGATGATTCAGAATCGAAATCCCTTATAAGAGAGGATTATTATTCTTTATCTTCTACCTTCCTCTGGGATGATCTAGTAGAATCCTTATAAACCACCACAAACTAATCAGCTATAATATCAACAACTTATTTTACTTTTTCATGTTTATAAATATTCTATGAAGCATTCATAGATTCATGATCACTATCTAATTATTTGAAAAAAAATTCTTTATCAATCTATTATTTATAAGATTCTTCATTATGATCACCATGTTGGATGATGACACTTTTTCAACAAACATTCTCAGATGTTTATTCAACCTCTTTCTGATTATCATCATTTTTTTTCTTCAGAAATTATCTTTACTGAATTTCCTCGAATGTACACATCATAATCTTGTCAGAAGGACTTTCCTTCTCGTGATATTCTTAAAGATGATTTATAACATCATCACATTCATCAGCTTTTTCATCTTCTTTTTCTATGAAATCTTCATCTAGAACAATTTCTTGTACCACTTCAGCTTCTTGAATGATGAATTTCTTTTCTAGAGTCTCCAATGTAATTGGTTGTTGGATAAATGATTCTAGTACATGGAACATGTTAGTTGATTTCTCAGTATCATTGAAATGTTCAAGAACATTACAATCTGCAGACATATTTTTTTTATATTCTCCTATATTTCATGCTTTTGTAATTCTTTAGAAGTATTAATTTTCTATACCATTTCCTAGAAAGGATCTAGGGAAAAACTCATATCATCTACTTTATTCTGATTCTTTTGCTCTATCTATTTTTCTACAACTTCATCAGGGAATTTATTTGGCTTTTTCGACTTTGGTGGTGTTGACTGAATTTCTGAAACAATAGACTCCTCGTTGGTTTATAGTTCATCTTCATTTATATTCTTCTTAGAATTCATGAAATACTTTTCCACTTAAACTTTCTTGACTACAGTTATAACCTATCTTTCAAAAATATCATTAAATTCTACATATTTAGTATTGAATCTAAATTTCATCCGCCTCAAGGTGTCGTCAATTTGGTTAAAATCATGAAATTTCATGGAATATAGATGCATGAAATTTTGAATGATTTTATGCATAGTACTATGATATCAGATAAAAATTCATGATATATGATGGTGTGGGACTTGAGTGTTCCATTCTTGATGTTGTTGATTGTCAGAAAGATATACTTCACCAGGTTTATCATCCTCAAGTTTACCAAAAAATCATGGACATAGATGTTGATTTTCATTAAGGCGTCCTTGTGTCATTTTCTCACAATAAGGAAACCATATACCTATAATTATATTATCCAATATACATTGACAGATGATTGATTATTGGTGTTTTTACTCATTTTAGTCCAAGGAATTCAATTGACTTTTCCTTCTCAAAATTTCTATCTTCATCTGCCAACATTTGGGTACATTAAATTGATTCCCCTTCATATGGGACTCTAATTATATTTTATGTAATATTAAAAGATAGGGAATATGTTTCCCATAACACTTATTGGAAAATTTATATCTTCCACCATCATTTTATAATTTTACAGTGTCATAAAACACTATAAGAAACACTCGGTAAACCAGATCCTGATTTATTTGGAATCACTCCATAAAATCTATCCCATCCATTCAGCTTACTGTTTTGCACAATCATTGAATAATAATAAGTGAAAAATCATCGATCAACTGAAATTTACCTACATATTTTCCATTTTCTAACTTCCTTGGATTAAGATATCTATTTTTATGGGGAGTCATCCAACAATATCCATAGTCTAAGAAATCTTTTGCAAAACTGAATGATCATTTTGAAGACAGATAGAACTTTGGGGATGAAACCCTTGAGAATGATGTGGGATAACAAATAGGTAGACCATTATATAGGCGTTGAGGTTACAGTTCAAATTCCCAAAATGAACCAACATTTGACATAGATAGTATCTAATTTGATAGTTGTGATGATAATTGAAGAAGGATTTTGTAGGATCCAATCATTGAAGGTTTTTGGGATAAAATCGATTAAAGTAAAATTAATCAGATAAAATATTGATAAAACATGATAATAATACGACAAAATGAAAAATTATATTTTGGAAATTTATGTAGGGTAACATACCGTCCATATTGCCCTGAAAATTTGTCAGTAATGAAAAATATTCTTCTAAATAAACATTAGATTCTCGATAATTTAATTACGTAAAAAAATATGAATCTAGATTTTTGAGTTCCGAAAAAAGTTGGTTAAAGATGATTTTTTCTTAAAAAAAGTTGATTTTAAAAATAATATTTAAATTTTATGAAAAAAATATACTACACCTATGAAAAACAGTTTCTTAATTTATGGTGGTATGGTTGAACACGATTTTTATATAGAAGATAACCATAAAATTATAATTTCTAACTTATTCTCTATGTATTCAAATATATCGTATGGTATAGATTTTGTAAAAATATTAGCATATTGATCATGCATTCCGATAAATTGTAGAATAATATATCATTTAAGTGTGTTATCCCTAAGAAAGTGATGCCTAATATCTATGTAATTTTTCTGAGAGTGATGTGCATGATTTTTACAAAGGGTAATGGAACTTGTTTTATCTCACAATATTTGTGTTTTAGTAAAACACATGCCATAGTCTGTGAGTGTGTGTTGCATCCACAACACATGGGAAAAACAGTTTCTAGCTGCTACATATTCAACATCAGTAGCTGAAAGTGCTACAACTTATTTCTGCATACATGACCAATAAACTAATGAATCATATATTAAATGACATGTTCCAGATGTAATTTTCTATCTACTCTATGTCCACTAAAATCAGCATCCCAAAAACATTAATTTTTTTTTCTAGAAGTATATAAATGACCTAAAATAATGGTTCCCTTTAAATAGAGAAGTTTTTTTTTAATTTCATTTAAATGAGATTTCATTGGATTAGATTGATATCTACAACATAAGTATACTAAAAACAATTTCTCAGGAATAATAGCTTTCAAGAATAGTAAAATTCATATCATACCTCTAAATGTTGTTTGGTCTACTAGTTTCCTAGCTTCATCATGATAAAGAGAGATTGAGGTTCTGATTGGACATCTTATACATTTATAATTGTCATATCCATTCTTTTTAGGGATATCTTTAATATCCATAATGCGGGATATATATGTTCATTCTAATTTTTGATAAATTTTAAAACCTTGGGAAAATGATAAGTCAACCATCATACTCGTTTCAAACATAGATTTCATTAGATTCCCAATTGAATCTGTTGAATATCATTGATTTGAACTGAATATAATGCCATCATCATTGATTTTTACAATGTTACACCCCATGCTTCAGCGATATGCTTCCCTTTGAATAATACAATAGCGTGTGTTGTACGCAATTTCGAGTTCTAACACACCACAACCAATCAAAATATCCATAATGAATTGTAATACCCACTTTTTGAAATTATATAAATTTTCTATTTCAAAATGGAATTCATTTTTAGATTTAGAATATCAAAATTAGAGTTTTGTGGATTTTTTTTATTTTTTTGAAAACATTAAATTATTGATGAATAATGAAAAACATTGAGTTATAGTTTAAAACTGAATTTTTATTTAAATAAATATTTATTTTATTGAAATTTAATTAAGGTCAAAATGGATACATAATACCTATACAACTTCAATGTAATTCATTAGAGATAGTTTAGAATAATTTTAGATATATAAAAATTTTACTGAACTTTTCACCGTCTTTTACACACCTCCTAGGAGAATTTGGAAATTCACATAAAATTTAATTTTACTGCTTCTGTGAGTTGAATTTCTAAAATCTGAGAAGCACAGTTAATATCAAGGAGTAAAATTTGGTTCAATAAGGTATAAATAATTTTTGGTAAATGGTAAATTTTTACTTTAATTTACCACGATTAAATGTAAATAGGGTAATTAAGGGTAAAATTGATATTAAAATTACCCTAAAAACGCCCTACATCTATTGGGAAAGTGTATATCGACTTAAAACAACCATAGGAATAGAAAATTATCATTTCGGATGACTTATATTAGATTAATACATTTATTATTATTTATTTCAAATAAGAGTTAAAAGAGATAAAATCAAAGTTCAATTACTAATTTTATTTTAATATATGGTTATTCAAAAGATAAATTAAAATATAAATATTCATTAGAAAGATAAAAATATTTCTAACATATTGGTATTTTATTTATAATTTTTATACATTATATAATTTATTTTATTTATGACACAATGGTGATGAAGTAATTACCTAATTAATGAAACATTAAAATAAATGATATTATAAATATCAAAATAAAGGTAATTTGAGACTTTTTATGAATTCCACTAATTTATAGGTTAATATGATATATTAGTATTGGATATATAAATTATTTTCAAAGTAATAATGTTGTTATGAATTTATCAAAAACAAAATACCCAATAGTGTCAAAATTGACATAAAAGAGTTTTTAAAACAAATTTTATATTAGTAATTGATATTCTATTACTAAAAATCTATGGTTCAGAAAAAGGACATATATAATGATACATGTATCATTAATGGACCACTTGGGGTTCTCTTGGAAGTTTATTGTATGTTAATTAACCATATAATATAAAAATAGAAATCGACATGGTAAATGTTAAACTAATTAACTAAAAGTAAAAACATTAAGATAAGTTTAATAATGTAACCCAAACCTATCTAAAACTTATTGGTTGAGTTTATTTTTGACCCATCCCCACCTTATCTTCTAAATAAGTCATTTTGGAGTTGATAGGAACCGAATATGATTTTATTATAAAATATTATTTCTAGTTTTTCCAAAGGTGCCCCTCACCCATCTTATAAAAGGGCACTCCCACTTCTCTCTAATTCACACATTCAAAGACTTTTGGCTCGGTCAAACCCTTCCCAAATACCCTCTCAACATCCCTCAATTAAACCCAATGGCCTTTTTTTGATCATAAATAGAACCTAAAGATCCCTTTTGATCAAATCAAAAGGAAGAACCCAAAGAAGAGGTAATGTTTTCACCTCCCTCTTTCAAGTTCCTTTCTGCTTCGACTTCTTCTTTATTTTATTTATTCTATTATAAAATTATAACTAAATTATATTCTATATATTGTGAGGTTATTATAAATATGGTACAACCATATTCAGTATTCTATCCATCCATTGAATGACCTGCCACCATACGTGCGTACGTACGGCTTACCGTCTCCACGTCGTGGTGTAAATGTTATTCGAAACATTATTATTTGGATCAGTATAACAATGATATGTAATTCGTGTAAATAATGAATATAACATGAAAGTTATTATTTATATATGATATATTGTACAATTATATATTATTTTATTATCAGAAGATGATATTGTCGCTCGTGCATATGTACAGACTACCGTCTCCACGAACACGATGAGTTTCATTCCCAATCGTATAAATTAAAATATGATTATCATTTTATGATTAAAAACAATTTTTAAGTACCTGATATAATTCTGGATATGAATAATAAACAACCTATCCATAACAAACATGTCTTATGTAAAAAAACATATAATATAAAATGTGTAAGTTATCACACGAAACGACGATAATACTAAGATATTATTAACAAAACAATGTAAAAAGATCATATATGATATCTATATTAATGTATATGATTATTTTATAATATAATAACAATTATTTCACCATTATATAGGATTTTAACCTACCCTCAACCACGTAAAAGTATAAGGTAAGGGTTTATTTTACAACCTCTTCATTATCTGAGGTTGTTTATAAGTAATTATCTAATGGGACCTCTTTATCATCCACATCCATGTTTCCTAAAAATGATTTTCAAATCATTCTTACTATTTTACAGACTATGGGTTAAAGTCATTTATACCCTTGTTGACTTTTTATAAGATGAGTATAAAGGAATCATTCTATCATTTTATAAACAAGGTCCTTTTTAAAATTTTTGACTGAATTAAGGTAAGAATGTCTTTTTTTACTTATACAGCGGGTGCAGATATTTTCTGCCATTATAAATTCGTTGAAACTACCCATACAAGCTTATAATAATATTTTCAATTTAAATGTTTTGTTTTATAATTATGTGACTTTTAAATGATTTCAAAAGAAGAGATATTTCTCTCAAATTGTTTTGATTTCAAATATGTCAACATCTATTGATGGATTTTAAGCTTCTTTGAATGTGATTTATTATGATACAAAACATCCATATTGTATTGAAGGTTTTGTGATATATCTGACTGTGGATATGTTATTTTTATACCATTCATGGTTTATGGATAAAGTATTGACATTTCATATGATAGTTTTAATAAGAATTTTTATGTTATGTGTAAACCTGTTCATATGAGGAATGCATTGGACATAATAAGTGACGGGTGGGGCCCGCTATAGCTCATCGATGCATCGGTAGGTCTCATGAGACAATCTAGTGTCTTGTAATAAGGGATTGACATAATCTTATTTTTAGTCTTGGCACAAGGCCTTGAATTTGTGGTTATGATAGTCTGTCATTATGCATTCCATCATTATGAAAGTGGTTATTGACATTGAATTTGATTATTCGACTAGTATAATATCCATGTGAATATGTAAATGGAATTATTTCATTTTATATTTTCCATACTATGCTGATGTTCATGTTTACAAGGATTTTCATTTAGTTATACATTGCCTTAAATGATTATTCTTATTTATGAATGTCTCGGCTATATTGATATCCTTACTGAGCATCTCAGCTCCCCCCATTCAATGTTTTATTTTTCATAGGATGTGAAGAATTATTTTATGAATGACCTGCAGGGATAGTATAAGGGGATATTACTGTGGAAAAATATGTTTTTATAGTTTTCACTTAAAAATGTAATGAAAACGTTATGAATATATCTAGTGATTCTAATGCTACTAAACTAATCGGTCTTTCGAGACGTGATATTTGTGATCATGACAATGTTATGTAATAATGCACCGACTCTGGGTAACTGGGGTCGGGGCGTTATAGTTGTTATCACAGGAAGTTTAGTAAAAACCTTGGATGCTAGATTTAGAGAAACTCTGATTAGAGAACATATCCCTAAGATAGACATTGAGGATTGTTATATAAGAAATTCCAAGAATTTTGGTATTGTATTGATTTTGTGAGTTTTCCATGAAATACATCCCTCTCTGGATACGACCAAGTAGAGGCGGCTCTGGCACAGATGTACCTAGGGGTAAAACCCGAAAGCACCGCTTTGAGCTAGACTGGAATGGGAACTCGTGCACGACAACGGGCCTTGCTGCACTATTGGTTACGACCCTCCGAGGGGATATGCTTAGGATAATCCTCATTTTCTATACAAACCATTATCAAGGGATTATGAGTATATTCTTCCTCAATGAAAACAATTTTATGATTATGTATTATATCAAAAAATATTTTAACTTATGTTAAGTGTTTTACAAGTATGGAATTACGTATTTTGATTCATAAACTGATATAGTTTATTCTATTGTTTAGAAATGACACCTAGTGAAAGAAATGGAATCCATATCAATGCACGCACTCCATGTAGGGATTTCATTCCTGCTAGAGATAATTACAGTGGAGATGGTGATACAACTGGTGCTGATCAGCTAATCACCATATTGGGACAACACACTCAGGTTATGAATAATAACCTTACCCATATGGAGCACACTGATCCACAACGTGGAGGATCAATGTTATATCACTTTATGAGGAAACAACCACCAACATTCATTGAGAGTACAGATCCATTTGTTTCTGAGAAATGGATATGTTCCCTAGAGATAATATTTCAGGATTTAGAGAGTAGTGAAAAGGAAAATGTTTTCATGGGAGTTTACCACCTCACTGAAGATGCTGATCAATGGTGGTCATTGATTCAAAACTCGAAGGAATATGATGAATTATCAAATATGGAATGGTTTGAGTTCAATGATTTTTTTTAGAAAAATACATTCCTCGTGACCATCGAGCAGATTTGGAAAGGCAATTTCTATGTCTAAGACAAAAGGAGGATGAGAATGTCACAATGTATGAGGATAATAGTACAAGGATAGAATGGTATGCTACATATTATATACATAACACAAGAATTAAGAATGATCGTTTATTTTATGGGTTAAAATAGTTTCTCCATCGGGCATTGGTCTCATAATATTTCTCATTATACGAAGATATTGTCTTGTGTGCTATCAAGACAGAAAAAAACTATATATGTCTTAGGACTATAAAGAAAAGAAAGAGATGAAGAGATCTATTGATCACTTTGGAAATGGAAATAAGGAGAAGAAGGGAAAAGTTGAATATCCATCCTATCGTAAATGTTGGAAAAAACCCCACAGTACTTGCTTTAAGGGAATGGGACTCTGTTACAAGTGTGGTGAAAAAGGCCACCAAGCTCGTGATTGCAAGGGGACAAAAGAAGCAACCGATGTTCAATGCTACAATAGCAGGTAGATGGGACATTATGCAAATGAATTTCCAAAGCGTCGGGGGAACATACCTTAGAAAAGGCCAAGGGATAAAGGCCAAGATTATGCTATCAATACTGCTGAGGTAGAATCTCAAAAATTCATGGTGGCAGGTAGTTTAACAGTTTCCTCAAGTTTAGAAAATGCATTATTTGATTCTGGATCATCGCATTTTTCATATCTTCCTAGTTTTCTAAGAAAATTAGATATTTACAATTTGATTTAACATTGGATTTGTTAGTAAAAACTCCTTAGGGAAGTATCAATGCAACAATTTTTTTTGAATCAGTTCCCATTACAACACATAAATGTTCTTTATCTGTGGATCTCATCACTGTAACTCTGATTGAATATGATATAATCCTCGGTATGGATTGGATTTCGGACCATGATGCGAAAATTTACTATACGAAGATATAGGTTACTATTTTTAATGATGATGCTAAGGAACACCTTATCATTAGATTGGAATCATCACCACCTAATTGTTACCTTGATCGACCCCCAGTAGCTCAAATAAATTCCATTATTAGGGAGGAAGATAATTAAATGACTGTGGGTGAGGAAAGGAATGTTCAAATAGACATTGTACCCATTGTGAGAGAATATGTTGATGTGTTTCCAGATGATTTACCTAGACAACCTCCAGAAAGAGAAATTGAGTTTTCCATTGATTTAATTCCTATTTTAAGGCCTATATCGAAGATCCCTTATAGAATGGACACAGTGGAATTAGTTGAACTAAATAAAAAACTAGAGGAATTGAGTAATAAGAGATTTATTTTCCCTAGTGTTTCTCCATGGGGAGCCCATGTCATTTTTATTATGAAAAAAGATGGATCTATGAGGTTATGTATCGACTACAGGGAAATCAATGATATAACAATAAATAAAAAGTATCCCCAACCACGCATTGATGATTTATTTGACCAACTGCAAGGAGCTCAATACTTTAAAAATATTGAACTTCGATCTGGATACCATCAGTTGCGTGTGAATAAGGAAGAATTTCCAAAAACAACATTTTGAACCAGGTACGGGCATTACGAGTTCATATTAATGCATTTTGGGCTAACTAATGCACCCTCTGTATTCATGGATCTAATGAATAGAGTTTTCGAGGAATATCTAGATGATTTGGTGGTGTTATTTATTGATGATATCTTGGTATACTCCAAAATCTAATAAGATCATGAAAATCACTTGAGAATTGTCTTGAAGACTCTAAGAAGACATGAATTATATGGGAAATTTAGCAACTGTGAATTCTGTCTTCAAGAGATTTCTTTTCTTGGACATATTGTATCTTATGATGTATCCTCTGTTGATCCTTATAAGACCATGGAAATCCATGAATGGACTGCAGCAATGAGTATAACTGAGGTACATTGTTTTATTGGTTTAGCTGGTTATTATCGACGTTTCTTCTAGAACGTTGCCCGATTGGCTATCCCATTAACGAAGCTCACACGTAATGCGGTTAAATTTTATTGGACAAAAGACTATGAAGAATATTTTGATGAACTAAATAGAATATTATTGAAGTCTCCTATATTGACTCTACCATCAGGGAATGATGGGTTCTTTATTTATAATGATGCTTCAATGAAATGACTTGGTTGTATCCTTGTACAGATTGATACGGTTATTGTCTATGCATCATGACAGCTAAAAATTCATGAGAAAAACAATCCTACTCTTGATCTTGAGTTACCTCCTGTAATAATTTTTTTAATGATATGGATACATTATCTCTATGGTAAAAATTGTGAGATTTATAATTATCACAAAATTTTGATGTACATTTTCTCACAGAAAGAACTCAACATGAGGCAAAGGCGATGGATTGAACTACTCAAGGATTATGATTTCAAAATACAAAACCACACGGGGGGAATAGGGTGGAAAATGCATTGAGTAGAAAAGATCATGGAGTTTTGAACATTATGAGAATTTAATGGGATCCTATTTTCATGGATCTAGTGTAGATGGATATGGGAACTACCATGGAAGGTGAAACATCGATACTTTTTCAAATGGATTCCAAACCATCTTTACTATATAGGATAAAGAGTTCACTGACCCATGATGAAGAGTTTCAAAAGAATATTAAAGCTATGAATGATGGGATATTGAGAGACATTGTGTATTAATAAGGTATTTTGAAATTTGGGAAAGGAATTTGTGTTCCCGACATACCTGATCTGTAAAGAGAACTGTTAGATGATTCTCATAACTCCAATTTCTCTATACACCCTGGGAGCACCAAAATGAATTGAGATTTGAAGGCACATTTTTGGTGGGACAACATGAATAGTGATATTGCTGATTTTATGTCAAGATATATGGTTTCTCAACAAGTGAATGCTGGAAGGAAACAGCCTGGACGAGTATTGCAACCTCTTTCCATACCGGAGTGGAAATGTGATAATATTACTGTGGACTTTTTCATGGGGCTACCAAAGACACGTAGAAAGAACAATGAAATATGGGTAATTGTTGATCACATTACAAATTCAGAACTTTTTCTTTCTTAAAGAGAAGATATACCACTGGAATGTGTAGAAAGACTATATATTGATAAAGTTGTGAGACTTCATGGAGTACCCCTATCGATTGTTTCTGATCGTGATCCCCATTTTACTTCAAGATTCTGCAATAGTCATCAGAAGTCCTTGGATACTGAACTTCGTTTGAGCACTGCCTACCAACCTCAAACAGATGGACAATCTGAACAGACTATTCAAACCATAGAAGAAAGATTGAGATCGTGGTTACTTGACTTTTAGGGTATGTTTGATCGATATTTACCTCTAGTTTAATTTTCCTATAACTTTATCTTCCATTGAAGTATTCAGACGACACCATATAAAGCATTGTATGGAAAGAGATGTCGCACACCAACCTGTTAGGATGACGTTGGTGAAATAAAACTCATAGGCCCAGAACTGGAGGAGGAAAAGGTAGAAAAGGTGAAGGTAATCCAAAACCACATCAAAGCAGCTCAATGTAGGCATAAGAGCTATGCCGATAATTGAAAGAAGGATTTGGAATTTTAAGTAGGAGATCATGTTTTCTTGAAGGTATCTCCATGGAAGGGAGTTATACGTTTCTGTACGAAAGGTGAATTGAGTTCTAAGTACATCAGACCTTTCGAAATTATAGATTTAATTGGTGATATAGCATATCGTTTGGAAATGCCGCCAAATCTCTCCAAAGTTCACGATGTGTTTCACATATCACTGTTGAGAAAATACATGCCTGACCCGATGCATGTACTCACCTATGAGGAATTAGAACTGGAACTTGATGTGTCTTATTGCGAAGAGCCCATTAGGAATCTTGAAACCAGAGAAAAACTGCTGAGAAACTAGACGACTTGTCTGGTAAAAGTTCTATGGAGAAACCATAAGATGGAAGAGGCAATGTGTGAACCCGAGGAACTTATGATGAACAATCACCCGAGTATTTTCATGCGGTATTATTCTAGAAATATAGAGGATGAAATTATTTGAAGTAGGAGAGAATGTAACACCCCAAGCTTCCAAGATATGCTTCTCTTTGAATAATCTAGTAGCGTGTGTTGTACACAACTTCGAGTTCTAACACACACCACAACTAATCAAACTTGACGATATTAATAGTAATAACCACTTTTTGAATTTTTTAATTTTATCTTTCAAAATGGACTTCATTTTTGGATTCGGAATATGAAAATTAGCTTAGGGTGAATTTTTGTTATTTTTCTGAAAATATTCACTTTTTTATGAATACTGAAAAACTCTGAGTTATAGTTTAAAACCGAATTTTTATTTAAATAATTATTAATTTTATTTAAATTTATTTATGGTCAAAATGGAAACATAATACCTATATATGTTCAACATAATTAATTGGAGATAGTTTAGAATAATTTAAGATATATAAAAATTTTATTGAACTTTTCACAGTATTTTACCCACCTCCTAGGAGAATTTGGAAACTCACGTAAAACATAATTTTACTTCTTCTATGACTGGAATTTAGAAACTCCATGAGACATGTTTAATATCAAAGTGTAAAATGTGGTTGAAGATGGTAAAAATAATTTTTGGTGAATTGTAAATGTTTACTTTTATTTACCACAGTTAAAAGTAAATAGGGTAATTGAGTCTAAAAATGATATTAATATTACCCTAACACATGTCCTAATTCTTTTAGACAATTCTATATCAACTAAAAACAACCTTAGGAATAAGCAATTTTCATTTAGGTCCACTTGGAGTAGATGAGGAAATTTATTATTATTTAATTCAAAGAAGAGTTAAAAGAGTTAAAATCAATGTTTAATTACTAAAACATTTTTAATATAGGGTTATACATAAGATAAATGAGATTATAAATATTAATTATAAATATAAAAATATTTCCTACATAATGGTATTTTATATATAATTTTTAGACATTATATAATTAAATTTATGTATGACAAAATGGTAATGCAGTAATTATCCAATTAATGAAATATTAATATAATTGATATTATAAATATCTAAATAAATGTAATTTGAGACTTTTTATGAATTACACTAATTTTATAGGATAATATGAAATACTATTATTTATTATATAAATTTTTTTCGAAGTAATAATGCTGTTATGAATTTATCAAAAAACAAAATACCTAATAGTGGCAAAATTGACATAAATTAAATATTATATTATTAACTGATATTATATTCATAAAATTCTAAGGTTCGGCCAAAGGACTTATTTAATGATTTTTTATCATTAATGGACCAGTTGGGGGTCTCTTTGATGTTTATAGTAAATTATTATCCTTATAATATAAAAATACAATGAGACATGGTAAATGGTAAATTAATTAACAAAGAGTTAAAACTAAAAGATAAGGTTAATAATGTAACCCAAAACTATCTAAAACTTAATGGTTGAGTTTTTTTCGACCCATCCCCACATTATACTAGAAATAAGTCAGTTTTTAGTTATTAGAAACCGAATATTTTTATAGTACAAAATAATATTTCTTTCTTTTCCAAATGTGCCCCTCACCCCTCTTATAAAAGGGAACTCCCCCTTCTCTCTAATTCAGACCTTCATACCCTTTTTTCTCGGCCAAAACCAGCACAAATAACTTAAAAACTTTCCTCACTTCATCCTAATTTCATTATTTTGATTATGAAGCAAACCTAAGGATCCCTTTTCATCAATTCAAAAGGAAGAACCCGAAAAAGAGGTAATGTTTTCACCACCCTCTTTCAAGTTCCTTTCTTTTTCAACTTCTTATTTCTTTGTTTTCCCCATTATAAAATAATAAATCTAGAATCTTATATATAATTTGATGTTATTATAAATATGGTACAACCATATTCAGTATTATATCCATCTTTTCAATGACATGTCACTATACGTGCGTACGTACGACTTACCGTCTCAACGTCGTGGTGTAATTGTTATTCAAAATATTATTATTTGGATGCTTATAATAATGATGTGTAATTCATGTAAATAATAAATATAACATGATAATTATTCTTTATATATTATATAGTATCCAATTATATATTATTTTAATATCAAATGTGTGATATTGTCACTCGTGTGTACGTACAGACAACCGTCTTCACGAACACGATAAGATTTATTCCCCATCGTATCCATTCAATTGTAACTATCATTTGACGAATAAAAATAATTTTTAAGGACTTGATATCATTATGTATGTCAATAATATATAACTAATTCATAAAAAACATGTCTACATAACAAATCATATAATATAAAACGAGAAAGTTAACACCCAAAATGACGTTAATACTAAGATATTATTAACAAAACAATGTTAAAAGATCATATGTGAAATCATATTAATGTATATTATTCATGTATAATTTAATAACAATTATTTCACCATTATATAGGATTTTGACCTACCCTTAACCAAGTGAAAGTACAAGATAATGGTTTATTTCACAATCTCTTCATTATCCGAGGTTGTTTATACGTTATTATCTACTGGGACCTCTTTATCATCCACATCCATGTTTCATAAAGATGAATTTAAAATCATTATTAATATTTTATAGACTATGGTTTAAAGTCATTTATAACTTTGTTTACTTTTTATAAAATTTTTATAAAGTAATATTTTAGTCGTTTTCCAAACAAGGTCCATATTAACCTTTTCGACGGAATTAAGGTAAGAATGTCTTTTTTAACTTATACGGCGGGGGCGGCTATTTTCCACCATTATAAAATCGTCGAAGCATCCCTTAAAAGATTAAAATAATATTTTCAAAGAAAATTTATTGTTTTATTATTATGTGAATTTTAGATGATTTAAAAAAAGAGATATTTCTCTCAAATAGTTTTGATTTAATCTATGTCAACATCATTGGATGGATTTGAAACTTATTTGAATGTGATTTATTATGATACGAAACATCTATACTGTATTGAAGGTTTTGTGATATGTTTGATTATGGATGTGTAATTTTTATACCATTCATGGTTTATAGATAAATTATTGATATTTTGTTTTCTAGTTTTAATATGAATGTTTATGTTATGTTTAAACATGTTCATATAAGGAATGAATTAGACTTAATAAGAGACAGGTGGAGCCCGCTATAGCTCCACGATGCATCGATAGGTCTCATGAGACAAAATAGTGTCTTGGAACAAGTCCTTGAAAAAAATCATATTTGTATTCTTGGCCCAAGGCCTTGACTATGTGGTTATGATCGTATGGAATTATGCAGTCCATCATTATGAAAGTGGTTATTGATATTGCATGTGATTATTCGACTAGTAGAATATCCATGTGAATAAGTAAATAGAATTATTTCATTTTATCTTTTCCATGTTATTCTTAAGTTCAAGTTTAAAAGGATTTTGTTTTATCTATACATTGCTTTAAATGTTTAAGCTTATTTATGAATGTTACCGCTATATTGTTATCCTTTCTGAGAATCTGAGCTCACCCCTTTCAATGTTTTATTTTTCCCAAGATGTGAAGAAGTACTTTATGAATGGCTTGCAGGGATAGTATAAGGGCATATGACAGTGGAGAAAAGATATTGTTGTAGTTTTCACTTTATGATGTAATGTAAATTTTATGAATGTATATAGTGATTATAAGGCTATAAAATTAATCTGTTTTTTGAGACATGATCTTTTGTTATCATTCCAAAGTTATGTAATAATGCACTGACTCCGTATAACTGGGGCCGGGGCGTTACACACAATCAAAACATTTTTCTTAATTTTCTTTATAAAATGAGTTGTATTCGTAGTCTTTTACCATAATTGTTTTGTAATAGAAATCATGTAATTCTTTCATACCATCTCTAATAGATTTTTTATGTCCATATTATTCTCTGTTATTTCTTAAAACATATTCATTATGTTTTGTATCATCAAAACCAGGAGGTAGTTCAACATAATATTCCTCTTCAACGTATCCATTATTAAAAGTAAACTTCACTTCCATTAGAAAATGTTTGAAATGAAATAATGCTGCAAAATGAAGTAAAAATTGAATAGATTATTGTCTATCTACTGAATAAAAGGTTTCTTCATAGTCTACTCTTTTTTTTTGATTATATTCCTAATCCACTAATATATCATTATTTATTACAATGACTCCATTTTTAACCCACATATTTCTGAAAACCCATTTTACTCCAATTAATAATGGTTCCTTAGGTATTTGAACCAAGGTCCAGACTATATTACTTTCGAATTAATTTAGTTCATCTTTCTAGGATTTAATCGAGTCATAATCACATAATTCTTCATCGATTCTCTTTGGTTCTAATTTGGATAGAATGATAAATTCTTTACATAATTTCTTATGGAACATATGGTTTTTATTGATTGATTTACATCACTAATGATACTATCACTGAGGTGTTTTTTAAGAAACACATTATTTTTGTTTTTAAAACATGTTAATCAACATATGGTCGAAAATATTCTATGTTAAATGATTTAGAAATATTTTATTATCCATTTTCCATAATATAATAATTTTATATCAATGGATCATAAATATTTTTTTAAAATATATCAATGGATGTTGTTTTAGGATGTTCAAAAACGAAAGAATCAGTTTCATCAAATTTTACATGGACTATTTCATTAATAGTACATGTATTATTATTAAAAACTCTTTAGGTCTTAGAAGTAGTGGAGTATCCTAGAAAAATTTCATCAATATATTTGGGGGAATTTTTTTAAAGTTATCTTTAGTATTAATGTTAAATAATTTTCAACCTAATAAATTGATGTAAAAATTTCTAGGTTATCAAACAAGTTCAAAAGTCATAAAGTGTTTTGTAAAGAAAATTTATGTTTAAAAAAATATTTAATGTATAAAATTAGTACTAACATCATCTGCACAAAAGTGCTTAGAAATAGAATATTCACTCATCCTAGTTCTAGTAATCTCTTGAATAATTAGATTTTATCTTTCATCAACACCATTCTATTGAAGATTTCTTGGAGATGAGAAGTTATGAGTAATGCCATTTTTACTAAAAAAAGTATAAAAATATGAATTTTTAAATTATCAACCATGATCACTATAAATAGTTATCAAATGAATATTTTTTCATTTTTCATTAGCGATACAAAAGATTTGAAATAAGAAAAAACTTCTGATTTATTTTTATGAAAATAGTCCCATGTAAATACAGTGTAATCATCAACTAAGACAAATACATAATATTTTCGTCCATTACATCTAATTTTTATTGGACTAAAATGATCAATATGCACTAACTATAATTTATCATAAGGTGAGACTTCACCAATTGATTTAAAACATTATTTATGTTGCTTTCCATATTTAAAAGGAAAAAAGACTTTTGAAGTCCCAAATATATTCTCTTGTAGATCTATAAAAATATTTTTATTGATCATTTTCAATTGTTCCTAAGGTTACAGAGTCCTAAAATTCTAGGCAATATCCAATATGGATCATCCATTGTGCTAAGTCAGTGTATATCTTGGCTTTTATGGTTACCAATTTTTAGTGGGTATACAATCTCATGGTTATGGACTAAATGAATAATCTATTCCTTGGAATTGTGTAATAATAATTTATCATTCATGAAAATTATAAGGTATACCTAATTACATAATTTACATATCCTAATGAGGTTTTTTCTATGTCCCTGAATAAGAAAAACTTTTGAAATCATTTTTTTCCATGATGAACAATGTTAACTATACCAACAATTTCTCCCTAAGAATTATCTCCCAAAGTTATTCTTCCTCCATTCATCTTGATAATCAATTTAAATATGATTTTGTTACCAGTAATATTTGGGGAATATCCACAATCCATGTACCTTGTATTTCTATTGGCACTTTCTATATATTTATAAAAATAAATGACATAGAGTTTTAGAATCCAAACGTTCTGGGATCTGGAAGTTGCGGAATGTAAAATTTTATGAATCCACATTTAATTAAAAAAAATTATTTCTAAAAACCTAATGATTCGGTTTTATTTAAAAAACAATTTCATCCCAATTTCCACCACATTGACACTTTTTGAAAAATGGGGCACATTGGGGAACAGAATAGTTGTTAGTAAAAATAGGTTTGGAGTGCGTATAACCAATTCTGGAATATTCTTTCGATGATGAATATGAGAATACATTTTATCAAATTAATTCCTTACTTAGGTAAAATTTGATACATTTTTTTAAGGAACAAATTTCATATTTTAGTCTAATGAATAAATTCTTATCCTAAATGTTATGAATTTTTGGAACTGAGTTTTTCTCTAAAAACGTTTTCTTGTAAATAATATTTTCATGATTTTTAGAATGACTATCCTTCTCAGAATTAAATTACTTATGGTTTCTAGAAATAAATTACAATTAAGTTGTTTTATAATCAGGAACCATGGATTTAACTGATACTTTTTTGGTTAAAAAATTAATTCTTGAATATTCTTTTACAAACTTCTCTTTTATTTTACAATTTTTATTCTCATAAAATATATAAATACTAGACACTTATTTATAAGAATTATATGAGTTATCTTAATTAGAAGAAGATTCTTCATATAAGGACCAATAATTTTTATCATCAATATAATTTTCATTAAAAGATACATTAGTTAGAGATTCAGCATTGGGTGTCTTGTCCATTATACAATGATTTTCAATGGGTAGTTTTACAAGTAGACCAAGATACTTCTAACTAGAAGATTCATATTATAAGGATTCATTAGATGAGACAACACCACTAGAACTCCATGTATCATTACCCTTCAATACGTTCTTTCCATTATATGTTTAATATTTTTTTTGATCCTCTAAGAATGAATTTTTTTCAATCGTTTATTTTGAGCATGGGGAAATCTGGCGAGATGTGTCCAAATATTTTGCATTCATAGCATGTTACTTCTGAGGCTTTCTTTTGCTTTATTTATTTATTTTTATATTTATACTGAATTACATTCATTCCCATAATCATATTCATCCTTCTAGTAATATTATTTAATTCATTTTTAAAATTTTCAATTTCACTAGACTCAGATAGAACATTGTCATTCTTAGACATAGATCATGTAACCCTTTAAGGATTACTGAGTTTAGTACTAGTATATGCTACACATACATTTAAATTTTTCTTATCATTCATATATATATATCATTTTTAATTCTTTTTTCATGGTGAGGAAGAGTTCCAAAAATTACATCAATAGTTATATTAAAATCCTTACAGTTCTCACTAATAGATCTATTATTGGATTCTCACTCATTGGTTATAATATCTATAACCTTGTCCATAATAATTTTATCATATAGACATATTTATCCCAAAAATTTGTTTTTGTTTACATTGGTCATGAATCATTGTTTAAACGTGCAAAATGGTTCTCCATACGGTAAAAAAACCCATGATATTATGCTCGGAACAATTATCTTCTTATTTTTATAACTATAGATGTACCAAAGAGTGTGACATAAAAATTCTTCTTGATTCGATGGAATGCATTACATGATGAAATATTTCTATATATATTCATAGTCATGGAACACAACAATGTATTTCTTATATTTTAATTTAGTGGATATTCATGTTTTACTTGGTTGGTGATGGTTCTTACTTACTTATTTGGAATTTTTTATTCTCTAGTAAGAAAAAAAATTATCCACTCTAGTGTTATTAATAAAATCCTTCATTCTGTCTCTCCAGTACTCATAATCATTTCCATCAATGATTGGTAGTCTGGTATGATTTAAATTATCAATGGAACCAACATTTATACCTTCCATTATATAAGAACATACCTTCCATTACTGTCTAAAAAATATACCAACTATACATAATATATTTTATTATGAATGTTACTTTATTTTCTTGAGAAATTATTATTTCATGATTCAGTACTCAATAATAATATTTATTAACAATGGATAATGTTTATTAATTAAATTTATCATTAAATAAATGTGAAATATATTTTAAAAAATGATTCTGGTGGAGCCATGTTTTTTATATCCCTCAATACATAGACATGTATAATCATAAAAACTAGTTTTCATTCCAAATTAAATAGGTTTTAGTGTACTCATAAACATATTTGAAAATATCTTTACACAAGGCCGTGATCATAATGGACAAAATTATTCTTTTCATTCCCCAAAAAAATATTTATTATTATCCTAATGATTGGTATATTTATATTATATATGGATTCTTTTTTTATAATGTTATTGATTAAATGGATTTTTTTTCATTTAATTACCAATACAAATTGATTATTCCTTATTTAATCATGAAATCTTTAGATTTATGTAACCCCTTCAATGAAATTGATGTCTCCATTATTTTTATCTTTTACGTAGGATATGAATAATGAATCTTTGATTGAGTATCATAGATATAAATTATTTAATTTTAGAAAATTTTATGTATTACATCCAACATAAAATGAAATTATGGTATCTAGGTCTTCAATAATATAAGTCAATTCAATTCATGGTGATGTGATCCCTTTTACATTATATCAATGTAATAATGTAGACAGTCACTCCATATAACTATATTATAGGTCATTAAATGAATATTATTAAGGGTTCACAGATTTTTAGTAGATATTGATGAAAATATTTTCTTACATTTAACTTTTGAAAAAGTTAATTTTCATTTATAATCACCTAGCTAGTAATAAGGCACAAAATTCCAAGAATTTCAAAAACATCATTTATTTGGATTTATGGAATAAAATTAAGATAATCAACATGAGGAAATACACATATGCTCTTCTCAAATCCATGGTGATTAAGATGTTTTGGGATGAGGATAGTATGGTGGGTATTATTTCATCCATTCCTGTAATTAATAATGATAATTTCATAAATAGGAAGAGGAAGGAAGATGACTCATGAAAGAGTGGTGGAACACAGCTACATTATAATAGTGATTTTTTAGCATATTTTATGGAAGAAGGAGGTCCTCCAATTTTAATAAATGGAATATGATGGAATTATCAAAAAAAAAATCTGAGTCCTATTATTATATGTCATTAGTGTGTAAATATGTGTAACTTTTAGAAGATCTGTGTTAGGGTGTTATAGAATGGTTCACATTGGGATGTGGAATAGACATCTGTTAGGACCGAAGGGACTATTAGGGGTCCTCAGTAGTATCATATGACCCCACAAAATTTGGATACCCTAATGAGCCTTATTACATGTGGGTTAGGTCATAGTCCAAAAACAATAAGAATATATAGAATAGACTTGGTTCCAAATGGAGGTGGTTGGGGACCATCAATTTTTGAAAGTCCTTTCATCCTTACATATATTATATTTACCGCCTTGAATTATATGGGTTGTTCCCATTCATTTATATCTATTAAATTTGGTATTAGGATTTACATATAGGTAAATATAACTTTTCAAATGCTATATTAGGAAACTCAATGTAATGAATTTGAATCATCAAATAATTATAGGATGTCCATTAATTGTCTTTTTTCTATAGATATTATATGATATTACATGATCATTGAGATGGAAATATTCAATATTATTATTATCAGTGTCTGGATGACTAGTTACCCAATACACATTGATTGAAATAGAAAATTTTTTACATTTAATATGACCTATGGGGGTAGGTTTATGAATAATGACGAATGGGTGTATAGATAATAAGAATAATAGACATGAGAAATAGATGTGCTATTATAATGAAAGTATTAGGTTTGGCTCTCTTGATAGAGCATGATGTAGCCTCTTCTATTCCTCTAACGGTGGAACATTATCATGATATCTTTTAAAATTACTTTTTAGGTCTCCAACCCGAAATAGGACTACACATTGAGAATTAAATAATACTAGGATTTCATCCTATATAGATTTCCTAGTATTGTATGGATTCCAGTGAGCTAAAGCAACTCAAAGTAAAACTTATGGATTTAGTGGGAAAAAGATTTATGAAACCAATAATTTATACATTTGCTGCTCTGTTATTTTTTTCAATGATGGAAAATGATATTAGTAAGTAATTAGTATAATAAAATAATCTATAAAAAGTGACAATGAGGTATCGATATTCACATTCACTGTTTGATGACTTTATTGACTACATTTTGCAAGTCAATTGGTTCTCCAATATTAAATTACGGTGAAGATAGAACCATATTAAAGTAAGAGAAGAGGTTATTTTGTTGTTAACTATCAGTATTAGATAAGGATGATATGATTACATTGAAATTCCATTCTGTTTGTGAAATGAATAAACAATGTTATTGACTATCATTAATAGGATATGACATCTATATCTCGACAACTTAATTGTGTTTTTCTTAAGGATATCTCAATATACTCATGATCAATATAAATATATGCAATGTGTAACGCCCCAAAACAATCTACCCAGAGTGGGTATATTATTAAATAATTTTGGAATGATCACATGAAATCATGTCTCAAGATACCGATAAGTTTAGTAGACTTGGATATACTAGATACATACATTTGTTTTACATTTCCTCATGAAATAGAATGATCAGGAACATTGTGTCCCCCTTGAACAAACTCTTATCCATTAGCTTATCCCTAGAGGTCAATAAAAATATATGTGTTCACATACCAGTAGAAGGAATACATAAGAAAGTGGTAATATTAGATGATCAGTATGAATAACAATTTAACTGAAACTATTATAAATAAGCATAATCATTTAAGGAAATGTATAAGACTAAAACACAAGACACTTCATATTAATCTTCTGCACCATATGGAAAATATAAATAACAAAAAATCAATTTACTTAACCACATTTTTATTATACTATTCGAATAATTACATGTAATATCAATAGATAATATTAGAATGGTGGAATTCATAATTCCATAAATCATTCCCACATAGTCAGGGCCCTGGGCCAAGACTAAAAATAATAAATTTTCAATGCCTTGTTCCATGAAAATAGTTTTTGTAATGATACAAACTGATAAAACGATGAGCTATAGTCTGTTTCACCCATCACTTTCAGTGTCCAATGTAATCCTCGTATGAAAATTTTGAATCATAACATTAACATTTGTTTTAAAACATTCATATGAAATGTGAATACATTAACCGTAAATCATGAATGTTATAAAAATATCACATACACAGTCAAACATATCATAAAACCTTCAATACAATGTGGAATATTTTATCACAATAAATGAACATCAAACAAGCATAAAATCCAACAAACAAAATTGATGTAGATGAAATTAAAACTATTCCAGGGAAATATATCATTATATTTAGAAATAATTTAAAAGTCATTAAATTGTAAAAGAAACATTTATTTTTAAAATATTATTATAAACTTGTAATTGAACATTCAATTGTGTATAATGACAAAAAATATCTGCACCTGTTGCATATGATAAAAAACATTCTTTCCATAATTTTTCAAAAAGATCATAAAGTGCCTTGTTTTGGAAAACGACAAGTAGATTACATTAAAAACATTTTATAAAATGTCAAAAAAATTGTATAAATAACATTATACTATATTCATGGAAGTAGGGAAAATATATTGAAATACATTTTTTTGAAACACAGCTGTGGATGATAATGATGTCCCAGTAGTTACTTACATATAAACAACCACAGATAATAAAGAGATTGTAAAATTAACTATAACCAATTTTGAAACATAAGAAACATGCAACCAATGAATGAAGGATCATTCAATGAAGATATAAATACACATAAATTGAAGTGTATTATAAAAATAATACAATAATGGGAAGTACACAAACCACACAAATTGAAATAGTGTCAAATATAGCATGAATCTGAGGGGAAAAAGGTAAGATAAATACTACATACCTTGTACTTTTCCTTAGTCGATGGTATGTTAACCTCCTGTATAATAGTTAATAGTTGTTATTAAATTATCCAAGAACCACATAACTGTATATGATATCAGATATCATTCTCTAATATTTTATTATTAATAATATTTCTGTAGTATCATTGTTTCCAGTGTTAACTGATTTGTTTTCCATTATATGTTATGTTACGTAAGTCATGTTTCTTTAGGGATATGTTGTATTTGATTCATATCCAGAATTATATTATTTTTTAAAAAGTGTTTTTATTCATAAAGTAAAAATAATTATTGAATTATTACGATGGTGAAGGAATATCATCGTGTTTTTGGAGACGATAATCGATACACACGCATGAGCGAAAATATCATTCTATTTCTGGTGAAATCGTATGTAATTTGATGGTATATAATATATACAAAATCATTAAAATTTTGTATTTATTATTTACATCAATTATACTCATTATTATACCTATCCAAACAATGAAGTGTTGAATAACTAACTACGCCACGTCATGGAGACTGCAAGCCATACGTACACACATATGGTGAATTTGTAATTAATTAGATGGATAGAATAATGAATATAATTTTACAATATTTATAATAACATAAATACTTGTATAAGGTTATTGAGTTTTTATATTTGGTATGGTAACAAAAAATAATGAGGATGTGGAATATTAAAAGAACATTGAATTAGGTGATGAAATTATTATCTCTTCTTCAGGTGCATCCTTTTGATCTGATTAAAAGGTCATATTAGGATAGATATATGATCAAATTAAGGCCTCCAGGATGATGTTAAGGTATTTTGGAGGGGATTTTAGTAGGTTTTGGACATTTCAAATGGCTTTGGAGGTGTGAAATTAGACAAGAGGATTTACCATTTTATTAGAGAGGTGATGATCACTTTAGGAAAGTTATGAAATTTTATTGTATTATAAAATAATTTTTGGTTTATAATGCCTCCAAATTGATTTCATTCGAGTCTCCGGTGTGGATGGATCAAAATATTCTCACACTATAGGTTTTACACGATTTTAGGTCACCTTATTAACCTTATATTTTAGATATAATTCTTTGTTAAATAGTTTAACTTTTACCATGTCTTCTTGTATTTTTATATTACGTGGTTAATACAATTATTATAAAATTACAAGAGAACATAAAGTGGATAATTAATTACATATCAATAATTATATATTTCCTTTGTCCTAATCATATATTTTTAGAAATAATATAACATTTAATAATATATTATTAATTTTTAAAACTCATTTATGACAATTATGACACTATTTAGTATTAGGTTTTTTTGAAAGTCAAAAAAACATGATTACATCCAAAAAATTAAATTAAATCAACCCTTAAAATTTATATTAACCTTAAAAACTATTTTAATGCATCAAAAGTTTCAATTTAAATTTACTATTATATTTATAATATCATTGATTTTAATCATTCATTAATATGGTAATTACTGCATCATCATTGTTTCATAAATAAATATAAATATTTAACGTCTAAAAATCATAAATAAAATACCATGATGTAAAAAGTTTATCGTTATAATGTATAATTTAAGTAAAATTTATATTATGTAGAACACTATATTAAAAATGGTTTAGTTATTAAACATTGAATTTTACACTTTTAACTCTTCTTTAAATAAAATAATAATAAATTTCATCATCTATTCCATGTGGATCAAATAAGAACACAATTTATTCTTAAGGATGATTTTTGTCGAATGACACTTGTCTAATAGAATTAGGACATGTTTTAGTGTAATTATAATATCATTTTTTCAATTAATTACCCTATTTACTTTTATCCATGATAAATAAAATTCAATAGTTACTATTCATAAAAAATTATTTACATTATATTTAACCACATTTTACATACTTATTCCAACCATGTACCTTAGATGTTTGAAATTCAATTTATAGAAGTGATAAATTTATGTTTTCTGCAAATTTTCAAATGTTCATAGAATGTGGGTAAATGATGTTACAATGTTTAATTAAATTTCAGACATCTAATCATATTTTAAAATGGATCCAATGAATTCAAATTAACTAATATAGGTATTTTGTATCTATTTTCGCATTAAAATAAATGTAAATAAAATAATAAATATTTAAATGAGATTTGGTTTTAAACAATAAAGTAGTGTTTTTCACTCTTCATAAAAAATGGTCGTTTTCCAAAAATTTCCCAAAATTACCCCTCAAAAAATTTTGATATTTAGAATTTAAAAATGAATTCTGTTATACAAAATATATGACATGTTAGTTACATTAATTAATTTTAAATTAATTCTTGTTGTGATTACCAAAAAGAAGGGACTAAAGAAGAAAAATCTATCAACAAATTTCCATGTGATTATATACATTTTTAATGTGAAATTAAATCAAATGACAAAAATTTTATAAAATGAAAATAATATAATCTATATATACTCTAAAACCAATTAAGATGATAATCATACAATATAAATAAATTTGGTGAAAAGGCAGTTTCAAATTAAAACGTTGTACTTTTCACTATAATTAAAAAATGAAACATCTCATAAAATTATCAATGGTTCACCCTAAAATAATATTTGGTATTATGAATTCAAAAAATAAGACATTTTCCCGAAATTTAATTTATAATAGTGAATAAAATTAAATTTATTATTATTCAAAAATGGACAAAAGAAGTATTCCTTTTATCAAAATAGCACATATATTTTAATGAAACATATACATTTCCTTATAAATATGGTTCAATTAATTGATTGAATTATAAATGACATTAAAAATTTATTTGTTAATATTTATATTAATATATTTAATTGTTATGTTATTAATATATCATTTGAATATTTAATGTGTAGTTTCACATAAACTCAATCTTCCATATAATGTAAGCCAAGTCAGTGTTTCATGAAGTATGAAATATTTATTTAAATTAATGACATAAATTACTAAGAAATAATGGAGGTTACACAAGGATCCATTCCATCATACTGATCTCATTTTAAGAACATTATCTTTATAAAATATTATTAAGGCTTCATTTTTGTATTCAATAATTATATTTCCATGGGCATGTGATCTGTGAGGCAAGAATTTATGTGCACCCATAATACATAGATGTTGTGTTATAATGGGGACACCACATGAATTAGTTTGAGATTATGTATTTTATTGAATTACATATTTACTACAGATGGATCATACATGAATTATCATATTTGGAATCTCTTATGACTTAGAGTAAAAATAATAGAGGGGTTATTGAGTGTATAGATCATTATATAGAATAATTCCTATAGTTGAAAAGAAAATTGAAAAAACACAAATCAAGAGTAATAGAGGATTAGGAATAGATATGTACCTTGTTTCAATGTGGCAAATTTTAGGATTCCACGTTCTTATAATTTAGATGAACTAGGTAGCAGGTTATGAGTCACTCTAGTTTCAACCTCATGAGATGAACCACCTAACTCATGGCATGGAGTTTAAAACATTGTTTTTGTCTCTAATGTTGTGTTGAAATTATCTCTTTGGTGAATAGTTTTTATTTCCATGGACAACAAGCGAATATCACATATCATACCACTATAGGTTCTAAACATTATCTAAATGTTTTTTTGTGTATATTTACATACATTTTACTTAAATATATCCTATAATCTGTTTAATTTTTTCTTCATTGTATATTATCTCAATATGAAAACACCATAGAAACACGACTATAGAGAGCAGTATTCATATGATAAATGGGATCTCATTAGTATAATTATTAATTTATTTTTTATTCAATAGTAGAACATGGATTCCTGACATGGGAATTATTGGTTATCACTTCTACATTAGTGGACTAGTTTAAGGACGACAAATAATTAGATCTAGAGTGTGCAATGATGTGATAATGATTTGTAGATAGTGATCATGATCTAGGTTATTTAGTAGATGATGAAAATATAATTCGAATACAATGGAGGTTTGTAGTGCCTACCTTGTTGAGATATGATCTTATAAGAATCTCCAATTTTTAAAACATGAAGTGCATATATTCCACACCATGATCGTTGTACAATACGTCTTGTTCCCTAGTGACCCCCTATGAGAAATATCCAAGGAGAAATGTAGAAGTTCAATGAATAGGCATATGCATGGTGTAGTGGGTCAGAACACATAGTATAATGGCTTAAGAACCTCACCTACCTATGGTGGAGGCCATGGTGAGGTAAAAAGAATAATATATTTGGATCATTACAAATGTGTTATCCAAGTCATTAAAACTAATCCCATGTTCTCGAAACCACCAAGACTATAGTGGGGGTCGTGGTTACGGTCATGCTAGAGTTTGAAAACGTCGAACTGAATGTTTTTTTCATGATTATTTAAAATTTACAACTGAAAATGCATTAAAAATCATATATAGAATTCGAATTCCATTTTAATTTAATTATTACTTCTACTAATCAATAGATGATCCTTCCCTTAACTGTTCCATGGAATGAGATGAATTCCACATAACTTTCATAATATTTTAGGATATTTATTTGTTGAATCCATGAATGATTTTTTTTTCACCAGCAAACCATACTGATTCCTTCATACTAGTGGGGTTTTTTATGTTATTATATATTCATGGGGATCTGGGGTCCTCCTTTATAATAATTGTTCTCAGGGAGATGAGTTATTATCCTTGAAATGGTCCAAGATCTTGTGATGTTAACAAATTTTGGGATCTATGTTCATGTAGATATAATCCATCATCATATTTCATTATTGAGTATGATTATATATCCCTTTTTCTGTTAATATGTAATCGACTTTAGGGATCCTTTATGCATGAGTTTGATCTTGTGGTGGAGATGTGAGATTTTGGAATCAAAACTAGTCAAATATTTACATTAACCTCATAAATCATAAGTTATGATGATCCTTTCAATGTATAGGCCATATATATGATTTTTGGTTTCATATGGGGTAGTATGACTATGTACTTTTTCACGTTGTTTGATGTTTGGTCACATGTGTGTGCTTGTGTTGCCAGTGAAACATTGTTTGATGTATGATCAGAATTACGTTTTGTTGTATCACTTTGGGAACTATTAGAGTATTATCAAGTGTGTGTGACTATAGATATTTGTACACGTGACTATTATACCAATTTTTCCTTTTTTATATTCTTATTGTGTGTGATTAATGAAATTTGGATGTTTTACATCTTATAGAAAATGATTGGTGGATGATCATGGATTAGTTAGCACATACATGGTGATTTTTTTTAACAAATGTGGAAGAAAAAAATATAATAAGATAGAGGAATGGTTATGATAGACATGGTGTTTTACCTAAGGTGGTGTTCAAATTTAATGACCATCTGTGTTAACCTAGGGTAGAAATAGGGTATGATGACACTATGGTCTGACCTAGGATTGTGATGGGGTTTGACGGAAATGTTTCTAGAATAGAAGAATAATTATTCTTTTGGATATTATGTGAAATTATCATTATTTCCTCTATGAGAGACATGTGGTGACCATATGGTCAACTCTAGTATATTACTTTTGAAACTAATATCAATTCATTATTGGGATAAAGTTTGTAAGAGAAAGGATATGTTGTGAAATGGTTAGTGACTGACTACAAAATAATGTAATATTTGATGTTTAGTCAACAATTTAATTATTTTCAGGTCATACAATGTTATGCACATGTACTTGTTTTTGGGAGAATTGGAATTCTCCTACTAAGTATATACTACAACCCTGAAATGAAATATTGATGTAGATGAAAACAATATAATTAGGGATTTAGAGAAATTAAAGGCCTTATCAAAAAAACATGGTGATAGAGTATGATGTTTGGTTGAGGAATCATGATATATTACTATGCGATATAGTAGTGTTTTATTTAAATACATGTTATTCTCATTCCCTTTTTCAACCATCAACTTTTTCTATACGAGATTTTTTATTTTGAAATTATAAAGATACATTCCATACCATTTGTTAAAGAATTTTTTAATTATTATTTTTTATCCTATGTTACTAGTTATATGTGTCATTACTGATACAGGGGGTATGAATTCACCACTAATGGTGTTCAAAACGTAGCTTCAAGATTGAAGCCTCTTGTGTACATGGAGGGTCACATGAGGCCTTGTGGTAGTCATGTTGGGATCTAATTATTGGGCTTATGGAATCATTTGTTGTTTCTTTAATACAACTCCATATATATTTTTCATTCATGACTGTATAAAATAATTGATGTTTCAAGGGACATGGGGTATAGATAGAGACTAAATATTTCATACAATGAATGTTTAGGATGGTGTCTCACCTCCTATGTTTAGTTATGTTATCTATTTCACTTTGGTGGATTATGATCTCCAGGTGACTATTTTCTCAAGGGATGAGGCTGTAGGTTAAGCACTTATAAGGAAATGGGTAGGTCTCATGGCATGATATATGATGAATTTAACCAGGGACATGTTTTTTTGGGATATATGGATGGATGAGAGAATCATTAGCCTAGGGATGATAGATGATATGTAATTTAATCTCATCCCTGGTGAGTGACACCCCCATGAAATTTTTCTATGGATAAATTAGTAGTTTTAGATTATGATTCCTTTAGGAATATACAAGGTGTGAAGGAAACAGGTTTCCCCCAAGTGGTGGGATACAATATCACCCAAATAAGATGTGAGATAAGACCTTGGTGTTAGGTGTAGGCTTTCTATGGAGATGGAATCAAGATGATACGAGGTGTATATTATGTGGTTTTCTATTTTCCCTTTGTAGTGGAATGTGGAGTGTTGAGTGACCATTATTGGGAAGACCAGTCCTTGTGTTTTGGTTGTGGATGAAATTCTCAGCTGTGGCATCCTTGATTATTTAAGGGAATTAACTAGTATCAATGAGAAAACACTGTGTGGGTGGGGGTATATGATCAAATGTATTCCCTAATAGGAAAGAGGATATTTTATCTAAATGGAAAAAGATCTTGAGTAACTAGTTAAAAGGGATTTGTTAACAAATTTTTTGATATATTTTAGACAACTTTTCTTCATGTGAAAACCATATAGAAATAAGGGATGGGCCAATGTGTTTGACATATCCATGGACTCTATGGGTAGGTGTCGGTGTGCTTATGACTGTCCCAAAACATTCAGGGATGTGTTGGTATGCTTTTGACCTACAAGGATTCTAGGGGGATGGTTTAATATTCTTATTACCTTACATTAACAAGAAAGGATTTTCTAGTGTGGATGATGGATCATTACAAATATTCTTTTCTAATGGAAGTTAAATCCCATGTGTGGATAGTTCATGGGCTGATATGAGATACGTCTGATATTCTCTTCATTGAGTGATTAAAACGTTATTCATGATGTGGGTATTTGGTTGTACCCTTTTCCTATGAATAACATTTTGATGTTTGGATGTCACAAAACCCTAAGTATTTTAATATTTCTGGGGAATGACTATGATAACAAGATATGAAACAATGTGATGGTTTGCATCATGGAAGCAATGTGAGTATGATTTGGGGGCATGGTTTCCTTATTAGCACATAGTGACAAAACCCCCAGGGAGTTGTGGTGGAATTGTTAGAACATGACATCTTACACTCATGTGTGACATGATTTTTTTTTTCATACATAGACATATATGATGGAGTATACTTGGGGATAATTTTTTGAACCTACTGAGATAAACATTTTACACCATAGACGGAGTCCATAATTTGCATGCATTCCTTTTGTCGCCTTCATGTTCATCATAAGACGTTATGTGGATTGGGATAGTGTAACATGAATATACCAGGAAACCGGGAGTGAATGTCTTATGGATGGTAGTTGGGATAGTGTAAGGGAATTTCATTTTTTGGTTTGGTTTCATTTTGTCAATCGACTAGTCGGTGATTACTATACGTATGATTGTATGAAATAATTATAGAATATATTACAAAATTAGGATTAGCTATGTATGTGTACTATAATATATATAATATATATGATTTTGGTTTTCTTTACACTGTTTCATTGCTCTAATTCAAAGTAATATTCTCTTCATTATATATAATAGAACCTTTCCACTAGTTAACAACTTATGTAATATGGAGAGGTGTGCTTGTGGTTATGCGGGGGCCTTGGACCAAGCACTATCGAATGGTTTTGAGCTAGATGTCATAATTATATTAATTGTATAATTATGAAAACTAGTAGAAATGATAAATAATAATAATTTTAATTATATAATTTTAAATAAATAAATTATATAAATTTTAAATTTAATAAAAATATTAAAACATAACAAGTTAGATTGAATAAATATTAACCATATAAACTAAATAATTATTTAAAATATTTATAACCAATATATAAATATATTTAAATAAATTCTAAAAAATGAATGAATTTTATAGTTATTAATGATTAATATATATATATATATATATAATGAATAAATTTAAAATAATAATACCAAATAAATGAATAAATAATAAAAAATTAGAGAAATAATTATAAATATTTAACAAAAATAACTATGTATAATGTATTAATACATATTAACATTATGATGAATTTAGTTATATTATAAAAAAATTCTAATAAATGTATCACTGACTATATTGAATATTAGTACAAATAAAGTTTTTTATAAATAAATAAATTTTTTAACATTTTTTGGTTAAGATAAATATATAAAAACTAATTTTATCGATATATATTTTTCATAATATATCAATTATTTTATACCTAAAAATATAATATTGTTTGCGCCAAAATATTGCACGAAAGTAAGGGACGGGAAAGAAGGTCGGCATGCCGCCTCGCAATGCATCGACGCGAAGCACCCTGAGCATCGCGGTCTCGCGAAGCTCCAGAGGCGGTAACTCTCCTTGAACGAGTTAGACGTTCGCGAGCCCGCCGCGAAGCTCCGGAGGAGGTAACTCTCCGCGAACGAGTTTGACGTTCGCGAGCACGCTGCGATGCTCCGGAGGCGGTAACTCTCCGCGAACGACTTTGTCGTTCGCGATCGCGTAACGAAGCACCTGAGGCGGTGCGCGAGTTCTGCTTCGCGTCGCCCGTTTTCTATAAATACCGAGCTCCCCCTGAGTCCCGAGGATGGACAATCCGACATTTTGTCTTCTCCTCTCCCGAATTGTGAAGCACCCTTTTCCCCCGGGAATCATGTGCTCTGCGAGGTACTTCTACTTCGCGTGACGCCTTTTCTTTGTCTCGTTTTGAGCCCCTATTCTGAGAGGGATTCCATTTGCGAAGCTCAAGGGAATTCACGAAGGAGGGGGATTCCCAAGGGAACCCGTGCAGCCACTGAGCATTTATGCTTCGCGAAACAACCAACTTGTACTAGTGATCCCTATGCTAAAGCAGGATCGCTACACATCGCGAAGCACACTGCTTCGCAGCACCCTGCTTCGCGAGGCACCTCCTCTTCGTGAGGCAGTGCTCCGCGAATAATGTTCCACTTCGCGAAGCACCCTCCACTCACACCTATGCCCCATGCTAAGGCCAAGGCACTCCGCTTCGCGAAGCACACCCCTTTTCTTGGAAATTCCACTTCCCGTGCAACCCTCCAGGCATGCACGATGTGATTTCCATGTCCCACGGACAATACTACTCGTAGCATTGCTTTTCCTAACGCTTCTTCGCATGGGCACGCTAACGGCTACTACTTCTTCGCATAGCCATGCTAACGTGGACCCCTCGATGGTTCCCCCTACAACCACACTTGACAATGGCCTTGCCAGTACCTTCCCTCCCCCAAGGACCAGAGGGTACCGATTATGTAAGTCCTAGGGGTGTGGAGTGAACCCACCTCGTCTGAGCTGCAGGACGATAAACTGCCAAGAACCACGTCCTTACCACATGACGTTAATCTGTGACCCGACCCCATGCTTCGCACGCAGGGTCCCCCCAGCTCGAACATTTATTACTCCACTCTTCTCCACCGGAGTGGAATCACCCCTCCACAAGGGATGATATCCTCCTTATTGGATCGGCGTATGTTCTTAGGAGAAGGACGACCCTAGTTCCCCAACGGATGGCTGAACTCCTGCATCTCTGTACTTCCCCACTACCAAGGTCAGTGGAGGGCGTGATAGGGAATGAGGCACCAGCAATCATTGGTCCCAAATCCCTCTTTCACTGCGCTTTGCCCCACCTCAGGCCTCAATCCTGGAGTAAGTCCCAACACAATGGGCCGCCTAATGCGTAAGCCCCTCTTCACTTCTCACGGACGCATCCTTCGCGACGTGATTGGAAGGTCCCTACAACCTCTTGTTTCTCACACCGAGCATGACTCACGTGGGTTTAGAGTGAGCACCCACCCTGACCCCCACTCATAGCGAACTATGAGTACTTTGATCCATGTCAAGGCATGGTACATATGAAGCCTCCACGAGGTTCATGCCACACCACTCGGTCGTTTATTCACATCGAGTTTCACCCTCGTCCAACATGATGTTAAACTGCATGCCCTTGTCCCGTAAGACATTAAACTGCACACCCATTTGAACTACGAGGCCTTTGATCCATGTCAAGGCATGGTACGTAGGAAGCCTCGACGAGGTTCAAGCCCACCTGTCATCTATTTCACATCGAGTCCCATTTGCGTCCAACACGACGTTAAACTGCATTTCAGTCCGATGGAAAGCTGTTGTGACCACCCAAACTACGAGGACATTGATCCGTGTTAAGGCATGGTACGTAGGAAGCCTTCCTGAGGTTCAATCCCAACAATCATTGGCCCAGACCGTCTCCTTGTTGGTGTGCCAATCCCCCCCCCCATTTTCACCCGAACTATGAGGAATTTCATCCATGTCAAGGCATGGTACGTAGGAAGCCTCCCAGAGGTTCAATCCCATCCCCCATCGGACCAAGGTCCCTCATTTATGTCGGTTTGCCGACACCCACCGCCATCCCGAACTACGGGGACTTTGATCCGTGTCAAGGTGTGGTATGTAGGATGCCTTCACGAGGATCAAGCCCACCAACCGTCCTTTATTCATGTCAGGGTTCACTCTCATCCAGCATGCCGTTAAAATGTATTCCAGTCCGATGGAAAGCCGTTGTGACCAATCAGAACTACAAGGACATTGATCCATGTCAAGGCTTGGTATGTAGGACGCCTTCACGATGTTCAAGCCCACCACTAGTGGACCCCTGGGTTTACTTTCACGTCGGTTCACCGATGAAACTCTCCGAACTACGAGGACATTGACCCATGTCACGGAATGGTACCTAGGAAGCCTCCCAGAGGTTCAAGCCCACCACCCATCGGACCAAGGTCCACCTTCACGTCGGTTCGCTGATGACACCCATCGGACCAATGTCCACCTTCACGTTGGTTTGCTGATGACACCCCTCAGATCAAGGTCCACTTTCACGTCGGTTCACTGACGACACCCATCGGACCAAGGTCCACCTTCACGTTGGATCTCTGACGACACCTATCAGACCAAGGTCCACCTTCACGTCAGTTTTCTGGCGAAATTCATCGGGCCAAGGTCCACCTTCACGTTAGTTCACCGGCATCATCCCGAAATACGCGAACATTGATTCCCTTCCACAGGAATACGTACATGGCCTCTTCAAGGCTCAAGCCCAACGTCACTATCGCCCCTGCGATGGTCCCATTTCATTTCCCCCTACACTTCATTTGTCCATCCATCATCCAACCTGATTCTCGCCGGGACCGTCATATCCCTGTGAGACCATGTCGGTCCGAGACCATGTCGGTCTGCTCCTCTTCACATCCGCCCATGGGCTGGTCCCGGTATCGGCACCCCTTCAAGGGAAATCCCTCAATCCGATCCATTTTAGCTAATGCTCAGATTGGGTTGATCCGTCTCCGCTAGACGTTAAACTCACAGCATAGCCTGTGTTAAACACATGAAGTTGAGGAGAACCTCAGATATGTGTCTATGGCATATAATTCCCCACACTCGATGTGGGATGCCTCAGGCTTCCATGCCCTCGAGAAGCCATGTGACCAGGGATAATAGACAGACATGTCAAGTCCCCAGCATCCAGACACGCTATTGTTGCCTCAACGTGACTACTCCCCCGACTTAAGATTGCTGCCCTGGCCGGACCCTTTGGAAAGTCCCGACAGAAGCAGTGTAATTAACCGGCGTCCATGTAAACATGGCACTGGGAAGAGTTTCAGGAACAACGTATTAAATCTATGAGGGAGACCTGGACTATGTGACGAGTTATGAGGAGGAATCCACGGAAGGAAGAACCGATATCCCATCATCACGTTTCGATCAAGGAGCAGACGTCCCTGAATAAGGAGAAAATGCTGCCCGCCATTGGAAAGCAGTAATGCGGGGAAATAGTGCAACGTGTCCTCCTCCACGGACGGACGGATGCGCGCGCCCCGACGAAAGCGTCGGAAACAAATATAATAATTGAAATAAATGTATTTAAATATATATATATAATTTATATATACATATATATTGTAATTTTATAATTATAGATTTTTGTGTTATATTTATTTTATATAAAAATATAATTAATTTTAATCCATTGGAATCTAAAATTATTATTTAAAATTTTATTATTCAACTGAAATTATAAATATCTGAAAAAATTAAAGTATGAATTAATAATTAGTGATATAACTAAAATTATAATAATATCATTTAATAATTTAAAATCATATTAATAATTGAAATTAAATTTTCTAGTTACATACACACACAGACACAAATATATTCATATATACCCACACATATATACCTAGTGTTTCATGAAATATATCTTAAGGATGTATGAACCCAAAACACGTTGGGATGGGTTGTCATTCACTGACCTTCCCTTACTCGTTTAAGATATGATCGGTTGCACCATCATCCTCATCTAATTAATTATAATATTTCTTTCAACATGGTTAATTAGTGAATATATTTGATTTATATATATTTGTATTATATATTAGTATATATATATAAAAATTTAATTATATATATATATATATATATATTTAATTACTAGTTGGGGTCAAAGATGATTTATTAATGAAATAAAAATATAATCCTTGAAGCATAGGGATAGACAATGAATTCCTAACCTCAATCCCAGGGGAAATAATGGAGTAGAAAAAAATGTCTAGAATCGATGATAAATTCCATAATAAAGTGATCAATGATTTTTCAAAACCATATTCACATTAACCTGCATGGTCATGATAATACATTATTTCTGCATTTTTGAATAAATGACCCCCAGATCACTGTGATGTATCTTCTGTTCTATCAGATTTTAGAAAATCAATATGAACATAATTCCTTTTAAAACCACACATACAATGCTAAACATAAGAACCAAAAAACTCAGAATTATCTATATGTACATAATATTGAGATTAATATATATGATCTATATAATATGAGTCTGATTTGCTAGGAAAAATTTTCTTAGCCGAGATAGAGGTCCCAACACAAATCTAGGAAAACACAAAAATGAATCTATTTAACTGAACAACCAATTACTCAAATATCCATAGTGGTTTCATGTATCTTATATATTCGTATATTTTTTACACACAAACTGAGAAAGAAAAATTTCATAAGATGGGGTTAGGGGACTCAAATACATGTTATGACAAGACCCCTCCACCCCGACCATGAGGGAGTCATCCTATAATCCATGTTTTGATGTATTATGACTGATTTACTTACGCGTATGAGTTTTCCTAATTATAAATATCAACTATACTTGAATCCACCATTCCCAACATAGAAGTGATATAATGTTTTTTTTCTAAAATACTTAATCGAATATTGAAATCTTGTTTGATAAAATCCACAAAGTTGCAAGAATATTTTTTACATCTCACCATCCCATAAATAGGTTGATCAATTTCATCAAGTCCCTTATAATAGGCTTGATTTGAGGAAGAAGCAATTCCCCTATTTATTTTATTATAGAAACCCACTATAAAATCCTTTTAATGACGAAAAAATTGATCATTCATTACAATAGACTTGATTTCCCTCCCGCCCTATGAAATCCATAGTTATTCCCAAAAATAAAAATATCATCCATATTGATAGTCCTTCCATGTGTGCATTTTTCAATACTCAGGTACCTGGATGTGTCCCCAATGACATGATGAATTTATTTAATCCCAAAGAATCATATTCCATCATCACAACACTGTACTTATCTTGACTCCTCCTACAGACTAATCACATTTAAAAATAGATAAATAGTTATAAATAAATAAAATTACTCTAAATACCATTCCAAAACACGAATAGAATACATATTTTATCATTGGTGATATAGACAATATCAAACATTGACTATTCTAATGAAGCACTGATAAATGTACATGTTTTTATTTTTTTATCACTACATGAACGAAAACATTATTAGTTCTTTTAATAGGTGTTGATATATGTAAAACATTATTAATGATTTTAAATTGAAATAATTAAACAAATATCCTAGAAAACATGCATTTATTGTATTGAATTGAATTATAATTATATATAATTAAATAAAAATAAATGAGGTATAATTAACAGTTATATGGTTATTTGTGTGTATAGATTTTTATATGACTTATGTTGGAGTCATTTTTCATGTTATTTTTTATATTTTTTACTCAATTATTTCATGATTTAATAATTTTAATGAAATCCAAAATGTTAAAAAAAAATTGATGTGTTCACATTGATGGAAGATGTAATGTAATAAACACAGATGTGAAAAATAATTATAGTATGGTGTCAACCATGCATGATAATTAAAAATATATATAGAAAATTCCATTATCCAATGGGCTAGATAATGACAATGCTTGTATTTTTTATAGGGATACATGAATGTTTTTAAACACCAGTTTAGGCCAATTATTTTAAATGGAAAATAACATTTAAAACATAGCCTATGTTATATTTGTGATCCTTACGACCAACCCCACAATCACAGGTCCTATTGATATATCATGTTGGGGTAAGTTCTATTTTTTAAAATTATGATGATATTAAAACATTGATATTATAAATAATTATAAAATATTAATAAATTCAAATAAAACTATATAGAAATTTATATATGAGAGCATAACAACCAAAATTTGATGTCAGTAGTTGATTTTGGAGAAATAAATCATTAGTTATTATTAAATGTATGGCTTCGGGATCCCTTAAGTGGGTTACTTTTCCATTCATTTTTAATATAAAATACCTCTAAATATTATTTAATGTATATATATTCATGAATTATAATTAATACAACAATATATATTTGTTTAAATAGTCCAAAATATACTAACCTTAAATGGGTCATTTACAGATAAATAAAATAAAACTTATTAATAGAACTATTATAGTTATTATTTTATAACACTAATAATGATATGTTAAAAAATGTTAATTATTAATAGGATTATTCAAAAAGGGGACAAGATAATTTTAATCATTTAATGGGGTTAATTATAATTGTAAATGTTGAGAGGATAGTGTAGATTACTGCTCATAATTGTATATAATTATTATAATTAATAATTTAATATATTTTTTTATATAATAATAAATTATATCATTAATTTTCATGATTGTCTATAATTATCAATGAAAAAAGTTATATTATTTAACAATATTTAACTAATCCATTAATAAAAATATTCATATTTCTATTAATTTATCTTAATTAAAAAATATATTTATAAGTGAGTTCTAAATTAAAATCCAAATAAATTATTAATTTTTCCATCAATTAATCATAAAGAATACATTAATTTGGGATATGAAAATAAATATAAAATATTGAAATTAGAAATAATTTTTAAAGAAGTTATATATGTATTTCGATGTATAAAAATATTAAGTTTATAAAAGGATAAAAAATGGAAAATGTAATAATGAAAATATAATTTTGAAAATCTAAAATAAATTTGAGAAATGTAAGAATTTTTATTAATAAAAATTATGTTCAAATTTATTATTTCTTAAAAAATAACTTTCTGAAATGAGTGTAATCATTACTAAATATGAAAGGAGTTGACAAGACGATTTCCAATAAAGAGATATAATATATTTTTATTAGCTTGTATATAGATTTAAGGTATTTGAATCAACTCTTAATAAATAAATGGTTTTAATTTAATACATAAAATATAAACAATATTCTATAATATGACAATATTTTTTGGAATAAATTAATGCAATAAATTATATATTTTCTTCTATAATAAATTTCAGAAAACAATGACGATTGTATATTAAAATGGAATGAAATTTTACTGAGTATCATGGGGAACATGAGATCTATATAGAATAATAAAAAATTATTGAAATGGTTTAAAAAATATAACATTAAAAATTTATTTTTAAAATACAACATCATTATTTTAAAAAAAATTAAATATCCAATATCTGTAAATTTCAAATACTAAATTTTATTCAAATTTAAAATACATTATCTATAAATAATACTGGTATTTTACTATATTAAAACAATAATTTTTTTAATTATTTAGTAATATAATTTAATTTTGATATTAATTATAAGTAAATTCCATTAATTATTTATTTATTTTAAATATCAAAATTAGTTTTTCAACCCATTTATTCCAATTAATTTAAAATGAATAAAACTGAATAAAAAAATTAAATTGAATCAATATTTAAAAGAAATAAATAATTCAATTTAATTATATAATAATATTATTATATAATTATATTTCTGTGAAATAAAAAAAATTTAATGTTTAAATAATGTAAACATGTTTAATATTATTGAATAATTAGAATATTTTAAAATAATTAAAATTCCATAAAATATTACCATGTATGTGTGTAAACAATTAAATATGAAATTCAATTATAATTTTTAATGAATCTAAATATTTTAATCAGATTATTTATGAAATAAAATTAATAATTTCAATTTTTTGAGCTGACCCCACTCAACTTTTTTATGCGATTCCTTAAATATGGTCATACTACATTATGGGTTGACCCCGCTATAACTGGAAAAAAAATTAACTCACTGTCTCTATCACCATTATATTCTATTTTTTCATTGCATACACATCCAGTTCACATTACCATAGTAGTATAATAGTGATCATGTTATATTCCTTTGTTTCTGTGAGTTTGTATCACATTGTTAACAAAGTCCCACCCACCTCAAATAGTGTAAAAATAAAATTTGTGAGGGTTTTGGGCATAGCGAAAGAACCTACTGTGGAAGAAATCAAATATTCATTTGAAATAGAGTTTCAAAATACCCAATTGTAGATCTTACTATATTAGATTTAAGATTTATTTATTTATGATTAAGATTAATGGTTACCTCATATAAGGAATGATCCCAGATGTAGATATTGATCTTCTAAAACCTCTACAAGGATTAACATCATTGTGTTAGGAATTTCCAAGTGTGAAATTCAACTAGTAGTGATCCACATGTGCACTATTGATCGCTGAGTGATGTCAATTTATCTTTGATTGCTAGAAAAAAAATCATTTTATTGTGTTGTTTGTGTTGATCAGTTTTTTTTCCTTCGATCATGAAGGAATATTTTTTATTCTTCAAATTTTTTAGAAGATGAGACGATAGAGAATAGAGTGGGAATTCTATATTTTAAAACCATTAACAAATTTCAATTAACTCCACACAATAGTCATAACCAACTATTTATGAAGTCGGGGTTTAGGTTATACTATTATTTAATTTCATACAAGCCCATAAATATTTTAATTATCATTATTATACTCCAAGTCATATAATATTAAAAATAGTATTATTATTATTAATATCGAAATAAAAAATGTATTCACAAATGAATATTATTTACTAAGATTCTTATAAATTTTTTTGGCCGAATACAATCATGGTCCAGTAAAATTCAACATATTTGTTGAATACAAGAATAAATATTTAATTAAATTTTTTATTAATAAATATATAAAAATATTTAATTCAGAATAAAATGAATAAATATTTATTAAATATTCAAATTATAAAATAAATTATTTATTAATGATTAAATAATTATACTTTACCAAGATAATTTTAGTGATAAAAAATGAATATAATTATTACTCATTCTTGAGAATAACATTTATTCCAAAAGTTATATTCATGTATAATTTAAATAAGTTCATTGGAAACACATTGGGTATGACCCTCTAGGACACATTCTCTCTTAATTTGGCCGGTTTCCCTAATGTATATGATTACATTGTAGTAATGGGACGAGGAACCTAAGGTTAAAAACAAAATTTCATGATGTCTACACTATATAAGAACAATCACTATGGAATATAATTAATCAGATACAATATCGCATCATGTGTATTGCACATCTAAGTGATAATCCAATATATTTGATAAATATTTCTATGAATATCTAATATAAAATTTTCACAAAATATCAATGTAATTTAATGTGATGGTTCTATTTATATCAAATGGTCAATATATAATCTTCTATAATGATGGATCATAAAAATACATCCTTGAAAAGTTATTAATAACACATCCTTCATGACACACCCAAGGCATCCAATATTTCATTGAACTGACATAATTATGGAGTATTAAATACATCTGAGTTCATGACTTATAACATGTATTAATAATAATCATAAAGTCTACTTAATATTTCAAACACTTATAGGTAGAGATATAGGATGACACCAAAACATGTGGAATTCATACCTGCAGTTAATTTCTCATAATCACCCTTCGTGAATATTAATAACTGTAAACTTCATGAGAAAAAAGACTCATCCACCTACACGTACCCAATCATGAAATTATTTTTACAATGTGTCCAATTATATAATGTTCTCCAATTATTGAACTATATTTAAGAGATATCATCATAGTATCTCAATTTTCTCATTGCAATGGGTAACTACCCTAACTTTGTGAATACAATGGATATTCTTTGTCATTATCACATAAATATTATGAATAATAATAATAAATATGTGATATGATATAAATATATATATTAATATTAATTTCATATAATGTACAATGTAGTTGGTTCTGGGGAACCAACTCGAATAAACACCCACATTCTCTAGATCTAACTACTAAGGACTGGTTAATTATCAAATATTAATCATGATTCAATGGAGTATGGCTATTCCTAATCATAATATGATTTCTCGAGAAGGTTTGGTTAATCCAGTTGTATGTGTGGAGAATTTATTTTTAAAAAAATTACTATCTTGATCAAATTACTCATGTAGATATATAATCTAGTATCCACCTCTTGTTCCATTGCCAGAATACAGACATCCTAATTAAATCTGTAATCCATTAATATCATCAAATTCTGAATCTCATTATTTTGAAATAACATTAATCTTCAACATGTTATTTCTAAAATACTTTTTAGGATTAATTTGAATCCATACTTATCAAGATATTATAGATATGGAAACAGTTAGCTATTATAAATTCTATTTGATATTAACTTATCATTTTATAGGACACATGATAATGTTGAAAAAAGTGTAGATATGTGTTCAATACCCTTTATTACTATATTTATCAATTATATATTCCCAATGAAATCATATATAATTATTTTTTAACGTAAAATTATATAGTTGTAATTTAAATTTGATGAAATTATGTTTTATTCAACTGATATTCAACTATTGTGCATTATCTATCAGTATTTCCATATGTATCTATATATAATGGATTGTGTGATAATTTCTTATAACATAATATTGTTAATTTATTTCAATCTACACAATACCTTCCTATATTGACACATATTCTAATTTATGTTCTATAAACATAAAACACGATATTATGTTATTTATATTTTTATTTTGAACTACATTTTTAATATATATTTTAATTTTATTTAATCATCTCATAGATCTATTTGGTTGAAGTTATTCCATAGAACATGGTTTATATTTTATGTCATTCATTGAGAAATTTTATTCCTTAGTCTTAATAATTTGTCAATCAAAAAAATTTGTTTTCTATATGTTATAAAAAAATTTCTACTGAAATTTATATTTCTTCCACTAACATGTTTGATACAAATGTCACTAATTGATTTCCATATGATCATTCTATGCTCACTATACATGATTTAATCATAAATAAATTTATGTAATATTCATATCTTATTCTAATTTATTGATATCACAAACACCTATTAGTTATGTCGAGTAGAAATATACCATAATGTCTTATTTTTTTCACATCCTATAGACATATTTGGTATGGATTCTTATAAATGAGTTGGCCTTCAAAATTAATACCCCAATATGATGATCAAGGAAATATTCATTGAAATGTTAAATACTAAATTTATCTTGGTGATTATGAGTTGTGAAAAAATATTTTCAATGTATAAGACATTCAGTAATCTATCACGCCATATTGTTATCGTCGTGTACTATCCATGTATTATTTCTATTGAATATCAACACTAGTATGAATTATTATAAACATTACAAGTACAAAGTCCTAAAATCTTGATACATGCATTACATTAACTTAATATATATATATACTTATCAACCATTTGATATCACATATAGTGATTATTTATTGGAATCATTATTCTGATAGAAAAATATATTTACCGCATACCATAGTGATCATAATCTACCCCTCTGTTTATTTATTCCTATAGAGTTTGTGTCTTTGGAACGTATCATCCCACTATGCTCAGTGGTGTCATTTATTCCAAGGACTAATCATGTGTATGCAAAGACATAACCTATAATAGTTATGTTTAATCCCGCTATTTTCAAATATGTAGGCTACTATTATGGAAATATAGTTGATATTAACTAAATGGCAATATCCACATGAGTTAAATAATTATTAACAAAAATTCAAATTAGTGGGTTGAAGTTATATTGTAGATAAATCTAGAATTTAAGAAACGGTTTCCAATAATCACTTAAGGTGGTGTCCTAATATATACATATCATATAAAAATTGAAATTATTTCCTTCAGATAATATAGTTGGAATTTTTTTGTTATATCATTTTTATTTGAAATGCATGAATTGGATGAAATAATGAACGATTTTCAAAATATATAGGACTCATAATTGATATCCGTTATACATATATCATAATATTGAGGTATATAATAAAGTACAATTTTTTTATAACCTTTAATCTATATAAGAGATAAATCTTTTCATGGATAATATATTCTCCAAAAAACCAATTCAGTTATTAGGGAATATTTTCCGGACAAACATTTTTACATTACTCAAAATTTATATAATATATTAACGAAATACATTGATCAATAAAAAGTTACATATAGAATTATAATATTTTAAATGAACTTGATGAAATAATTATTTTTTTGGGACATACTAAATATTTTTAAATGTATATTTATCTAAAATGTAATTTTTATTTTTTTATATCTAGTATTTTACCAAGTAGATCCAAAAATACATTTAATGGAATAAACTAGTTTGCTAATTATTTTTTATCTAATAATTACTTATCATGCTAATATAGGGTAATAATATAATATATTATATTTTCCATTCATTGCAATGTATATTTTTTATTCCAGAAATAATTAAAAGTTTGTTTATTATTAATATACCATACAACAGTTATTCAACAAATTGAATAATTTCTCACTATGTCCAGGATTCCATTGACCTAAATTAATGGTAAATAATTATTATAAAATGAATCATTCATTTGGAAATGATAATATTTTTCATCCCCTTGGATGACATATAAGTCAACCTTTTTCAACATTTTTTATTTCACACTATAACATTATTATTATTGATTTTATTAATATTTATCAATATATGTATTTTGAAGAAATATTTTATTTAACACACATGTGGTGAATATAAACGTTTTGAATTTTCCTAATGATGATGAACCTTTTTTCTTATTCAATTTTTTATAATTTTTATTAAAATTCTCATTCATTCAAAAATGCATAAAATAATATTCTCCTCAACCTTCTTCTATTGATATTTTTTCACTTTGAATGAATAATTATAGGATGCTTTGGATTTATATTATCCATGTGATATTCATACTTCTCCTTAAAAAGTTTAAATATAACATATAAATAAACCGATTTATTCAAATCCCTTTCTTATTTGTGATTTATGAAAAAATTTCCTTATGTTCATTCTACAGATATCATTTTTAGGCATAGAAAATTAAGGAAAATAATGGTGTTGTGGAGAATAATATAATATTAATTCGTAATTTCATATCTAACTTGTAGAAAAATTTCTCTAATGGATTAATATACCCCATCATTTTTATAGCATGTTCAGTATCTTGATTTTCATATTCTAGTATATAATGATATTGTAAAATAGTTTTTAACTAATCCATTTATTCTTGGTGATATTTTGAAAAAGATTACGTGGAAATTATTCATTTTACTTATCAGGGCCTGGAAAAATTAGGATACTCTAGGTGTCATGTATAATAAGATAAGATTAATTTATAATTTATTATTAAAAATGGAAATAAATTTCTCTAACAGTTCCACATAAATAAAAATTATGATAGAAAGACCAGTTTCTTTCATTCCTTTATCCAGTTTACGCCAATACAGTGAAATTGAAATATTAGTTATTTATAACAATTCTTGACCTTTCTCTTGATAATAATGATGATATATTATAGTGTTAGTATACATGGAAATATGGTGTTTCATAAATTCAAAAAATAGTTCATAATATAATTAAAGAGAAATATAAAATATCATCTACATTCCCTTAGTCCTTTCACCTTCGCTAACATGTTGTTGTGGTAGAATTGAAATAGGCGATTCCAACACTTAATACAAACTTTCGGATAAAAATTCATCAAATAAATGGTTATACCATCTTTAGAAATTTGTATTATTTTAGTGAATTCCTTGAGATATGGAATTACCAAACATTATTTGTTTTCCAAATTATTCAATAAAAAATAATTAGATTAGTAGTTTACATGATTACTAGTTATATGAGACTTTTTAAACTTGATTTTTTATGCCTATCGGTATTTTATAATGTCTCAGCATCCTTCACCAATGAATTCATAATGTCCTATCAAAAAATATATTCTAGTGGAAATAACCCATATTTACCTTCATGATGACCCAGACTTTGACATGAAATCCATAAGAATATATTTAGGTAAGCGTTCTTACCAATTTTGATCTTTTAGTTCCACGATTCATCAATGAGAATTGTAACATTCCCAAATGATAAAGGGTTAAATGAATAAATGATAAGACTCATGTCAACAAGGTGCACCATCCGTTTTCGAGAGCCTATCTGATTAGACATCCACAGTTAAGCATGCTAGGCCTAGAGGAGTGATCAGGATGGGTGACCTTCTACGAAGTTTCCCAGGGTGTGTGTGAGTGAGAACAAAGCACACTAGAATGTACATGTGTTGGCCTGTGGAGATAGTGATTAGTCATATGAGCCATTCAGGCATGTGGGTGGACCCTGGGGTGGGCCCAACGTGTCTCTGGGGCAACTGGTGAAACCTGGTGGGCCAGGACCCGACAACCATGTTAAGGTGGGGTGATTTTGTTGTCACTGGGACCCTGTTGTCACATTTGGTATCAGAGGAGGAACCCAGCCTTATGTGTAGTGCACTACCTAGGTTGAGATGTAGGGCCGACAACGGGGGTGTTGTTCTCTAAAGGGGGGGGGGGGTGATTGTAACATCCCCAAATGATAAAGGTTTAAATGACTAAATGATAAGACTCATGTCAACAATGTGCACCTTTCTTTTTCAGGATCCTATCTGATTAGATCTCCACAGTTAAGCATGCATGGCCTTGAGTACTGATTAGGATGGGTGACAATCTAGAATGTTTCCCAAGGTGTGTCTGAGTGAGTAGAATGCACACTAGAAAAGACATGTGTTGGCTTTTGGGGACAACCATGAGTCAGATGACCCGTTTAGGCATGTGGGTGGACCCTGCGGTGGGCCCGACATGTTCTTGGGGCAACTGGAGATACCTGGTGGGCCAGGACCCGATGACCATGTTAAGGCGGGGTGGTTGTGCTGTCACTGGGACCCAGTTGTCACAAGAAGACTCAATCCAGAAATTTAAACTGCAATTTATGCAACACATTCTTATAAATTTGTATTGAATATATGTTCTCCATTATATTCCATTCATGTTAGGTTCATTTAACAAAAAATCCTCAAGGGAAATACCCAATATTGTAATGTGTGTGTAAATTTTCTAGGTAATCAATTTTTTCTACAAATTAATCAACAATAATATAATGTAATTACATGTCTCATATAATATAAATGTGATAGATTTTAATTTATTATGAATAAAATTTAGCATTTATTACCTTGTACATATCATGTAAATATTATGTGTATTCGACGTAATTGATTAACCATGATATATAAAACATTAATCCATAATCAATTTATTTATACTCTACATTCTCATATTAATTAATTTAATTATGTGATAATGGTAGTTTATCCATAAAATAATGAATGCATATAAAATATTTAAATAAATAAATAATTGACATAGTAATGTTTTTATATAGTGGTTTATTTATTAATGAGACAATAATTTGACAGTTTATCAACGGAAAATAATGAAATTTTTCTATCATGACATGAGTTACAATATTACACATGTCCAATAATGTAGCACCTCAGTTTTTAGAATCATTGTTCTATCTTTAACAACATCCATTCACATTCAAAAACAATATTTGTTACATTTATTTAATAATGACACATGGGTAAATGGATCCAAAGGATTACTTAAGGGGAATTACATAAATAACCTTTGACTCATAGGTGTTATAAATTAATGGAGTTAGGGTCGACTCACATGCCAATATAATTAATCTAATTATTAATAATTTCAACCTAATTTAACAATATAATTTAAATAAATCCAAAAAATAATCAAGTATTGGCCAATCTCATGAATAGTCATACACATCCATCAAATATAGAAAAGGTAATCCGGTTAGAATTCATTTATTATTCATTATTTGTTAGAGAGACCAATGTGAATTGCATCAATAAATCAATTAATCAATTAATTCATTATTATTTTGATGACCATCTGAATTCACTGAGAGATACCCATTATTAATGATTTCAAAAAATCTAAACATTAGGACCGGTAATTATATCCAATTGAAAAAAAATTATTAGGTTTTTATGAGTTCTTTAAATCTATTGATAAATTGTCAGACCGAATAGGTTCCAATGAATTTAATATTGTTTTAATGTTGTAATTTATAATTTAATATAATTTTAATTCATTCATTTTTTGGTAGCTATACAAACATGTACTTTTTAGTTACATCCCGTGTATCTCAATTGTTGTGCAACCGAGTTACAATGTCGGGGCTTCAACTTGTTCATATGTTGTACAAAAAAACATGTATAATCCAACTACACACCATCTATAACACATCCCATCTATCCCCTTGACTCACTGGAATAATAAGATGGTTCTTTTTATTTATAACCTTGTGATTGGTATTTTTGCTACATTTCATGTATTTTTCATTTCGTGTGTCCTGTTAACTCATCGAATAACTGAACATGTATTTCAAAAAAAGAAAATAATGAACAAATAATAGAATATAGGATATATAAATGTTGTTTATATCATTTTTTCTCACAGTTGTTTGTCACACGGGGTTATGACCGTTTGAGAATCATGAATTGTTCTACTAAATTGTGTAGAATACATGATATTTAAATCAGCTACACACTATTTAATCCCAAAAATTTTGTTCTGTCTTGTTCGGGTTTACATGAAATTTGTAATAAATTCATTATGTTTAGTTATTGTATGGTATGTCATATATCGCATGAAATTTCCAAATATAGTAATCTTCTGTACATTTCATGTACTCCAGCTACGCGCCATGTAAACTAGTCATATCGATCTTATATCCTTGTACTTCCTGATGGATTACCCAAATGTTTTTCACATATTCCTAAACCTTTATGAAAATTAACTCATGATGAGTGATAATTAAATTGTTGATAACATGTTCTGTAAAATTTAATTAAAGAAATTAAAAAATTAATAAGAAATATATAAAAACTAATGCATAGATAGAACATCAATCAAAAAAATATTTATAAATGTGATACATTACTGATATGATACCTATTGATTTTTGAGCCTTGCATATTTAGAAGTGGTGGACGATAATTCCATAATCAATTTGACTTAATGGTTCTAGAAACCCAATAGGGAGTCTTTGTTTGTTAAATTTATTACTTATATATTTAAGATATGGAGAAATGGTTACCTCATCATAGGAAAATTATCTTATGATGATATTATTATTCTTTAAAATCATTCTTGCATAACCTCAATTTCATTTATAGGATCCATGTTTAGAATCCCTTAAGAAATGATCCAAATTTTCTTCATCGATATTCTTGTGATGGTAAAAAGATTTCAGGTGCATACACAGAAAAAAAATATTTTTTATTTTGATCGCACATTATTCCTTATATATTGATGGAATCTCTCTTATAATTCTAATACGTAATAAGACTATAAGATGATGAATAGATAGAGAATTGTGTTGTTTTTAATGATTAACAAATCATATATTAAAATACAAATAGCAGAGATATATATTTAGTGATCTAGGTTTTTAGTTATAATATTGTTTAATTATGTACCAACATTTAAATAATTTAATAATTATTATTATTCCAAATTTCATATAATAAGAAAATTATTTTTTTAACGGCATGTGATACCATGAAAAGTTATCATCTTCCAAATAAATATTCATCACTAGATATGATCATGTTCATCCATAATTTGTTATCTACATTGAGTACTAGAATAAAGATTTTATTAGATATATTAATTACTAATTAAAAAAATAAATATTTTAATCATTACGTAATAAATAGTTAATAATTAAATAATCACATCATAAATTAATTAATTATTAATAAACATTAATTCTCTATTAATATTCTAATATTGTCAACATATAAAACAATAATAAAATTGTTTATCAGTATTTAAAAAAATATTGATTAAATTAATTAAATTAATATTTAAATTAGATGTGTTCAACGTAGACACTTATTCTATGACCCTCTTGGACTACTTATCCTTGAAATAAGGAAGGCTTCTATAAATTCCAGGATTATTGTCTAGTAAGGGATCATGGAACCCATCACAAATAATTTTTTGTCAAGAAGTTAAAAACGAGATATGAAAACATAATGTGTAACATAACCCCTTTAACACATAATTTTTCATAAACGGTTTCACATCTTTTTCATAAACCTATATTAATGACACAACATTCATCGACTATCTAAAATAAACAATTCATTACAATATGTCCATGGAATTTATGAAATAGTTCTATTCCAAAAAAAGTATTGACTAATTATCTTATATAAATATGGAAGAGATACAACCTTACTAGAATTATTATTGATAATATTCTAATCAGGACACAACAAATGTATTTGACATCACGATGAATAGTAATCATCATGATATTTGAAATAAACCTAAGTGTGTGAGTCATAAAATGTTTTAATAATAACCTTCAAATCAAAATATCACTACACATGCTCTCAAATAGAAATACCCAAAGCCAAAAAAACATATGAAATTCTTATAGGTGGGTCTAATATCAAAATCATCTATTGTGAGGATTACCAACATTGTAATTCATGATATGTATCCTTATCTTCTTATGAGTACTCACATTATACTGTTTATGTACTATTCTCCATATCATAGTATGTTATCTGACTGTAGAACTATGTTTAAGGGATATCATCACAACATCTCAAGGTTCTCATCATAGGGTAGAATCTTATGAGATTATCATTGAAATAGATATTACAGGTCATTACCACATCAATTATATGAAGAAGTCCAATAAATATGTTATTAAATATTCATATTAATATAGACATACATGAATATTCATGTTATCCAAAATAATATATATTTTCTTATAGGGTACCAATTCTATCATGCAACTAACTAAAAACAACATTTCTCCCCATGATGTATTTCTACTGTGCTCATATTAAATCTAAGAATCCTTATCATGCAAGCCCTTTACACTAGAGTATATTAAGCACTACCAATGATTTAATGGATCTGGTGTAGTGAAATACCATAAGTCACAACGAAATCTAGATTCCTAATTTGACGTAAATTCACATTTACGGACCTCGGGAATATCATCAGTATCTTCTGTCCTAAATCCATTCACTTTCACAACCATCACCATGAACAGGCTTAACTAGTAAGTCTTATAGAGACATACAGAATGAATAGTGATTTGTTTTTAATATAATCTATATGATCCTTAGTTAACCATAATCTTCTTTTGGGGGTAGTATACTATATAGGGAACCATAAAAATTTCTAACTCTTGATACTCATCTTGTGTTTCGATGAGGATGAGTAGATGCATATTGTTTATGATTTCATTGCAAAAAGGCAGCCTGGATAACCTTATTCTTAGGTTTTAACTATTTCATAGACATAGGATGTTTTTAACAATAGAAAACTAAATAGAGGCTCAATAATAGAGCACAGAGGAGGTTATAGGTGATGTGGAAGAGCCAAAAGGAGGTGTTTTAGTTATAGAAGTTTAGGATGAGAATGGGGAAGATCATGATGGAATTGGAAGATCTAATATTGTCTAGTAATGACCCCAAGCATCAGAAAAGGGTTACCTGTGATATATGATCCAAATAATAGGATGTGGTATGGCTCTACTATAGTAGAGTTTATTATGATGATGAGCCATGTGAGAATATTTTTTTTCAAATAAGAATCCATTATCGTCTTTTGCGCAACAACATTCATCACCACAGGATGTTTGTAGATTGTGTAGGACATACAGTTTATACATTGAGGAACCCGGAAAGATACATGATTTAAGAGTGGAAAATTATATTCTTCTAAACTTTCTCAAAATAATGTTTTTTATCCTTAATAAAAAATTCCTTAAAATAATTTCTTAGAAGATGATCATTAATCCTTGGTCAGGATAATTTGATTCCAAGGTTCATCGAGGTAATGGATCTAATTATTGAATAATCAAAACCCAAACAATTTTCAATATTGTGGAATAGTAGTAGCTGATAAATGATACGACTTAAAAAGAATAATCTTCCATTATTCCCCATTGTAGGGACTCAATGTCCTAGTGAATAAATACTCTTCCTATTACGTATAATGTGGTTGTGCAGAATATGATAATTTCATTGGCTATAAATAACAAGTATTAGGTGTTTTTTGTCCATGAATGTTTATAATTTTCATTACCAAATTAGATAATGGGTAGTATAATGGAGCTTCAATACCATGGGTACATTTTGTAGGGCATGTATTCCACCATAAGTATTACCATCCTTAGTGGAATTGGAAAGGACATTTTGGTCTCTCCTTAGATTATTTTAGCGATTAAAATTGGATGGTATTGGTTTATTAATTCTATGTTCATTGGAAAGAGATTTTAAGGGAATACATATAGTCAATGTGAATGGAATGTGTAAATGAATTATGATCATCAATTATATGGATGGGCTGCGAGAATATAATACTTCAATGATAATAGATTTATTTGTCAACATTAATCCATGAGTTAGTTTGTGATTATTATATTTGAAACCTAGGTAGAGTAATAAAGGAAATATTAAAACAAAGTAAAAAATGTAGTTGAAGATAAAAATTTCCATTTTCAAGATGTGTAATAAAAAATTTGTAAGTCCTAAAAATATTTCATTATAGTGGTTACATGGATTGATGGTACACACCAAAATTTTAATAGTGGAATGATAATTTATTTTAATCTAGTAATTCAAATGTGAATTAGTTTTTTGTTACATATGTTATATATTTATGAAATAGATTTTATAAAATCAATATATTAAATATTTTGTGGTGGAGATAATAAATATATATCATTATGTTCAGTCTAGTTCAAAATATGTAATTTTGAGTAGGAAATGGTTATTAAATATTTTGAATCTCTTAATAATATTTTGTGATTTGAGAGATAACAATGTGGATAAATACTTCGAATAAAATCATGAGTGGAGAGATTCATCATGTGGGAGAAATGGTATCTCCTAGAATTTTTTAGCTATTAATTATACCAATTAACAAAATATTCTTTTATGACCGAATATAGTATATCGCTACTCCATGGATTAAACAAACAACAATGACTTTTCTATTGTATCATTTTTCTATGATTATTTTCACTCATTTTCATTATAAATTATATCTATTTTAAAATATTATTCATATATCTCATGCGTCCTTTGTCTAAGGGACATGTGGAATTAGTGACTTTATTCTAGTTTTCAAAATAATTCTTAATTTACTGGTCAGGCCCCTTGGAAATAAGATCAATACTAGTGATTTCATATCATGTAAGCTCGTTGTTTTTTAGAGTCCTTTTATATAGAGTTTGTGGGAAACATTTGAGTATAAAATAGATGATGAAAATAACAATGAAATTGGAAAAAAACATGGCGTTTGTAGTATTTTTTCTATATTTGTCATTTTTTGGTCATATAATTATTTTTTCACAATCTTGACATGTATTTTTTTCCCAGTATGATGTTAGGGGGAGAATTATGTACTAGGAAACATATCATTTATCTCCAAAATAATAATAGATTAAAATAAGAAATATTGCATGAAATTGAACAAATGAGAAGGACATTATGTGGCACATGAGTATATATTAATATATTTGGATCTAAAAAATGTGACTAAATAACTGAATGATGATGAATGGATAGAAGACATGGAGGAATTAAACCGAGCTCTGGTTTCTAGACAAAAAAATAAAAGGAGTATCACATACAAAACGAATAATATAGTGTTGCTTTAAATTTGTTATTGGATTTGGGTATGAGATATGTATTTTGGATTTAAATAGATATAGAACTACATTTACATATCTAATTACAGTCTTGTTTTACCATTACATATCAAGAAAAATTTTTGTGACACTATTCAGTTGGTAATGTAGATATTACATTCTGGGTGGGATAGAATTTTTGAATAATGAGAACTCTACAAAAATTTGTATAATGAAACACGAAATCTAGGACAATAACATCAACAAAGACATTTATTTATGTCATCTAGAAATTTCCTCTAACATTATATTTCACTCTACATTGATATTGCAGTTGGCATGTCAGAGATCGTGGTAGCCCCCACCCTCTTGTTCTTAGTCTTATACCCAAATAATATCTATTATAACTCCTCAAAAATATAGTAAAATTCATATCATATTAAAGTTTACCAATTTATCATTTAATAAACCATGTAAGAAGAATGAATCAATCCATATATTTTACCCAACAAATCTCATCTAGTCCTAAAAGTCATTCTTCTGATGGATTTGATGAAAAAAATTAAGAGAAGTCATAATTTTTTCATCATCAATCCTCGATTTGTATTTATGTCTATTCACAAAGATTCATTATTATTAGAGCTCATCTTGGACATGATAATCCATGTTGGTAAACATTAAAATATCAGATGGCCTTACTTTGGCCTTTGTATTCCTTAATTATTAGCGCCCCTTTTTTATAGATCCTTCATTTTTTAATTGATAAGTCATTCTATACGATTATTGATCTCTATACTCATCCTATGTGGCCATTATTCAATAAAAAATATTGATTCGTCTTCTTCTTGGGGAGTGAATCTTACACAAATTTCATCCAACACAGCATTGGATGTATCCTATTTTTACTAGCTGGGCTCATGAGACATCAAGTTGGTGCATATCTGTAAAATCAATGTTTTTTGTATCAGAATATTTTTTTGGATGATGCAACCCATTCAGTTATTATGGTGGTATTGTCATTGAAATGTTATGGGTTGACAGACCATAAATCATCTAGTGATGAAGGAGGATGGTGCTTATATTAAGGGCTCTATATCCTGTGGTTCATCATAACCATCACCCGATTATATTTTCCTCTCAATATTTGTGTGGTATTTTTTTAGGTTGTATTACCACATATTCACGAGATATAATTAAGAGGTATATTATATTTCTATTATATGGGGTTTTATTCAATTTTAAACACAATGATATGCTTCTATTTTTTCAGGAATTTTTACACCTTTTTTGTTGGTTGTTCTAGGTTACATTTGTTGTAATTTAATTTCTTATCTTATCACATTATTTTATCCCATAATTATATCTACACTAGTGGGAAAAGAATTATTGTTCCCAAAATGAAATATTAATGAAATATTATGACACAATGTTGTTTAAATTTTTGAGTGTTAATAATTCTAATAAATTTAATTATACTTTGTGATTGAAAATGTGGATGATAATTCACATTTGAGAAAATTTATGAGATTATTAAATACACCATTTAGAAATGGATGAGTTTTTAGAATGATAGTGTATCATGATGGTGGTAAAATTCCTGATCGAGGAATCCATCATGAGTAATTTTTCATTGGAGATTATAAAGATGAGTACAATTTCGTGGGAATATAATTTCATACTAGAGATAGAACAATACTGTAGGGTGTTATAAAGGGTAAATTTAATAACATGAAGAATATTCTTATTTCCAAAATCATTTGGGATTTTTAAACGGGTTTATACAGTAAAAATAAAAGAATGATATGTTAAATGAATTATGAGACACTATAATGAATTTATATGATGAAAAATTATTACACAAAAACCATGTATTGAATGGATAATTGTATACTATTTGAATGGAAGAATAATCATCAATGACTGACCAAATAAACACCCTCAATAGCATATTAACCTAGATCATTGAATTAGGCTATAACATTTTGGATACTGAATGTCTGAAGAATCTACTCCATATTTTTCTATATTTATGTATGAAAATCGACATCAAATTCACTAAAAATATCCAAATGGATATTTTTTTCATCAATGATGTTGAATATTTTTTTCTTGAGACATAAATTTGGCCGTAGAACAAGGATGAAGGAAATATAAATTCTCACCATGAATATTTTCAATTATTGAATATAATAAATATGATGGAGCGAGATCCTAAGTGTGAGCTAAATAAGTGGAATAACAAATAGACGGGTAATATTAAGAATGTGACATGTTACAATTTTTCCAAAAGGAAGCATTTGAAGAAGGATTTTTAGAATAAAAATATTTGTTGAAAGTGATCTAATGGAAATGGGTTGAGTAAATTTTGGAAATGAGATAAACCAGGAAGTGATGTGGCGATTACTAATAGAGGTAAAAAAAATCAAAATGATACATCAATTTTCTTATTGGGAGAAATATTTCAAATGTACATTTTATGGGAATGGTGTGATTATTATGAAAAAATCCAATGAATTGTGTGTATGGGAAATTATTACAACATGAGGGTATTTAAGGTCTGTACCATAAAATTAAATATGCATAAGAGAATTATCTAAATCATCCAAGGAGTATTCCATGTGAAGGGAATAAAGAACTACATATTATTTTTGAGAAAACCTTTATACATCATATGCTTGTCTGACAGAGAGAATGATGTGGTGGAAATTGTGAATGGAGCACTTGTGGTGATAATTATAGAGATGATCTAAAATAAAATTTACTTGAATATGGGGGAAATATATAAGTAGGAAGATATTTTTATCATAGAAACTACATAAATGAAATAATTTAAGGCGTCATTGAATCGATATCATGGATATATGTCTGAAGGTAGCCTAATGATTCATTCTCATTAGATGTAAATACATAGTCCTTTAAATCAATATTTACCACCTTTAATGAATTATGTTTTTATAATGATAGAGTGCTTATAGTTTGTGAGGTTAATAATGATATGTAAACATATATTCGAGTAGATATATTTCAACATTTTTCATGTGCTGGTTGTATTCCTTGGAGGAGAATGGTACTCTATATCATTCACTAATGATTATTATATGAATTTTTTATTTACCCAATAAAAGTTAGGAAAATATTTTGATATCTTCAAAAAATTAACAGGTAAGAAGGATACTTAATATATAACAAAGGTCAATCATTATATGACGATCAATGCTATAGAATACACTAGTGAGTATTTTGTTAAATTTTTTAATAGAATAGAAAAAATAGATAGTTAACAGTGGTATTCACCCTAAATCATAATTTAGTTATGGTGGGGATGAACAGAACCCCATTGGATTGAATGAGGATGATGTAAATAAAGGAAAGATTTAACAATACGCCTTTTGTAGATGTATGGAATATTCCATGTCATTTTATCTATCAATAACATAAAATAAGGATTTATCATAAAAAAATGATGTATATATGGATTGTTTGATGGGAGATCCCAAAAATGTATCTTCTTGGGATATGTTGATTGTGTGAAGAAGTATAATTTGTGGGATCCCACTTCCAAAAAAACATATCATCACTAGATATTTCCTTTTGTGTATGTAATGGAGTAATTTTCATTTGATGGAGACATTGAGAAAAGGAATATAGAAACAAAAAAATTCATTGTAGATGAAAAATACATGGAAGAATTATCTTCCTCTATGTCATTAATGAAGACCAATAATCTTTTATTACTTGAGTCTAGACTGCAATGGTCAGCAAGGGAGAAAAAAACCACAGTAGTGCACTCATACTATTCCACTATGAGTATTATTATGTACTTATTATTAATAGATTATGGGGAGAAATATTCTATTCTGGAGGTGACCAATAGTCTAGACATATCATAATGGATAGAGGTGATTCCAAAAGGACATGAATCACAACACAAGAACAAGACATAGGATCTTGTTCCAAAACCAAATGGGAAAAGACTATTAGTAAAAAACGAGTCATTAAGATCAAATAGAATGGAATGGAACGAGTTGAAATATACCATGAATTAATTATGGATGGAGGATATGATTTCAATGATGTTTTTTATTTTAATAAATGATTTTAAAATATTTTTTGATATAAAACTATTATGGTAGTTCATAAAATTATTTCTATATATAATTTACATCTAGAGAAGCCAAATGTTTAAAGATATTTTCAGTATTGTGATCATGATGATCGTATCTATATTTTAAAAGAATAATAATTTTTAGAAGAAATCAATTAAATCATTGTTTTCATGTTGGTAAAATAATTTTTTTCTCATGTAGCGACAGAGGTATTGGTAAAAGATATTTTATTTTTATATCATTAGATTTGGAAAACAAAAAATTACTTGAGATTCTAGTATATATATATGGGATTTGAATCTATTTTATTTCATCATAATTATATTTTATGTAGATCAAAATATTGTTTATCGGCCCCAAAAATGAGAAATATTTGTGATATGAATGTATAATAGGATATGGAGTTTTATATTTATGACCTGGGACAATAAATTTAATTTTACCATGATATAATTAATAGGATTATTTATATATCAAAATATAACTACTTGTTGAAAATGTTGATAAACATCAATTTAAGAGTATTTAACCCAATATCTACACCTCTAAATATCTTCTCCACATTGTAACAATGTTGACATTCTAGATTTTTGATTTATTGATAACTACTCTCACTACATGTGTAATGTAAGCGAATGTTAACAAAGGTGATTTATATTATAATGTTATTGGAGGAGAACATGAATAGTTTGCAGAAGATTCCATTATTGTGTGTCAGACATACATATTTTCACGTTATAATGAATCCATAATTTTATTCTAGGATGAATCAAATTGGTGTAGATCCTCATGTAGCCTTAACGTTAAATTAATGGAAAGGTTTGGAAGAAAAAATGGATGTGTAGAGATATGATTAGTTCTAAATAAAATCTCTACATGGGATATATTTTTTCCATTTATTCTCCATGTATGGACTACCCCCTGATTTCTCAAGGGGGGGATGTGGATATGTGCTGAGTGGAAAAACCTCACTAATTCATCATGCATTGATGTTTATTAAGAAGAGGTCAAATTATATATAAAAGTGTTTCTCCCAGCAGTTTTATCACCATATTTAATAGCACATCTTCTCTCATTAGTATTTTTATTGTAATTATTTAAATTATTTCCCCACATATTCAAGAGGCATATTTATTAGAGATATTACACTTTTATTTTTGAGGTTGTGTGCTCCAAATTTTAACAATAGTGAGATTATTTTATTTCCCTATGGATTTTAAGCCATTATTTGGGGGGGTATCAATTTTATACATCATATTATTTATTTCAAGATTTTAACCCATAATTTAAACATGTCATTAAAAATATACCACTGGGTCAATAATTTTTGAATTTTATAAGTTCATAATTAGAAAAGGCTCAGATGTAGATAATGTTCTTCTATTATGATTAATCCCAAGAATTGTAGGTCAATGATGATTTCCATTTTTGGTTGATAATGGTTCATGTGGTAATTTGATGAAAGAGGGGATGTTAATTTCAATGGGTATTTCGTAGATAATATTACATAGAGGATAAATATTTCCCTAGGTTGATGTGATGGATGCTTGATTGTTGGGGCACTATAGATGGGACACGGTAGATGGTTACCTCTGATAAAATTTCATAAATGGTATCTCATAGCTTGATATGTGGATCCACTATGATATGTACACTCATTAAAAATAGAATGAATTATAATAATCTTTGAATATAACTCATCAAAAAAATAAATCTATTATATATCTATGATTTTAATTTAACTAAATGAATATTAGATTCATATATTTTGAATTAAAAATCAAATTATATTAAAATCAACAATTAACAAAGGAATAACCAAAAAAATAAAATTCATCACATAAAACATATTTAAATTTCAAATTGAATATGAAATTTTTACAGTTTTACATCATGTTCAATTAAGTCATGAAAACGGATACATCCAAATTAAAAAATATATATTTTATTGACTGAATATCGAAATTATTTCTTACATTATGTAAATTTTATCAAAAAACTAACCTTATGCTAATTTCTAATTATTTTCCTAGAAACACAGGATATCATAAATGTTTGAATTTAACATGGTATTTAAAATTGATTGATGTGATTTTAACTGTCAATTAGAAAGAAAATTTTCACTAAAATATCACTTAATATTTTTTATTTTATTCCTAATGATTCAAAATGATGTTATGATCATTATTCATTTTAACAAGAATATGAAATATTTTTTCTATACACCCACCATTGATCATTCATTTATTATTAAGTGTTTAAAAGAAAGAGACTATACTTGAGTGGTAATGGATCATTCTATGTATCAAAAAGACCTAGGATCAAATCTAGTTAAGTACCTAAGGTTATTTTTTATGTGGATGTGATGTGGGGATGACTAAGGTTTGTATTGATTCATGCATAATGCAGGTAGGGGCATAGTACCTATAAATTCCCACGGAGTAGGTCCTTTGGGATATCAATGGATTATGTTCCCCTTTTATATCATGATATATGAATGAGATCCACCCACATGGTTTCATTCCCCATATAAGGAATCATAGTAGTAGTATATACAAGCAGATTTCACTGGATTGGAATAATGATAGGGTATAGAAACTTTCTTTGGTACTAGGCACCATGAAACTCTTCCCATGAAATGATATGAGATCATCTATGCAAGGTTGGGTAGTAGGGATAATCAATGAAGTAGACATTGGTTGGGGTAATGGTCTACTATATCTAGTCTTTTGGCCTTTAGGCCATGTATTAGGACTTATTTCACTTGGCCTACAAGCCATATAAGAGTTCCCCCTCAGCCTAATTAGAATGGGTATTATCCAATAATATGTAAAAAGGTGAAGACCTCGTAGTCGTTAAATGTAACAATTGATAATAATTCAGAATCATATTTAAAATCTTATAGATAAATATTAGAATTATTTTAATTAATGGTTGAATACTATAGAACAAAAATGATTCAAATATCATTGTACCTAAATTTTATTCCAATCAAAATTTTTCTACTTTGTTTTGACGCATTGATAGGTGATATGTTATTTTAATGAAAATTCAAATGTGAAACAGTACATTGAACTATACAATGAAATCCATGTGTGATATTGATTCTGAATGTGTTACTATAGATCTGGAAAGATCCATGTATACTTGTCCTATGTTTTGACACCAATAAAAACTCTCCTACTTGATTTTTAATCATTGAAGATAGATATGACTTTTTAATGTAAATACAAATCATAAATCGTATATTGGATCACACCAAATAATAAATTCATCATATTCATACTCGATTGATTCCTATATATCACAAATTACATAAGCATCAGTTTTTAAAACTGTAATATCAATATTAGTTTTTTTCTTGTTTTGGACCTCATGACTTGTGATATGTTAGTTTAATAAAAATAAAAAGGTTGAAATGGTATATTGGACCGTAACATGAAATCTGAGAATCTAATTGATGCATGACAGATTAATGTTATTAAAAAAATGTTTGAAGGTTAATTATCCTATAATTTCTTATTAATATAAGATAATTTTATTATTTTTTCCACTTTTATATTATTTGATAATTTATTTTAAATTTTATGGTGAAATTTATCATTCAATCATGTCGACCATTTCATTTGTGAAAATGAAAATTGATCGATTCCAACAGATCATAAATTTCTCAATAACTGTTTTCAAATGTATTCATACCGATCCAAGATTATTTACATTGTTATGACAACTCAAAAATTGAAAAATTTAATAAATATTATAGTTAAACATCCAAAGGAACATTATACTATAAGTTTAAAATTCAAAATTCTTTTGGTAACTTCGAATACCACATACATTTTTCATTTCGATCATTAACTTGGAATTCAATGGAATCCTTGACCAAAAAAATCAGTAAATCTTATAATATATGTTATAATAAAAATTCATTAGATAGTGACAATAAAATATAATAATACAAAATTATAATGCTATCTTCATCTTAATCCTGACAATTTCCATTGAATATTATCAAAGAACATTCAGTTGTTATCCTAATCTAAAATATTCAAATTGTACCATAAAATTGTAATTAAAAATTTCAGTTGATAATTTATATAGAATTTATAGTAAACCACTGTTTGGAATTCATGAAAAACAACCACTGTTAAATAAATAGAAACATTTTAATGAGAATTAATGTAGTAATATATACTTCTACTCAAAAATTCCAATTTAAACATCTACAAAAAATATTTTTAGAAAAATAACTAAAAATTTATGTTGATGATTTAGTTAGAAAATTTTTATATTTTTCTACTAAAAAATTATAGTGGAAACAATCAATTATATTCCATGGAATAATTGGGCATTTATTTATGAAGTCAAAATATAATTATTTAATTATTTAAATAATTAAAATAGTAAATAAGTAAATTAAATACAAATAATAAAATAAGTAAATAATTGAATGAATCAATTTAAGATCAATATAATTTTAGACCAGAATTTTTCAATGAAAAAATAATAGATTATTACATAAAATGATTAAATATAATAATTTTGTTTGATTTTCTTCAAGATATTTTAGTGATGTTTACTGGAATATTCATATGGAAAATGAATTTATAATTGGATTTTTCCTACAAAATATTATCATTAATGTTCGTGTGGATGTTTCACTATAATTTGTAATGGATTCTTCCCAAGAATTTGTATAGTATGTTTCACATGAATTTAAAATAAATGTTTCAACTGAAATTTAGAATTATAATTTGATTTTACCACTAATTGTTTTCCATTAATGTTTTCCATAAAAAATTATATGTTTGATTGAAATGATATGTTCATGTGGTTGTGGAAGATACCACAGAAATGTTTTAGTGGATGATTCCATTAGAATTGTCTATTATAATTTTAACCTAAATCACAATTAATATTTTCACATGTATTTTCTAATGGATGTTTAACTAGAATTTCTAATTAAAATTTCAACTGAAAATTTCAAGTTGAAATTTAGGATTCCCCAGGAATTTCCATTGGATGTTGAGAGAAGAATTTCTTTAACAATGTTTCTTCAATATGTCTCTATTGATAGATTCAAATAGAAGTTTTTATTGTGAATTTAAACATTAATCTTTTAGAAAATTTATAAATAGATTTTTTTTCTATAGAATTAATCACTTGTATTTTATAGTGTATGTTGGCATTCTAATTTTATTCCACAAGAATATGCCTTAGGAAGTTTCAAGTGAAATTTTAATATTAATGTTTCAAATAGTATAATTCAGTGGGTGTTTGCATGGAATTTTTATCTGAAACTATCAAATTGAATTCTCCAATGGATATTTACACTCGAATTACTCCACAAAAGACGTAAATTGTTTAATTAGAATCTACAATTGGACATTTCTATTGGATGTTTCCACTTGCACATTCCATTGGATATTTCCACGTAAATTTTCGTGTGATTATTAATAGTGAAAATTTTCAGTGAATGTTTCTGTAACATCCCAGGTAAATGAAGAATAAGAAATTTTCATACTTATGAATATTTTTTAATTAAATATTAATTTTACTTTAATGGGGTTGCTATGTTCGATAGCGTACCCGATACATAACAGCCGGTTTCTTTGGAATCTTACGTTGCACACTAATAATATATTATTATTATTTTAAATGGTAGTTAACTCTTAGCCGTTGTATTGGAGGGAATGAATGATACTAACTACAATATGATTATACATGTTTGTTAAATATGTTTACACTTATCAAATAAAATTTGGGGGATTAAAAAGTGAATGAATCAAATTTTAAGCATAATGTTCATTAAAAGGCCGATTAATCGCCTTTTAATGGGGAACCACGTTAAAATCTAGTTTTGTAACTTTAATACATTCTATATGGCCAAATTAAATTTTTCATTAGAATGTGGACATAAAAATTTACTTTTTGCAATTTTTTGGAATTTTTCCGATAAATTTCATTTTTAATGAATAGTGAAAAATATTGTATTTTAATTCAAAAGTACCTTTTAATATAATTTATTTATATGGTTATATTATCTTTATAATTGGTTTTAAATTTAAATTAAAATATATTTTTACCATTTAATGCAATTTTGGTCATTTGAATTAATTTCACTTTGAAATTGGACATAAACAAGTATCAATCTTTTGATAGTTATTGTTTCTTAAAAACACGCTATTTGTTTTAACAACATGAATTAATTTTTAAATTAATTAATTCCACTTATATGTTTTAAATTTGGAAAAATAGACATCAATTTGGAATTCGTAATATCAAATAATTCTTAGGCTGAATTTTTTGTATTTTTCTGAAAAACTTCAATTTTTGATGAATAGTGAAACCACTTAGTGATAGTTAATAAACTGACTTTTTCTTTTAAATGAAATTTTACCACTTATGTGAATTGAATTTAAAAAATACGAAATATATAGTTGTTATTAATTAGTAAAATTTTGTTCAATAAGATAAATTTTTTTTTGGTGAATACTATCTTTTGACGTTTATTTACCGCGGTTAAAGGTAAATAGGGTAATTCAAGGTTAAAAGAATATCATAATAATTCAAAATTACTTTTACACTTGTCCAAACCATATTGGATGAGTCATTTACTACCCTTATCATATTTGGATCGATTTTGGGACCCCTTTAATCTACAGGTGTGTTAATGACAATTTAGTATAATTAACTTAAAGAAAAGACAAAATTGCAAAAGAAAATATCTTTTAGTAATTTTATTTTTAGAAGGAGATATATAAATTATCTGTTATAATATAAATATTCATTGGAAATATAAGAATATATCATACATCATGGTAATTTTTTATTATTTTTTGACATCAAATAAAGTAATTTATTTATGACACAATAATGATGAAGTATTTACCTCATTAATAAATGATTTAAATAAATAATATTATAATGATTAAAATATTATCCAAAACATGTAAAATTGTGATTTGATGATTTTATTTCAAATATTTGTCATCTTATCTTAGACCTAAATTATTTTTGGACCATTAGAAGCCGAATATCAGTATATTATAAAATAATATCTTCACTCTTTCCTAAAGAGACCCTCTTCTCCCTTATAAAAAGTGACCACTTCTATGCAATTCTTCACAACTCTCAAGCCATTCGGCTAGTCCAAACTCTGTCCAATTAAGCTCCCTACATCCCTCTACGCCTCATAGAAACCATATCTTAAGAATAAGTCTCTTCAAGATGTCCTTTTTTTCAAACTAAAGTGAGTTATACAAATTAAAGGTAACTGTTTCTCTTAAATTGTTTTCTTTTATTTTGCTTCTCCAACCAATAAAATATTATTATTTCCTTTCTTTTGTAACAACAACAATATACTCAATATAGTAGGATGTTGTTATGAGAAGGATTTGAACTACACTTATACACACCTCCATATAATGGATGAAGAACATAATGTATATATGGATGGGAAACTAACGCCTCACGAAACGATGATTGTTCAATTACATATTACCACCTCTCATGGTGGCCACTATGATGGAACTATATTTATATATGATATATATTATGTTTATGATATCTTTATGCTTATGTATTTCCCAATTATACCAAGCCTTTATGGATTCCATAGTGGGTAAATACGATAATCTCATTAGAGGAAGTGCGAACTACCGCCCCCTCAAAGTGATTTGACTTGTTAATGCCTTATGTGGGATGTATAAAGGATATAGTTAATAATAATATATATGATATTATACTGGAATTATAATATACCTTTGTATAATTCTGTTTTAATTCCATTAAAATAAGAAATAGAAATTAAAGTCTTGTTCATGTGTACGTACAACTTACCGTCTCCATGAACGGTGCATTTCATTTTTTTAACTCCAAATGATATGTACTATTATATATTCCTGTATATAATGTATATATATGATATATATGATATCTAAATCATGATTATAATTATGGAGATAATGGATATTTTACTACGTTTACAACAAGTAATTATAAAAGTCCATTTTTTGACTTTAGTGAAAAATAACTACAAAACGAACTTTAATGATTACAAAATTCTTATAACATGGTAATAAGTGATATGAAAGGAATAATAAACATGAAAAGTTTTATTAAGCATGTATAAATTAACTTTATTTTATTATTTAGGAGATTAAAGAACGAACGGGTCTTGTCGGACACGGGGTAAGGGACTTCGTCTCAATCTCCTTTCATTGAGGCATTTTTAGTTTTATACACGACATTATTTTATACAGTGTATAAACCCTTTTGACTTTTCATTTTTTTCAAAGGGAATATTTTTACACGAAGCGTTTTACTAAACGACAAATAGGAATGTTTTTTAAGCGGCGACAACGACCTTTCCACCGCCGTGAGTATTATTTGATCTTTGGCTACCTTAACAAGCCAGAATTATTTTTAAAAGGAAAAATAAATACCATATACAATGTTTTCATATTTTGGTATTGAAAATGATTTTGGGAATCAATTTATTATGTCAATATCATGAAATGATATTTAACTATTTCGATGTGGAAATTTTATCTTTCTGTTGTTCTTTTGTTATGTGTTATGATATTGTTATGGTTCATGGGAATTATTAACATATACGGGTGGTTTAGTGATAAACCTAGGGTGGGTGAGCTCGAGATATCTCTCTAATGCATTGGGTAACGTGATAGAGGTAAACGTGAATGTTTCTCCTAAGTGATTTAGGGAATATACTATGATGGGTATTCCAATGTAACTCCCTATGTAACTGTGATAGTTACAATGTAAGTATGATATGGATGTAACAAGTTACCTTTATGATTTATGATTTCTATGTGTCTTTCATAAATTTTATGATTTCATGAGGTAAGTAAAAGAGTTCTTGTTATGTATGTATTTATGAAAAAATGATTTCATTCATTTTTTATAACCATTACTTATCCTTTTATTCCCATCCTAGGTTTTGAAATGTTTTCACATGACATAAATATCAATAGGGTCAAGGATGGGATCAAGGAAAATTCATGTTGTCTAAAACATGGAACTAGACATGACCCTTTTTTTTCAAGAGTTAGTGTTTTGTAAAAAAATGGAAACTGTGTAGAAAGTTCTACTTTGTATTTTTAGAGATTTAATGTAATTGTTATGCCTAATTCCATAAAACTCTAAACCATAAAAGATCCTCTATGTGAATTATACATTTAATTCAAGAATATGTAATGTTTAAGGCTGGGTCCTTATAGTTGGTATCAGAGGTCGGTTTAGATAACTTTAGGAGATAGGATATTGTTAAATTAATATCCATAAAGTAATTTATGTTAATATTGATATCAAATAGCATTTACAAATTACCATGTTTCTTCGCCTAAGATTTTTCTTTGATTAGAATGGTTTTCTGTAGAGGAAACATGGAATCTATGTGGGGACGAAATCAAGAGGAAGAAAACCTTCCAAATCAGCAACTTGGGATGGTCAGAATCTGAACTGAACAGTTTGTTGCAGTTATGGCACAGTTGAATCAGGATATAAATGGTGGTGGTATCCATGTACGAGATCAGCCAGATCAACCACAGAGGAATATGTCTGTAGTGGAGCCATTAATAAGGCAACATCTCCCATCATTTAGTGGATCATCTGATCTGGTGATAGCCGAAGGGTGGATTGAAGCACTTGAAAAGATTTCTAATGTCATGGGTTGTTCTGAACATCAAAAGGTTAGTCTAGCTATTTACCGTTTTGAAGGTGAGGCTGATCAGTGGTGGTCGAGGATGAAAAATATCATGGATAGTGAGGATATTTATGCTCTTGATTGGTATGAATTCCAAGGTATGTTTCTTGAGAAATATTTTTCTAAGGTGGTTCGTCTTAGGATGGAAAAAAAATTCCTGGAATTGAGGCAGGAGGATGACTCAGTGGCTGCTTTTGAAGAAAAATTCACTAGACTGGAAAGGTTGGCTCAAAATTTCATACGAGATCATGATAGTAAAATCAACAATTTTTACTCAGGATTAAAGCAAAAGTATCTATGGTATTTATCTTCTCTTGAGTTCAAAAGTTATTAAAAGCTTTTTTGTTGTGCGAAGAAGGTGGAAATGGAGTTTCTCGTTGATCCGGTATTCTTTGACAAACAAAAAAAAATTAGAGGTTGAGGTGGAAGGAAAAAGGGAAGAACTCTTCAAAAAAGATTGATAGAAAGAAAATTAAGTTTACAGTTTGTCAAAATTGATGGAAAAAGCATGCTTGTGAATGTCTTTTAAATTCTGGTAAGTTCTACTGATGTGGTAAAATAGGACATAAGGCACGTAATTGCACTGAAAAAGATCAGGGTAATGGTAAGACAAAATCTAATTTACAGTCATTATAATGTATTAAGTGCAATAAAATGGGTCATTATACAAATGAGTGTCTTACAAAGAGCTCGATGGATGGGAATCATTCAGACTACATGCAGAAAGGGGTGGCGAAATCCTTTGCAATTACTTCAGCAGATGTTGGGACATCAAATGATGTAGTATCAGGTACATTGTTTGTTTCTTCAGATTATACCAATGTGTTGTTTGATTCAGGGTCTACAAAATCATTTATTTCTGAAAATTTTTCTATTAAATTGTGAATTCCATCTCATGATATCAATACTGAACTTATGGTAAAAACACATGGAGGAAATGATGAGGAAAAATGAAAACATAAGAAAATTCTTGTCCTTTTGTGTGGAAAGCATCTACCTGCAAACCTTATCATTTTTCCTCTAGTATAGTATGATGTTATATTGCGCATGGATTGGATTTCTGTTTATCATGCTAAGATTGAATGCAGAGCTAAAGAGGTTTCTTTTCAGAATTATTTTTAGTTAGTATACAAAATTTAACCCTTGCTATTGATAACATATCAGGAAGCTGAGAAACTAGTAAAAGATGAAAATGAATGTTACCTTGCACGTATTGTTGAAAACAAAGGAACTATTCAGATTAATGATGTTCAAGTTGTAAATTAGTACCTTGATGTTTTTCCTGATGAGTTGCCTGGTATTATACCTGATCGGGAGGTTGAATATACTATTTACTTAGTTCCTGATGCTAAGACAATTTAAAACCCCCCTTATCGAATAGCTCAAATTGAACTTTTAGAGTTAAAGAAGAAATTGTAGGAGTTATTAGATAAAGGTTTCATTCGACCTAGTACATCACCATGGTGTTATCATATCTTGTTTGTTAAAAAAAATATAGTTCAATGAGACATTTCATCGATTTTATAGAATTGAATAACATAATTGTTAAGAATATGCATCCTTTGCCTCATATCGATGATTTTTTTGATCAACTCTAGGGAGATCCGTATTTTTCAAAGATTGAATTGAGGTTGGGGTACCATCAGTTGAATGTAATGGAATCAGACATTCCGAAGACCGCATTTCGAACTTGATATGGAAATTGTGAATTTGTAGTTATTCCTTTGTGGTTAACTAATTCACCTGCTATATTCATGGATCTTATGAATAGAATTTTCCAGGATTTGTTGGATACGTTTGTGGTTGTGTTCATTGATGATATTTTGGTTTATTCTAAAAGTAAATAGGAGAATGAAATTAATTTAAGAGTTTTCTTCCAAACCTTAAAATAAAATAAACATTATGTAAAATTCAGCAAGTGTGAGTTTGTTTACAAAAACTTTATTTCCTTTGTAACATTGTTTCAAAAAATTGCATAACTGTTGATCCTGCTAAAACAAAAGTTGGTGAATAATTCCCAAGACCCACAAATATAAATGAGATCCACAGTTTTCTTGGTTTGGATGTTTATTACCAGAGGTGTTTTGAAAATTTTTCATGGTTATATAGTCCAATGACTCTGTTAACTCGAAAAGGTGTTAAGTTCATCTAGACAAAAGAATGTGATGATAGTTTTCAGGAATCGAAAAGAAGTTTTGTGAGTGATCCAGTTTTAGAAATTCCTTCTAGAAATGGTGATTTTGTTATCTATAGTGATTGTTCGTTGAATGGAATGAGTTGTGTCCTAATGCAGAATAATTAGGTAATTGCGTATGCTTCACATCAGTTGAAACCGCATCGGGTAAGTTACCCTACACATGATTTGGAATTGGCTGTTGTTGTTTATGCTTTAAAAATTTGAAGGAATCATTTGTATAGAGTAAAATTTAAAGTATATACTGATCACAAAAGTTTTAAGTATATATTCACTCAGAAAGAATTGAACATGATATAGAGGAGATGGTTTGAATTAATCAAGGATTATGATTTCACGATCCTTTACCATCCAGGAAAAGCAAATAAAGTGATTGATGCTTTGATTCGAAAAAGTAACGCTCCATTAACCATGCTATGTTTAGAACAAGATCCTTTGGTTTTTGATTTGATGAATTATGGCATAGAAGTAGTTGGTGTAGGAAATTCTTCTTTTTTGTTTCAGGTGTCAGTGAGATCATCACTATCAGACAGAATAAAGCAAGCGCAGAAGGAAGACAATGAGTTGCATAAAAAGGTAGAGTTGGTTCAGAAGGGTATGTTTCCTGAATTTAACATTGATAATGATTGTGTTTTGAGATTTGGGAAGATATTATGTGTGCCTTATGATTCACATTTGAATAATGAGTTGTTGTGTGAAGCTCATAGTTCCCCATTTTCGGTTCATCCTGGAAGTACTAAGATGTACATAGATCTTCAGAAGTATTACTGGTGGGATGGAATGAAAAGAGATATTCTGGATTTTACTATCAAGTGTTTTACTTGTTAGTAGGTTGAAGCAGAGCTTCTGTTACCGAAAGGGTTGCTTCATTATTTACCGGTGCCAGAGTGGAAATGGGAAAATATATCCATGGACTTGATTGTCGGATTACAAAAGACATCTCGAGGTAATAATGAAATCTAGGTTATAGTTGATCGATTGATTAAATCTACTCATTTCCTTCCTATTAGAGATACTTTGTATCTAGATCAACTTTCTCAGTTGTATGTTAAAGAGATAGTCAGGTTGCATGGAGTTCCCCTCCCCATTGTATATAATCGTGATCTCAGGATTACTTCTAACTTTTGGAAAGGCCTTCAGAAGTCATTGGGCACTATATTAAATTTTAGTACAGCTATTCATCCTCAATCAGTTGGGAAATCATAATGAACAATTCAGACCATGGAGGATAAGTTACGTGCTTGATCAATGGACTACCAGGGATGTTGGGACTAACACCTTTCTTTTGTTGAATTTTCATATAATAACAGTTTTCATTCCAGTATAAAGATGGATCCATTTGAGGCATTATATGGAAGTCATTGTCGAACTCCAGCTTTTTGGGATGATATAGGTTAAAGGAAGTTGATGGGACCATAATTGGTAGAAGAGATGGCAGAGAAAGTTCAGTTGATTGAGAAATACATGAGAACAGCTCAGAGCAGACAAAAAAGTTATACAGATAACCGGATGAAGGATCTTTCTTTTGAGGTAGGTGAACATATCTTTCTCAAAGTTTCTACATGGATATTTGAGATGTGTTTTGGTAATAAAAGAAAGTTGAGTCTGAGTTTCATTGGACCTTATGAAATCATGTCGAAATTTGGATCAGTTTCTTATAGAGTGTCTTTACCTCGAATTTTATCCAAGGTACACAATGTTTTTCATGTTTCGATGTTGATAAAGTATATGCCAGATCTATCTCATTTTTTGAGCCCAGAGGTAGTTCGGTTGGAAGAGAATCTATCTTATGAAGAACTACCAGATCAGATTCATGAGCGTAGAGAGCATGTGTTGCGGAATAAGGTAATTAATTAGGTAAAGGTTTTGTGGAAAAACCATATGGTTGAAGATGCAACGTGGGAATCTGAAAATTCTATGAGGGATAAATACCCCCACTTATTTTGATAAGTGAATAAAAATTTTGAGGACGCAATTCCCAAATGGGGAGAAGGATGTAACATCCCAGGTAAATGCAGAATAAGATATTTTCATACTTATTAATATTTTTGAATTAAATATTAATTTTCCTTTAAAGGGGCTTCTATGTTCGATAGCATTACAGATACGCAACAGCGGGTTTATTTGGATTCTTAAGTTGCACACTAATAATATAATAATATTAATTTAAATGGTAGTTAACTCCTAGCAATTTTTTGGAGGTAATGAATGAAACTTACTACAATATTATTATACATGTTTGGTAAATATATATACATTTTTCAAATAAATGTTAGAGTCTTAAAAAGTGAATGAATCTAATTTTAAGCATAATTTTCATTAAAAGGCCGATTAATCGCTTTTTAATAGCGAACCCTTTTTAAATCTATTATTGTTCACTTTAATACATTATATATGACCAAATAAAATCCTTCATTAGAATGGGGACATCAAAATTTACATTGTGTGATTTTATGGAATTTTTTTGAAAATGTTCATTTTTTAATGAATAGGGAAAAATATTGTATTTTAATTCAAAAGTTCCTTTTTATCTAATTTAATTATATGGATAGATAATATTTTTAATTGGGTTTAAAGTGAAATTAAAATATATCTTTACCATTTAATCCAATGTTGGTCATTGGAATTAATTTCACATTCAAATTATACATAAAGAAGTATCAATCTTTTGATAGTTATTGTTTCTTCAAAACACACAATTTGTTTTAACAGCGGGAATTAATTTTTAAATTAATAAATTCCACCTTTATGTTTTGAATTTTCAAAAATATGAATCAATTTTGAATTTGTAATATAAAATAATACTTAGGATGATTTTTTGGTATTATTATGAAAAACATCAATTTTTGATGAATAGTGAAACCACTTGGTGATAGTTAAAAAACTGAATTTTTCATTTAAATGAAATTTTACCACTTCTGTGAATTTAATTTGATAAATTTGGCATACATGGTTGTTATTAAGAAGTAAAATTTTGTTCAATAATATGAAAATATTTTTTGGTGAATATTAACTTTTGACTTTTATTTACCGCGGTTAAAGGTAAATATAGAAATTCAATGTTATATGAATATTATAATAATTTAAAATTATCTTAACACTTGTCCAAACCTTATTGGTTGAGTAATTTACAATCTGTATCATCTTAGGGTCTATTTTGGGTCCCCTTTTAGCCCCTTGGGTGTGATAATGACAATTTAAAATAATTAACTTAAAGAAAAGACAAAAATCACAAAAGCAAATTTCTTTTAGTAAATTAATTTTTATAAGGGGATAAATAGATTATCTGTTCGACTATAAATATTAATTGGAAATATAATAATATTTCCTACATCATGGTATTTTTTTAGAAGTTTCAGATATCAAATAAATTAATTTATTGAAGACACAATAATGATGCAGTATTTACATCTTTAATAAATGATTTAAATAAATAAGATTATACGGATTACAATATTATCCAAAACAAGTCCAATTCTGATTTGATGATTTTATATCGAATATTAGTGATCTTATATTTGACCTAAATAATTTTTTGACCATTATAAACCGAATATAATTATATTACAAAATAATATTTTCACTCTTTCCTAAAGAGCCCCTCCTCTCCATTATAAAAAGTGACCACTTCTATGAAATTTCTCACACCTCTCAAGACATTTTTCTCGTCCAAACTTTGCCCAATTATTCTCCCTACATCCCTATACTATTCCTAGAATCCTTATCATAGGAATAAGACACTTTAAAACGTCCTTTGGTTCAAACCAAAGCGAGTTACCCAAATTAAACGTAACAGTTTCTCTTAAATCTTTTTCTTTTATTTTTCTTCTCCAACCCTAAAATCATTTTATTTCCATTATTTTATAACAACAAAAGTATCCTAAATATACTAGGATTTTGTTATAAGAATTATTCAAACAATACTTACACATACATCCATATAATGGATGAAGAACATAATGTTTCTATGGATGGCAAACTAACGCCTCACAAAACGATTATTGTTCAATTACATCTTACTGCCTCTCATGGTGGAAATTATGATAGAAATGTATTTATATATGATATATATTATGTTTATGATTTCCTTATGATTATGTACTTCCCAATTCTATCAAGCCTTCATGGCTTCCATTGTGGGTAAATACGATAATCTCATTAGAGGAAGTGCGGACTACCGCCCCCTCAATGTGATGTGACTCGTTAAAGCCTTATGTGAGATGTATAAAGGATATAGTTAATGATATTATATAGGATATTATATTGTAATTATAACATACCTTTGTTCCATTAATTTTCAATTCCCTTAAAATAAGAAATAGAAATGAAAGTATTGTTCATTAATATGTAGGGCTTACTGTCACCATGAACGGTGAATTTCATTTCTTACCTCCAAATGTTAGGTACTATTATAAGTACATGTATATACTGTATATATATTATATATATGATATCTAAGTCATGATTAAAATTCTGGAGATAATAGATATTTGTCTACATTTACAACATGTAATTATAAGAAGTCCATTTTTTGACTCAAGTGCCAAATATCGACAAAATGAACGTTAATGATTACATAATGCATATAACATGGTAATAAATGATATAAAAGGTTTAATAAACTTGAAAAATCTTCTTAAACAAGTAGAAATTAACTATTGTTTATTATTCAGGACATTAAAGAACAAACGGGTCATGTCGGACACAAGGTAAGGGACATCGTCTCAATATCTTTTTATTGAGGCATTTTTAGTTTTATACATGACTTTATTTTATATGGTGTATAAACACCTTTGACTTTTCATTTTGTTTAAAGGGAATCTTTTTACATTAAGTTTTTTACTAAACGAAAAAATGGAATGTTTTTTTAAGCGGTGACAACGACCTTTCCGCCGCCACGAGTATTATTTGATCTTTGGCTTCCTTTATAAGCCAGAATGTTTTTTAAAAGGAAAAATAAATACCATATAGTCTTTTTACATATTTTGGTATTGAAAATGATTTTTAGAATATATTTATTATTTCAATATATTTAAATGATATTTTCCTATTTTAATGTGGAAATGTTATCTTTCCTTTATTCTTTTGTTATGTGTAATGATTATGTTATGGTTCTTGGTCATTATTTACATATACAGGTGGTTACATGATAAACCTAGGGAGGCTTTGCACAAGTTACCTTTATGATTTATGATTTCTATGTGTCTTTAATAAATATTATTATTTCATGAGGTAAGTAAAACAGTTCATATTTTGTATGTATTTATGAACAAATTTTTTCATTCATTGTTTTATAACCCTTACCGAGTCTTTTATGCTCATCCTAATTTTTGAAATGTTTTCACAGGACATAAAGTTGAATATGGTCAAATATGGGATCAAGGAAAAGTCATGCTGTCTAAAACATGGAACTAGACATGGCTCTTTTTTCAAGAGTTCATGTTTTGTAAAAAATTGGAAACTCTGTAGAAATGTCTACTTTGTAATTTTTGAGATGTAATGTAATTTTAATGCCTAATTATCTAAAAATCTAAACCATAAAACATCCTCAATGTGAATTATCCATTTAATTCAAGAATATGTAATGTTTAAGGCCAGGTCCTTATAGTTTCATCTATAATTTTCATGTGGATACCTCAACAATAATTTCACAAGGAAGGTAAAAATCCCACTAAAATTTTATATTGTAAATATTTTCATTTTTAATATATATTTTACTTAATTTTATCACATGTAATTTGTCTCTTAAATGTAGTTTTTAATTTCAATTTCATTTAATAAATCTTTTATAATTTCATCAACAAATATCTAGTGAATTTTTATACTAAAATTTTATAAAGAAAAATTTTACTGTAATTTTTTAGACGATGTTTTCTAATTATTTTCAACTAAAATATCGTTGAAAAACTATATGAATTAATATCATTGTTTTTATATAATTATGTGGTATTTTTCAGACTTTTAATGAAATTTTGTAATATAAATTTTCAATTATTATTTTCAATTTAATCCCTGAACCACTTCATTGACATGGGTTTTTATATTTCAAAGTATTATTATAAATTAAATTTTATGTATATAAATGAATTTTGAAAAGTATATAAATGTTATAAATTACTTTAAAACATAAAAAAATTATATTTATGAAAACATTATTAATTTATTTTTATGAAAAATTTATACATTTTATTTTTAATGGTAGATTTCCCATATTTTATTGTTCAGTTTGGAATTATTTTTTCGAATATGTAAATTAAAATTATAATATTTTTATTTATTTTTGATAACTAATTATCATTTCTTATTGATAAAATTTATATGTTTTACAATGATAAAAATTTATAATTTTTCTAAACAATATAGAATTTTTTAACTTTTTCAAACCAATGTTTTATCATTCATATAAATTTAGTTATGTGTCAATTTTTATGTTATAATTACAAATGATTTAATTTTTATGTTTTGATTTAGTTAATTTTGACTTTAAATAATATTTTATACTAGATGGATAAATAATTTATTACTTTATAATGTTTTATAATTTTATAGAATTTATCAAATTAATATTTTAGTATTTTCTTATTTATAATATATATAAATTATTTTGAGGTCATAATAGAGTTTTTAGAAAAAATTTAAATCCCAGTTTCCTAATACTTTTCAATAAAATGGTAAAAAAATTTATAAACTAATTTTTTACACAGAGATTCATCTCCACTGTATTTTAGATTCCTATAAAAATGATTACTGTAGACAATTATAATTTGTTCAATGTTTTCTGAATTAATGAACATAATGTTTACCATGAAGTATTTTTGTGGAAGCTTCATAGAAAATGAGAGGGGCATGATATCTTGATGTCATTACAAAATTTTCATACATGGTCTATCTTTTATGGTATGATGATCATATTCAATATTTTGTAGCTGTACAATTAAAAAATAGAAAAAGTGAATAAAAAAACTGAATAGTAATGTGAAAAAATCAATTAATTTTGGGGATGTTAATTTTATAAACTATTTTGAGGTTCCCACAAAATAAATTGAAATAAAATTTCCTTAAATTCACAAATTAACCATTGTTTTATAATCACAATAAATTTATCTTAATTATTTAGAAACATATTGAAATATCCAATTGTGTTTTAGAAAATCACAATTTTAAACCAATTTCATTTTAATAATAATAAAAAGATATGTGTGTGATATAACTATGTATTTTAAAAGTTATTATCCATATGATTTCATATATGATGGAAATTTTATTAAAAACATTGAATTATGATCAATTATAGTCATTTCCCTAGAAAAATATTATGGCATAAAAAGTTAGAGTTTTACCATGGCTATAAAATGGAATAATTGGATTTTATTATGGACCTAAATGAAATTTTTAAATAAAATCTCACCATATCATGTTTTTTTAATATATATAGATCTAAAATGAATTTATTATCAGTATCCTATTATTGGTTCTATTATTATCCTCTTTGATCACTTTTTACCCATACATAATGAATTTTTCATTATTTAATATGACTAAAAAAATTTAAAATCACAGGTTACATCCTACAATGTAATGCATGCATTATATTAATGACATATTAATATCTACATTTAAAAAAAATATTTAATGGTATTTATCCAAGATTCTTGTCTAATTTAAACTCACATTCTTGGTTTTGACCTCGGTATGGGTGATTTGTCTTTTTAAAAAAATGAGATGTTGTACATTAAATCATACTGAGAAATCAAATTATCTGATTAATAAGACAATGATTCCCATATACAAAAAATGGATTCATGATCTTGTATGGGATTTCTAAACTAATTCAAACTCACATCCTCAGTTTTCACAACATGATGGGTGAAAAATCATTATAATAAAAATAAAAATGGAAAATTGTTATTTGGTTCATATCAAGAATTCTTTAAATCAAGATTGATACTTGGTATATTCTTATATGTCAATAAGATATGAGGATAAATTTTCTATATTTTCATTTCAATCATATGAAATTTACCATATTCTCAACCAAAGATGGATGATAATTAAATTTAATAAAAATATATAAAACGATACATTGGTTAATACCATGAAATAGTAGCATCAAATTTATACTAAACAGATTTATATAAATAAAAAAACTCCAAGGATCATTCTATTAGTTTTTTCCTATATTAATATATTATTTTATTTTTTAAAAACAATTTAGTTGATATTATATTTCAATAAAATTTATAAGGTGAAAGGAAACATTTGTTCATGTTGATCAATTCATATATCAAATTTATTTTTGATTGTATCCTACTGATAAAAAATGCTTCCAATTTTTTTAATTCTTCACACCAATACATGCCTATTTTCATGATTATGACCACTAGAGATGTTTATTTTCATAAATTAATAAAGGAAAACAATATGAAATCATATTTTTCATTATACCAGGGATTCTGACTATCATATTCATGTGTCATTAATTTTTATATATATAATATCGTTCAAGGTTGTTTTTTTAAATATGCATATCAATTTGAGTCAACGATTTTGTTTTTTACCTTATATATGTTATTTTTATTTTAATAAAAAACAATGTTGAACATGTGATTTTGATCATATTAAGTATTATTGACATTATATTTATCCATGGTAATTTTCTAATGATAATAAATTTTATGTGGATCATCCATACATGTTTTATGGGTAATATTTACTAATTTTCTAATTTTAACCAAATTTTTATGGACTAAAACTTTAATTAAAATATGAGGATAAAAATAAACATTTGATTATATAGATAAATATAGGAATTAGTATGATGTGGGTTGATTAATAAAAATCAAAATAAATATTACAATCCTTGTTCTATTATTTTATATCAATCCAAACCAATTTTCCTAGTTTTTACCAAAATATTGAAGATTAATCATTCATTAATTAATATTATTAATTTTATATCATATTTCTCAACACACCATGTAATCCAAGAATAAAATTGATTTAGATTTTATTGATTTTTGTTAAAATTTACCTGATGATCATTTTTCAATGATTCTACACCAATATCAACGATCTTACACTATTGTTACCTCTTGGTGATAAATATAAAAACATAAATAAAAATTTAAAATGTGAAATATTACTTTGTATTATACCACAGATTCAAATAAATAATATTTTATTTGATTAATTATTATATATCATAAACAAAAAAGGAAGAATTTCCTATGTTTTAATGTAAATATGAAGATTTTTTCACATTTTTATCCACTTTACATAAGATATTCCATTTTAAAAAAAATGAAAAATGATACATATGATCAAACTTAGTAATAAATTTCTTGGATTCTTAGGTAATCACTATTATATAATACAATAATTGAAAATGAAATTAGAAATCCTCTCATCCTGATTTTGGTAAATGTTCTGATATTGTTAACTATAACCACGCATTAATAAAAAAAAATATACTTACTATTTTTTGAATTTATACTATCAAAAATACTAATGAAAATTGAATAATATAGGAAAAAAAATTAATAAATATTTTAAATGATTGTTTGCTTACATTTATAAATACCACATTGGGGATTATAGATTTTTGATTGATACTCATATATTTCATTATTGTGAATATGTAATATCCTTAATCATTGTCATTAATTATTCATTCTAAAACCTAATAAAAATTGGAAATAATAAATAATATGTTCTGATATGTGTTTTAATATTTATATCTTCTTATATATAAATTAATCAGTATCTATGTTTAGAAATACTTAGGATAATTTTTCTAAGCCACCATCCTCTAACCATGATTTTTTTTATATTGAAAGAGAACACTATAATAAAAAATTTACATTAAAACTTAATATAAAATGTATAATTTAATGATTATATATTCCATATTTACTATAGTTCATTTAAAAATAAAAATAAAAATCATATGTTAATTTTTTTTAAATAACATCTTTTGGATCTAAGAAATAAACCGTTATGGTACTAAAATAAATTTTAATAACTATCCAATTATCCCAGTTAAGTAATAATAAATGAAAGGAATAACAAATATATTTTATAAAAATAGAATATATTGTTTTACCCACATATTTTAGGCATCATTAAATTCCCATGTTTTTTTCTATTCATATACAATGACTAGTTTTGCTAGTTTTTTTTAATTTCTTTTTTATGTAAAGAAGTATTTTCTATAGAATTCATAGTAGGATTAGGGAGTCTAAATTTTTTTTGAAATCTGTTTTATATTTTATATTTGTGATGTATACCACAGTATAAAATATAAATATTAATTAAATAAAATTAACATAATATTTCAATTATTAAAAAATATATTATTAAATGTACCTTTTTTCCGCATTAACAAATTATATTCCATGAGTATAATACGTGATAATTTCACTAATAATCTCAAGACCAATGTTTTCTATAATGAACACACTGGACATTTTTTCCATCAAATTAAATTTATTTAATATTTTTATCATTAAATTTAATATATTATATAATATATAATGTTAATAAATTTGGTAGTGGAATTGGTGGGTAGTGGTACTCTTACAATATCCTTTTGATTTATTAGTTGAATATCTAAATTGTTTTACATTTTCTAACCCATATCGTTCTCCTTCAATAGTAACATAAATTATTTACATGTTCTTTTGGAAATTATTATAGTATTTTCATTTAAAAAGATCTATGAATGAAATATTTCATTATCATCATATATATTTTTTATATTAAATAGTCATGATACAAATGTTCTTTTATCATGTATGGATATTGTATCATTCATATAATCAAGAGGGACATCAATGTTGGAACTCATCTACTGATATACTTTAATACCAACTCTCATGTGATCTTATGGGTGTTGTTTATTATTTTTAATAACCCCATGAATATTTTAATGTGAACACCTTGTAAAGAGGAAAAGGGTGGTGACAGATTGATATAAATAATTTTCAAATTCCCTTTGCATAATTCTAGTGTATCAAAGTTGTCAATAATTGTATTATTAATGTTGATAAAAACAAATAATGAAAAATTTATTAACTTGGTTATAGAAGGTATTTTATGTCATTATAACCTCCCAAAATTGGCATACATGTACATTACATTACTTTTGGTGAATAATAAATACATGAAAAAAATTATTCCCATATACCGTGTTAGTTTAGCGTCTTTGGAAACTCGGAACATAATCCTCTAATCATGGTGAATGATCTTCAATATCTCCCATAATGTTCGTCCCTTTTTTTTCATACCTAAAAACATTATTTATGTCCTGGGAAAAAGAAGACATAAAAAGGGCGATCTCAAATGCTCAGTAAGGGTAAACATGGAGAACACAAAACAATCCATAATCATTTGAACATAAAAACATGAGAATAAAATATAAACATCAAAATATAGAGCAATGACATAAAACATGGTTGTACCTAAGGCATTGATCATAAAGGAACATTAATAATGATAAAATATAATGAGAATAAATCATTTAATTGTGGAAAACCAATAATCACATTTTATGACTTCCATAGTATCCAAGGCATTGCTTCCAAGACCATCATAGTGGACAAAGTCCATTACTGAACTGATATTACTTGTCTTCCCAACCCTCTATTACTGAATCAGATTTACTTATTGTTCTATAAATTTATATATAATGATATATAAATCATTACCCAATGGATTGGAGGGAGATATAGGTCCCACCCATCTCATAATTAAATCATTCTTACGTGTTCCACAACATGAACATAAATCATTCATCATAACCCAAAGAATAAAATGGGTTTCATAAAAATCATCGCATCATAACATAATCCATATAAAAAAATGTATAGCATTTCATCATAAAAAAATAAAACCGTGTAAATAATATGGACATTATACTTGAAAAATGACCACATTAAAGAATGCATTCTTAGATAGAAAATAATCATGATAAAACACTTGAAATGAATTCATGAGGAAAATATATTTTCTTCTTCAAAATAATATTCATTTCTCAAAATGTCATGCAATTATAAAAAAATGATACTTGTTGAAAATAATCATGAAATATTGTAAAAGAAGACTCATGGAAATACGGTGTTATGAACCTGTAAAATCCATTCATGCAGTATATGATAAAAAAACATTCTTCTCGTACTTTTTCTGGAAAAGTCAAGAAGTACCTCGTATGGTAATCAAAAGAATGATTCCTTCCAAACCAAGTGGTAAAAGTAAACAAAGGGTAAAAATGACTTTAAAAAACATTGATGAAAAGTAAAAATTTTTTGAAAACAATTTTATAAATCATGGACATGGATGATAAACATAACCCCAGTAAATACTTACGAATATACTATCTCGGATATGAACAATATTGGAATAATTATCTCTTACAATTTATAATCACTGGAATCATACATCTGATAAAATAAAGAAAATTACCTTCATATTTATATATCATATCCTTAATAATAAAAAACATAAAACATTTATATGAAGCTTAGAAACTATACAAAATAAATAGTTGGTGATTAAGGATTATGTGTCACAGAAATAAAAGTGAGACGAAATAATCCCTTACATTAGGTTTGATATTCATTGTATGTATCTAAAACTCTTGTATAATTATTTAAATAACGTCATTGACTTATACCCAATTCATATTCATTGTTATAAAATAATATATGGTCATATTCTTATCTTTTTATTAGTAATATTTCATTTATACTTGTTATTAGAGTGTTCATTTCTTTATGTTCTTAAGCATATTTTGTCGAATAAATTCTTATTCCTATTTTTAGGTTATAGATAAATCATTTAAAAAATGGTATTATTGTAATATATATCATATTTATTCCATAAATTCATTTATATAATCATTATTCAATGATGATCATGTAGAACGAGTCACGTCACATTGTGGAAATGGTAGGTCGTACGTACGTACGAGGGATGATATCATTCCCATGATTGTGGAATTGTACTGAAGTGTATGGTGCATAATATTTTGGATCAATATCACTATAAAATAATAATATAAATTTATTTTTTCTATCCTTATACCCATCCAATTAATTTAGTGATGAAATAAACGATTACACCACGGTGTGGATACGGTAAGCCGTACGTACACACATGTGTTGATTACATTTTTTCATAGGACTGACAGAAGATATTATATGGTTGTTTCAAATTCATAATAATATATCAGTATAAAAGTGATTCTATTTTTTTACTTAATAATAAAACAACTCATATAGAGGAAGTAGGAGAAAAATGATTGAAAAAATCGGTAAAGGATATTACCTCTTATTTGACACGCCTCCTCTTAACCTCCTCGAAGGGCACTAAATATTGTCATTGAAGAAGACCATGACATCTAGTAAGTTTCGATGGAAGTTTATAAGTGAAATGGGTAGGGCTTTGGGATAATTTTAATGCTCCAAAATGGAGTGAAGTGGTGAGGTAGGAGGTGACTTTTTATAAAGGAGGAGAGGGGCACCTTTGGAAACCTAAAAAATATTAATTTATAATAAATTAAAACCCCACCTAAAAACCTCAAAAAATGACTCAATTCGAATATGATATGATATAGGGTTGTAATATCATCAACCAATAACATTTATTCTTGTGCTGAGTTTATCATAAACATTATCATTTTGATTTATCCATATTTAATCTATTTTATTTTATTTGTTGTAATAACATTATAAATTTTAAATTGTTATAAATACATACTTATATGTTGTAAATTTTGAATAATTGGATACTTTATAATCTTTTCGACTGTATAATTTTCAATTTGTAAATTTTTATATATTTTTGAGATTTTAAATAATTTAATAATATATTACTTTTATAAAATACCAATAGTGTACATTTTGACACTTTTCATTTATTTGAATTTAACTAAAATACACACAGAGAATATATTTGATACAAAATATTTAATAGGATTATAACAAGTCATATTCTTCATGAAAATTTGTGGATCATATTAATTTGTTCCTATAATATTTATTTTATTATTTGAAAACCATTTATTTGATATTTCACTAAATAAAATAATTACTAAAACATTTTTTTATAATTATTATTTATACTTATTTTTTCCATAGAAATTAAAACTAAAACACTAATATGAATAAAAATATAATAGATTTCTTAATAATAATATTAGTAGAAATTTTATTATAAAACACCAAACCATTATAATGTCATGTTTTTTAAATTATGCAGTTGACAATATTGACATCATTTAAAATAAAATATTACAAGTGTCATAATCTATTTTATAAGGCTCCAAATGGTCAAACATTTGACCTTTGGGTGATTATGATTAATAGGTACATGACCAATAAGTTTTGATCTGGTTTTTGGGCCTTTTATGGGTATTATTAGTTTAAAAAAAACTATATTATTAATTTTTAACTAATAAATAATTTATGCATGATTAATGTATAAGCTATTAATGTAATTATATATTTATTAAAAATTTCAAATAAATTACCATGGAAAAGAAACGAATTTTTTCTTTCATATGAGTAATTATAACCGAATTTGTATTCTTGGTAACCTTATATTAAATATAATTTAATTATTATTGTTTGACAGAGACATATTACACTTTCATTTATATAAAATAAATTAAAGGTCTGAATAACATACAAGTGGGTTCTAATTGATACCATTTAGACCCAAATAAAATTTAGGATGAATTATAATCATAAAAGTATATTAAGTCAAGTGTTAGGTAGTTATATAAAATTATTTTTACCGTTAATTAACTAATTATCTTTAACTGTGATAAATAAAATTTTCTTTAGTAACTATTCATAATGACCAAAAATAAAAAGTGTCATATTAACATAATTTGGAAAGACTGATTTGAAATATTGAATCAATGATTCCAAATTCAAAACACAGAAGTTCCAGTAATTAATTTAAAATCAATCCCATTTTTGAAAAAAAATAGGTTTGTGTTTAAAACGTTGCAAAATATTAGATTTATTTTACCTACGAATAAAATATATAATTAATGGTAATAAAATAAATTATATTAAATTTTAAAAATATATTCAATTAATAATTTAAAACAATTTACAATTAATATTTTACACAATAAATTTTCTTGATGAAAAAAAGTTTTTGTATGTAAAATTCAGCGTGTTTTTACTATTCATAAAAATAAGAACGTTTTCAGAAAAATATCAAAACATTATACAATGTAAAATTTTATATCTTGATTAAATATAAGAATATTATTTTGTAAAATTGAGATTATAAACTTGTGAAAATATAGATTTAAAATGGGTGGACCATCAAATGGCTGCAAAACATCATTTTTTTGAAAAATACCTCTTTTATCAGAAAAATTGATTTTGTTATAATATCTCATTCTAGAATATGTGTATGATGAATTATAATGTTAAAAAATTCAAATTTCAGTTAATACTATTCATTATGGCTAGTTTATAAAAATATTATAACAATATATCATTCTTTAGTGAAACTCGGTATTGCGTACAACACACGCTATTGAGGAAGGTCGCTCTTCCATGTAATACAAGACAAGTTAGGGTTGCATGTAAGAAAATATACCTTTGGTGTTGTGTATAACATACTCAAAATATTTTTTAGTTATACATTGATCAATATCTATACATGGTGTTGTGTAAAATGAATTTTATTCCAATGAACTTGAAATTGTGTGCATCACAAGCCAAGAATAGTGTTGCGTATACTACAAGCTAATATAGTGTTGCATAGAGAGCAAGATAATATTGGTGAAGTGTAAAAAAAGCACATAAAAGAAATTAAAAATAATAATTCTCCTAAAATCTCAATATTTTAATTCTAAAACCCTTAAAATGAATTTCTCCCTCAAAATTCGTCGGGGTTATAAATGAGTTTCTACTTGAAAGTTTCTTACATAGAATCCCACATAGTAAAAAATAACAATAAATCATTATTTTAAAAGGAAGCGATAAAAACAAAACTAATACCCAAAGTAATCCATCTCTAGGTTTCCACATAGGATAACATATGTGAAAACATGGATATGGACGTTAAATGTAACCATCACGTTCTGATGATGAGTGGTTGAGAACATGGATATGAAAAAGCCAACAATCACAAAGCCATAAATTTGTGATGATATAAGGTACTATCTGATTCGTTGAATATGAGAGTACTAGGACAATAGTTTTTGTTTTCAAGATCATTTCCCTAACGTTGATGAATTTTTACTCATGGAGAAATACTTACTTGATTTCAGTGTAATTTCATCATTGGTCATTCCATGAAAAATTTCCATTTCATCTCTTATTTAAACAAATGAAGTTGATTTTTTCTCCTTTATGTATTAACAGATCATGCGATATAATGATAGGTCATTCAATCTATCTCAAACATAAGGTTAGTAAATGTTATTAAATATACATAAGGCCATATATGGTGAGATAAATCATATATGGTTCCATAAATGGAATTATACTCCCTCTATCATAACTGTTAATAAAATAAATCTACTTTATACAATCCGAGGACTTTAGGTAGGCTAGTGGTAGGTGATTAAGGCATGTCACACTTTGGTTGTGGCTTTGATTCCTACAACCTTATCTGACGTGATGGGTTGTCGTCTGTCCTGTAGTCTTTTCTTTTTCTAAAACATCACCCATATAACATTCCATAAATAAAATCGAAAAAAAGGATCTAGCCATAAATAATAATATCTGAGGTCCAACATAATCCATTCCAATATTTAGGCTCATCCAAAATATATATATACACACTCATAGTAAAATGTAAATGATTACTAGATATTTCATCTACCGAGCATGTGAATACCAACATTTATCCCCCATATATCATACGACATATCGTGTTGGTCACATTCCAAACATGTGAATACCATAATCAGGTATTCTTCTAAAACATGAGTTACCGTAAAACCGTAATGATAATATGAATTCTGTCAAAAGATAACTCTTTCCACATATCAAAATCCCAATGTTTCTATATACTCTAACCATGATGTCACTTTTTCCTTTTATTAGTCATGAGATCTTTAATACTATCAAACATATTATTTTCTCCATACCCCTTTATTATAGGCATATCATCTTCTTTAAAAAAATATTTCAATCACTTGTCATGGTTACTAGAACAAAATTTTTGAAGAACATAATTAACAAATACATAGATAATTCAATATTCCATAATACTATAAATGAGATTTCATGATACTATTTTAAAATCGCATTACATAAACACTTAATTATTCCAAAAAATCATTTCCATACTCAACATCACAAATAGTGATAGCTTGTGACTTCCCTTTGTCCATTTACTTAAGAGGATGCTCGCGTCGATCATCATTAACCCATTGATTAGGGCACTGATTAGCATAATGACCCATTTTCTTGAACTTGAAGAATTGAAGTGTTGGTGGAGCGTTATCTATAGTCTTTTTTCTATTCACATCTTTAGCAACCTTTTTTCCATTAATTCTACACTCAGCTACTCGATGACCTTCTTTTCCACACTTGAAAAAGTTTCTTGTAGCTTTTATACAATCTCTACCATGCTCCACTTCACACTTTGAGCATAAAAAACATTCAACTTTTCCTCACAATTGTTCTGAGATTTTTCCTTCAACTCCATATTTCATTTATTGTTAGAACCATGAGATGGATATGTAACACCAACATTCATTTCTACCTTGACATCACAATGCATAATTTCATCATAGATAGTGATGTCTCTTATAGCAAATACCCTTACGAAAACATTGTTTAAACCCAGAATCGATCAACTTTACTTTCATGTTAGTTGATAATGCCAGATGCATTCCATGAAAGCCTTGAAAAATTCTATTTGTATATACCAACAGATTCATCATCCTTTTTCTTTTGCTCAAAGGACTCATTTTCCATCATTGTTCGGTGAATATGAGGGAAGTACTTATTGAGAAACACGTTCTTAAACTCATCCCATTCCATGGATTCAATTTCATCTTGGGATATTGTATTCTTAATTAGAATCCACCACTGGTCTAATTCACCTTCTAAATGGTAAACATCCAAAATGACATTTTCATGTTCTGAACATCGAAGTGTAGAAAACATATTTTTAATGGTACTGATCCATTGACCAATAATAAGTGTATTTGAAGACCCATTAAATGATTTTGGACGTTTCTTCATGAAGGTGTCAATTGAATATTGTTCCCTCCTCTACTCATTTTATGTCCAGAATGATTCATATCTTGTGTAAGTTTAACAATAAAATTTTTCACTCCATCTCCCATAGCATTGGTTTGTTTAGGAGGAAAATCATTTCATTGTCCATTACATTGATCCAAATGATTCCTTCAGGTTCTAGCAATCGTTTAAATCACAAATCAAATAGTGTGAGAGGAAAAAATCATGTGAGGAAAACAACATAATAAAGGAGGAGTACCATAACTATCTATCCTATTATGTTTAATTCTATGATCGTTTCTGTAATTCTGGCACTATAAATTATACTTATAAATAACCTTAGGGACATCCATAGAAAATCTTTAGAAATATATCTTGGGATCTCACTAAAGTTTTCGTATCATAGTTTCCAATAGTTAATAATACCTGGTTCTCATTAAAACTATAATGACCCAAACTGGACGTACATGTACATTACATTACTTTTTTTGTAAAACGTAATACATAAAAAAATAGACGCCCAAAGACCGTATTTTTTTAGGGTATTTGGAAACTTGGAACATAATCTTCTAAACATGGTGAATGTTCATCAACATATCCCATAAAGTTCTTCCCATTTTTTTCTTACCTAAAACCATTATTTATATCCTTGGGAAAAGAAAACATAAAAAGGGTGATCTCAAATGCCCAGTAAGGGTAAACAAAGAGAACATAAAACAATCCATAAACATTTGAATATAAAAACATGAGCATAAAATCTAAACATCAAAATCATGAGCAATGACATAAAGCTTGGAAGTACATAAGGCCTAGACCGTAGAAAAACATTAGTCATGATAAATTATAATGGGAATAAAACATGTAACTATGGAAACCAATTAAGCACATGGTATGATTTCCATTGTAGTCAAGGCATTGCTGCCAATGCCATTATAGTGGACAAAGTCCATTACTGAACTTGGTATTCGTGTCGTTCCAGCCCTGTATTACTGAACCATATTTACATGTCAGTCCAGCCAGGTCTATCTCATGGGATATAAATATTTTACCGAATGCATTATAGGTAGATATAGTTCCCACCCATCTCATAATGAAATCATTCTTATGTGTTCCATAACATAATCATAAATCATTAATCATAACCCAATTGAAAAAATGGGTTTCATAAACATCATCCCATAATAACATAATCCAAATAAAAAATAGATATCATTTCATCATAAAAAAATCAATCCATCTAAATAATATGGACATTATATCTGAATCATGACCATATTAAATAATTTAATCTTATATGGAAAATATTATTGATAAATCACTTGAAATGAAATCTCGTGGAAGATATCCTTTCTTCTTAAAAATAATTTTCTTTTCTAAAAATTTCATGCAATTATAAACTAAATTATTTTTGTTGAAAATAATAATGAAATATTTTAGAGGAAGCTTCATCGAAATATTCTATTCTGAACCAGTAAAATCTATTAATGCCGTATCAGATAAAATAACATTCTTTTGGTACTTTTTCTGGAAAAGTCAAAAAGTACCTCATATGGTAAATAAAAGAATGATTCCTCCAATACCATGTGGAAAAAGTAAATATACATGGAATAAAAGTAAGCATTTTATGAAAACATTTTTAGAAAACATGGATATGGATGATAAACATAACCCTAGTAAATTCTTACGAATAAACAATCTCAGATAAAAATGATATTGGAATAATTATCACATACCATTTATAATCAGTGGAATCATATGTGTCATAAAATAAAGAAAATTACATGCATATGTTAATATCATATCTTTCATAATAAAAATAATAAAACATTCATGGGAAGCTTAAACACCATACTAAAGAAATTGTTGGTGATTAAGGCATATGTCTCAAAGAAATAAAAGTGAGATGAAATAATCCATTACCGTAGGTCGGATATGCTATGTACGCATCCAAACCTCATGTATAATGATTTAAATATTGTCATTGAATTATTCCAGAATCATATTCATTGTTATGATATCATATATGGTCATATTTTTATCTTTTTATTAGTAATATTTCATTGTTACTTGTTATTTTGGGTGTTAATTTCTTAATGTTTTTATGCATGTTTTGTCGAATAAATATTTATTCCACTTTTTAGGTAATATATAAACCATTTAAATAATGGTATTAGTTTAATATATATCAAATTTATTCATTAAATTAATTTATATAATCATTATTTAATGAAGATCATTTATAACTAGCCACATCACATCATTGAGACAGTAGGTCGTACGTACGCACGAACGATGATATCATTCCCATGATTGTGAAATATTATTGATGTGTATGGTGAATGAAATTTTGTAATAAATATTAAATTACTATAATCATATATTTTTATTTCTTCAATAATTGTACCCATCCAAGTATATTAGTGGTGAAAAAAAAGATTACACCACAGCGTGGAGTTGGTATGCGGTACATACGCATGGGTGGTGATTTCATTTTTTCATAGAATGGATAGAAGATATAATATGGTTGATTCATATTCATAATTACAAATCAGTATACATGTGATATGGTAGTTATTACTTAATAATAAAACAAAACATATAGAGGAAGTTGTAGAAGAAATAATATTGAATGAATCAGTAAATTATATTACATTTTCTTCGACGTGCCTCCACATTACCTCCACTTAAGGAGCTAAAGTTGGCCTTTGAGGAAGACAAAGACCTATAGAAGGATTATATGGATGTGGAGAAGTGAAATTTCTGGGGTTTGGTCTAATTTGAATGCTCATAAATTATGTGAAGTGGAGAGGAAGGAGGATTACTTTTATAATGGAGGACATGGGTTCATTTTGTATCCTAAAATTATTAATTTATAACAAATTCAGGCCCCACATGAGAACCTAAAAGAATGAATCAAATAGAATATGATATGTTAAAGGGTTGTAATCTCATCAACCAATTACATTTAGACTTGTTTTGTGTTTATTTTAAACCTTGTCATTTTGATTTATCCTTATTTAATATATTTAATTTAATTTTTGGTAATAAAATTCTAAATTTCAAATTGTTATAAATACAAACTTATATGTTGTCGATTTTCCATAGTTGGATACATTAAAACCTCTTCGACCATATAATTTTCAATTTTTAATTTTTAAATATTTTTTTGATTTTTAAATAATTTAATAACATTATATTTTTATAAAATACCAATAGTGTAAATTTTTTCACTTTTCATTTTTTTTATTTTACTTTAAATACACACAGATAATATATTCGAACAAAAATATTTAATAGGTTTCTATCATGTCGTATTATTTTAGAAAATTCATGGAGCATATAAATTAGTTCATATAATATTTATTTTACTATTTGTTAAACCATTTATTTGATATTTTTATATTAACCAAATAATTACAATAACATTTTTGTATAATTATATAATATAATTCTTTGTTGGATAAAAAATAAAAAATAAAATAACTATGATGAATATTAATCAAATATATTTCATAGGAATACTTTTAGTAAAATTTATCTTCTAAAAATCCCCACTTTAATAATTTTATGTTTGTTAAATTATGATGGAGACCACTTTAACATCATTTAAAATAAAATAATATAAGTGACATAATCGCTTTTATAAGGCTCCAAATGGTAAATAATTCGACCTTTGGATTCTTATTGTTTATATGTACACGTACAATATGTTTAGTTCAGGTTATTGGTCCTTTTATGTTTATTAATATTTTAACAAAATACAGTATTATTGATTTTAACTAAATAAATCATTTATGCATCATTAGTGTATAAGCTATTAAAGTAATTATATATTTCTTAAAATTTAAAAATATATTACCACGATAAACAACAACATTTTATCTTTCAAATGAGCATCTATAACCTAATTTATATTCTGTATAACCTTATATTAAAAACAATTCAGTTATTAAACTTTTAGTGGGACATATTTCACGTTCATTTAAATAAAAATATTTATAGGTCTTAATCACACACATGTGGGTTCTAATAGATACAATTTTGAACAAAGTATATTTTAGGATAAAATTTATTCATACAATTATATTAACACAAATGTTTTTCAAATTTTATAATATTATTTTTACCCTTAATTACATAATTTAACTTTACCTGTGGTAAATAAAATTTACCGTAGTTACTATTCATAATGCCCAAAAATAAGAAGTAGCATATTAATATAATTTAGAGTTAATATTGTTGTTGAAAAAAATGGGTTTTGGTTGTAAACATTGCAAAATATTGAATTGATTTGACCTACAAATTCAATGTAAAATTAATTATAATGACATAAAATATATTAAATTGTGAAAATATATTATATTTATAATCTAAATAAATTTACTATTATAATTTATGCTCAATAATTACCTCAATGAAAAAAAAGTTGTTTTTAAGTTAAATTCACCATGCTTTTAGTATTCATCAAAATAAGAACATTGTCAGAAAAATATCAAAACCTTATCTAATGTAAATTTTTATATCCTGATTAAAAAAATATTATTTTGATTAATTTAACATAGAAACTTTTGAATAATTATATTTAAAATGGGTTCACCATCAAATGTTCAGAAAAACTACATTTTTTTAAATACATCTTTTATCCAAAAAATTGATTTTGTGTTCATTTCTCATTATAGAACATTTGTAAGTTGAATTATAATGTTATAAAATTCCAAATTCAGTTAACACTATTCATAATGGCTAGTTCATAATAATATTATATGAATATATCATTTTTTATTGAGACTCAGTATTGCGTACAACACATGCTATTGAGGAAGGTCTCTCTTGCGTGTAATGCAAGCCAAGTCAGGGCTATGTGTAGGGAAATATTCCTTTGGTATTTCATATAACATAATCAAAATATAGTTCAATTATACATTGATCAAAATCTATAATTGGTGTTCTGTGAAATGAATTTTATTCTAAATAACATGAACTTGTGTGCATCACAAGCCAAGAATAGTGTTGCGTATACTAAAAACTAATACGGTGTTGCGTATAGCGCAAGTTAATCTTGTTGAATCGTAAATCAAAATATATCAATGTAATTAAAAATAACAATTCTCATAAAATTTCAGGGGTTTACAATAATGATCCCATAGAACTAGTACCCCTACTAGGTTAATGGTGGAGAAAAATTAGTGACCATAAGTACTTCCTCTAGTAGGGAATGAGTGGGAGACTTGTGGTGAGAGTATAAAACAGTTGAATATGACAAATTCAACTCAATTTTATATAAAGGATTAGATGATAAGATGATGAACCACCCAAAACCAAAAGTACTAATATAAATTAAACAATAACTTATGCAATTTATAAGCACTTTTAATTAATATAAAACAAATATTATCGTATTTTAATATTAAATAAAACTAAAATAAAATTGTATCATAAAATCCATAAAAATCCCAAACTCTAAGGTAGAACATTGAAAACCAATTACCAATGTCCACCTGGAATCCTAAAAATAATAAATATACATAAGGTGTGATAATAATATGAGTACATAGTAGGATCACACCCATAGTCTCTCATGAAAAAGTGAAAAAGGAATACAAATATTCTTATGAAGAATTAATAGAACAAATGATCATCTTCCCAGGTTTACGAGTCCCCTAACCTCACAAAGGATCACTGACCAAATAATGAATCCATCTATAATAAGCTATTTATTTTATGAATATCCTCATATGTTCCCAAATACAAATTCCCAAATGATTTTTCACTCTCTCCATCACTGGTATCACCTAACATTATTGTTGAATGAAGATTTACTGTGTGGTTATCCCAGAACATGGCCAAAAAGTATTTAATTTTATTACAATGAAATCTTAGTGAATAAAAACTATATCTCTTTGGGATTTGAGTTTATGAAGTTCCATTATCCCATATCTTATGTTTTTATAATTTTTTTCTATTAATTTTTAACTCAATAATTAAAATTTGTTTGACAATTTGATGAATGAAATTTGGAATGTAAAAATGAAAAATTTGAACATGATGAATATTAAAATATAGACACCTCTGGATTCAAATTTTCCATCATTTATTTTCTCACAAACATGATCCATTGATTTTATTTTATATTAGTGATGATAATCTACGAAAAACATTAATACTAATTTTTTCATGGAAAATCACACGCATAGAGAAGAACTTATGTGATTAACATAATACCTTATCAAATGGGTTATAATAATGATCTTATCTTCCATTCACATCACTGATTCCATTAAAGTACATTTATTGAATATGGGATTTTTAATGATTTTTCAATAGTAAAAAGGTAAATCGATTTGTGGGAGACATTATGTACAATCATCTCTATAGCCTGTCACTATCCAAAGAACCCTATCATAAATTAAAAAAATAAGGTTGTGTTTGTAGACTCACCATTAGTAATTTTTATTTGATGGGTGATCCTTGGGTATGAATACCGTCATCAATTTAATCTTATTGGGTCACAATATATTATAGTGGTTGATAAGCAAGAAAAATAGGGGATAGAAATAAAAATAAAAAAGAACTATATAATAGAATATAATTGAAATTAAAATGATAAAATTAAGAAAGTAGTTATATTTAGTATATGTCAAATGATAAATATATGGATAATATGATATTTATAAAAAAATTATTAAGGAAATACAAGAATTAGACCCTAAACATTCATTTAAATGAGTAGTGAGTTAATTTTTCAGCTAGATGAGTGTTATTTTTCGAACTCAGTGGTTGAGATCAATTTTGTTAGAAGTATCATTTACCCATGATTAAAATCCACACTCCATGAGATGGATTATTACCACATGGAAATATCCGCGGTTGGGATATATATATATACTATTTATTGAATATTATTCAATAAGAATTATCCTCCGATAATCCAGCATTGTACTCCTTCAACTGAATGATTTCTATATAGAATCTTTATTGGGGACTTCCTTGATATATCCTAACTAATTTACTATTCACCTACATTGACCGATGATTAGTTAATGAACTAGATGTAAACATTTGAAATAGTATAGGAACCATGAAATATCGGTTTATTACCTTTTCCCCATATTTTTCTATTATATATTTTTAGAATAGGAAAATTTCAATTGTTATCTTTTCCATATAATGGATTAGATCAAGATTATTTTATCATGACCTAGTGTGTCATGATCCGGGGGATGATGTTTTAGCCTTATCTTTATATATGATAAAAGGGATCTTCTACATTTTTTGGAATGAATGGAATCATTATCATTAATAAAAACATTATTTTATATTTATTGGTTTTTTAATATTTTTTCACAGTTCATGATTCCTCAGTTACTCTTAAGATATTCTTTATTCAAATGTAGTTCTTTAGAGACTTGATTATAAGGACCTCTAATTATAAATATTCATCATCTTCAAGCACTTTAAATTATCCCACATCAATTTTGAGTGAAATAATAGGTATAAATATCTCATGTATGAGCCAATGCTCACCAATCATGTAATGTCGGGTGCATGATGACAACATCATCTATATCATGCATTATGAGGATCATTTTATAAAAGTTGGTATCATATTCAATAATGTGGTATTCATAAATGTAATGGTATTATTTCAAATTGTAGGTTACCAAATATATTTTTTCACTTATACATGGAGATTTTTTAAAAAATTAGGTTCCCTGACATAACGTTCCTCTTAAAAAAAATTCATCATCCAAATGAGGAGTTCAGCTTCGAATAGTCAGGTTCAACAGACATGAAATAAACCCATTTGACATGGTCATTTTTTCACATAAATAAACATTATGTTCTCAACAATTTTATAGGGAACTTTTGGTTGATCCACTCCTTTTTAAGATTGTTCCTTCCACTACACATATGCACAATTATTTAAGAAAAAACATTTTTTATAATTAAGTATATAGATAAATAAAACACAAAAATGTATGAAATTATAATTCCAAAAATGAATAAATCATTAATAACCATATGATAAGAGAATTATAAATTACGTTCATAGTTAGAAAAATTCCCAAAAGTTAGAAATATAACCTTCATTTTAATTAAATTACAAGGATGTTTCAATGATCAATAGAAAAATTATTTTCAAATTTTTAATGCGCATCACACCACCACACATGAAGTACTACACCCATTAATAATTTGATAATTTAATTTTATTTATTAAATTGAATAATTATTCATCTATCCTAGACTAAAATACTCAATCTATATATGATGATATTCATATGTCCCTCTATTTTCTGAATTATCAAGCATCTTATATCATTTAATTCACTAAAAAATTTAAACAAATCATAATTGAAAGTCTAGAAGTTGATAAAATTATATTTAAGAATAATTTATGTTTTAAAAAGAAAAACATTCATTTATCCCATTATCATTGTTTAGATACAACAAATTTCAATTTTCTATTTTATGTAAATATCTCTGATGATCTTGTTATAAGTCAATTTCTCTCATATTCATCAGGGTTCAATATTCCCCCACACGAGTGAATTATTTTTTACTTATTTGGAATATATTCAATTTTTTAATTTTTCACTACCCTGTATATTTATATAAATATAGAAAGAAACTTATTGAATTCATTTAAAGGGATTTATGTACTACATACAGTATGTAATGTCATAGATATTCTCTTTGGGATCCCAATTTCATCATTCACACCAGTTTTAGTGGGATTACAAAATTTTATTTTTTAAAGTAACCAAATGTTTTATTTTTCATTGAGGTTAATTTACCTCATAAAATGTTAAAAATATATAGTTACTACATGTTATATTTCAAATTCCAAAATAATATTTTCACTCACACTACCATACATAGTTCTAAGGACACATTATTATAAATTTAATGAAATATTTGCTCAAAATTAATATAATTATTAATATTATAGTTCCAATGAATGTATTAATTCTGGAATGAAATATAATCTAGAATTTTTTAATTATGATAAATGAACAAATTATATAAAACAATAATCCACAACATTCAAAAACTTGTCCATTTTTTTATTATTTAAATATTAAATTGAAATTCCAAAAATGAATTTCAAAACTATTAATATAGTCTCCAATACCCTTAATCATATATTTTCAACATTCTAAACATATTTTACATCAATCATTCATGGTATCTTTTGGGAATAAATAGTGTAAGGTGTAGGTATGACCTGCTTTTCTGTCTAGCATGTTTGAGTTAAACTTACCCCTAGAAGAACATGATGAAATTGTGAGCTATTCTCTAAGGATATTATCCCCATATAAATAAGTAAATAGAAAATTTAATTAATCATTATAAAATATTTATTAAATTAAAAATAGAAAATTAATTAGAAATGATATTAATCTTGGTTTTATCCCTATAATGATGGGAATTATTTAGTCAATAAATAATTGGAAAATCATATGACTACACCCAGTCAACCAAAGGATGAGGTTTATATGATCTAAACCACCAAATATAATTCCTTCCATAGTTTCTATTATTTAATTCAACATACAGATCACATTTTCCAATGTACTTTTATCTAACCCTCACCATTGTGATGTATTATATAACATAATATATATTGGAGAATATACTAGGATTCATTCCTTCTGTCGATACATATCATAGCCTCTTCTTTATCTAGTTGAATCTTCGGTAATACATATTTTACATATGCATATAAACTAGATTCATTAACTAATTCAAATTTTATATACTAAAAATATGTGGATTTCATATTTATATATCCTCCCTCATATGAAGTATTCTATACTTCTTTTTCCTAATGAGTATCCTTTGGGAATTATTCGTCTATTTTTTCTATATAAAGATGACTCTTAGAGTAATGTTGAGGGATTATATTATTCAACATAGATCATGAAATATCTTCGTCTTAATATACTATATTGTTTACATCAAATGATTCGAATTCTTTTATTGATGATCATATTTGGTTTTCAAATAATTCATAATCTAGATCTTATTCTTCTTTTTATGGTTCATATTTTACTATCCTGAAGTCTTATTTTTCATTAAATGTAACTAAAAAGGTTCTTTATCTTCTATAAGGATAAGAAAAAATTATGTTATTATCAATATAAGAAAATTACTGACATCAAGTTGCATAATAGATTTGGAAAACCCAAAAAATCATGAGGGTAAATTCACTCTCTCATATGACCCATTATCAAACTCATGCTTCTTATAAAACACCCTTCATTGTTAATATGATATAAATATGGATTTATTTTTACCATTTCATACCTCAATGAATAATACCTCACATATTTCTTAATCACCATCAATGATATTCATTATTAGGGGTGATTCCTTAAAATGGAAACTATGAAAAATAATATATAATTATCCTTTCATAAGATTAAATTTAAATAAATAATGTTTTTTGATACCTCTTATCATTTACATCAGGTTTGATAGTTTTATAGTCTAATTATACTTTCAAGTGTTACTAGGTTGATTGGGTTAGTAGTAGGTATTATATATTATTTTAAAATCTAACTATATATATTTTATCTTCAACATCAATATCATATAACCATATTTCAATTTTTTTGGATTTCATTTGCAATATAAGAGATATCAAGAAAAAATTGATTTTTAATAAAATTTTAGAATTAACAGGATAATAAAGACTATTCCTATATATTTTCATCAATTACATTATTTATAATGTACAACACCTCTTGGTACATGTGTTAAATTATAAAAATTGATATGTCTTCCACTAAAATAAATTACCCCTCATCCTCTAGAATATCTTTTTTAGTGAACACCATGTAAACTAATTCATTTTTTTCATATTTTTAGATTTCATTTTGGATACATTAATAGAATTCATCAAGAAGGATATTCATTTTCTTCTATTCTGGGTATTTTTACCTTTATTAATGTTGGTATTGGGTGTATTTATTTATATGATCTAATTCATCCATCAACTATTGTTTTTGGTTTGAAACCATTTCTCCTTCTTGAATTCCTCCCAAACTATAATAATAGTTTGTTGTTTATTGTGTGTGTTTATCATCACTAGAAACCAATGATAATTAAAAATGGGAATATTCCTAGGGATCAATAAAATAATGGTCCAAGTATTATTATTATCCTATTTAGACAGAATATTGAGAAAAAAAATCTAATTATTGTTGTTTAAATGATAATGAATTATTATTCATTGTCTCCAAAAGTGCCTCTACAATTTTAACATGGTTTTCATAATGATATTTGACCCTTTATAAACTGAATATCATTATATAATAAAATAATATTTTCAAACATTCCTAAAGAGCCCCTCCTCTCCCTCATAAAATGAGACCACTTATAAGAATTTCCTAACACCTCTAAATCATTTAGGATCTCCAAAATTCTTCCCAATTAAGATCCATATATCCCTCTCCTCCTCTTAGAAGCCATAACTTTGGCATAAGGCACATTAAAAAGTCCTTTTTGTTCAATCCAAAGGAAATTACACAAATTAAATGTAATCATTCCTCCTAACTTCATTTCATTTATTTTACTTCTCAAACCACTAAAATATATTTATTCATTTATTTTATAACTACACCAGTATCCTTTATATACTATCATGTTTTTATGAGAAGTATTTTAATGGAACATACACACACCTCCATCTAAATGGTTACGAACATATTGTTTCTGTGGATGGAAAACTAACACCTCTAAAAATGATGATTATTCAATTATATCTTACATCTTCTCATGGTGGAAATTAAGAAAGAACTGAATTTAAATATGATATATATTATGTTTATATTTTCATTATTCTTCTATATTTTACATTTATGTCCTACATTCATGGTTTCCATAACGGGTAAACATGATAAATTCATTTTTGGAAGTGCGGACTACCGCCCCCTCCAAGTGATATGACTCGTTACAACCATATGTGGGATGTATAAAGGATAGATTTAAGGATATTATATATTATATTATACTGGAATTATTAAGTAATTATGTATCATTGTGTTTTAATTCGATTTAAATAAGAAATATAAATGAAAATAGCGTTCGTGGGTATGTACGACTTACCGTCTCCATGAACCGTGCATTTCATTTTTTATCTCCAAAATGTTATGTATTGTTATAAATACATATATATATATATACATGATTTATGATTTATATTATATCTAAATCATGAATATAATTCTTGAGATAATGGACTATTGACCATATGGACAACTTGTAATTATAAGGTGTTCATTTTTGACTTAGGTACCAAATATCGTCAAACAACAATTATTATCTTAAATGATTGCTTAATGTTTATAATAGGGTAATAAGTGATATAAAAAGGATAACAAACTTGGAAATGGTTCCTGATTATTTGTAAATTATCTTTATTTTATTATTGAGTATGAACAAGGAACAAACGAGTCAGGGCAGGCACGAGGTAATAGATTTTCATATCTCACTTTTAATTCTGTGAGATTTCCATTGTTCTCCACTTATTCACTAAATGTTGTGTATTTTCTTATTCTATTTGATATATATTATCATTATTCACATTATATTCATGGTATTATGTGATTAATTTTATGGTTATTAACTTTTTGTCATACAACTTAGTTTATTACAATGTGGTAAATGGTTTCATCTCACGTTTTATTCTCGTGTGATTCATGATATATTTCCCTCTATTTCTTTTTGTGTGGTTTATATACATCCATTTATATTACTCTTTTTGTAATATACTTTCATTTATGTGGATTTATATCTTCATTTTATGATACTTCTTTCATTTGGCTTATGTTTTTTAAGATACCAAATCAGTAAGGTAACCTTTGACCCTCCTCTATTTAAAAGACTTGTTTTTGTAATATCTTTTAATTTACATCTTAATAAGTTGGGATATATTATAATATATCCTCTTTAAAATAAGCATTATTTACAAGTTATTAGATACCCTTTTTATCTGATCAACTAATTTTCTGAATTTTATAGTGACGTGATTAGGAAGTCGAATATTTACAAGGGAACTTCTTAACCCAATTTCAATTCTTTGGGTTCAACGTGTAATTCATAAAGATGTCATCCTATGAATATGTGTGAATGACCTATTATTTTTTTACACTTAATATGAAATTATATTGGGTTTATTTAGTTTTTTCACACATAATTATGTGATATATTTATCCTTAATTGAAGGATACCATTATTGTAATAGATTTCATCCCAATTTATATTTCCACTAATACTTAATTGTTATTCAGCACCAATTAACTGTTATATGGTGTAGATAATGTCCTTTGACATATTATATCATGAATAAATTAATTCTATTGATATTATAAATTTCTTATTGAAATTTATTCTTCAATTATTTGTATTCAAGCATCTCTCTTTTTGTAAAAAAAAATCATAAACTAAAAAATCATTTTAAAGATTTTAAAGATTTATTCTTCTAAATATTTATCTTTAATGTCCGTAGTTTCAAAATGTTATTTATGATTTCTTTATATGGGCATTAATTTTTTAAACTGATAATTATTTGGAAATATTCTATGTCGTATGTTACACATTGATTCAAAATTATCTTTTTAAATGGTTTTGAAAATAATTTAATAAAACATTGTTTATTTCAATTTCTTGATTTGATATATTGGAATGTGGAAACATTATATTTCCATTATACATGTGTTATATGATATTATTATTTTATGGTTATGGGGCATTGTTTATGTATACGGGTGGTTCTGTGATAATCCTAGGGTGGGGGAGACCGAGATAGCTCTCCAATGAATTGGGTAACATGATAGAGTTAAACGTGATCTTTCTCCTAAGAGATTTAGGGAATATACTGTTATGGGTATTCCAAGTGTAAATCCCTGTGTAGATATGATAGCTAAAAATTATTTTTGATTTGGATGCTATAAGTAAACTTTATGATTTATGATTTTTTTTTTATTTATAAATCTTATGATTTAATATGGTTTGTTATGATTGGAAAGAATGGATTCATTTATTTGTATTTATTGATGGGATAATGTTTTCCTTCCTTATTTTATAAACCTTAATGAGGTTTTTATACTCATAACATGTATTTGAAATGTTTATCATAGGAAATAAATATGAATATTGTTAAGGACGGGATCATGGAAAAGTCATGCTACCTGGAAGACGAAAGCAGACTTTTTTCTTTTTAAGAGTTTTTATTTTATGAAAAAATAGATATTGAGTAGATGTTTATACAAGTAATATTCAAGTTTTTATGTAATTGTATGGCATAATTATATAAAACTATTAACCTGGAAGGATCCACAATGTGAATTATTCATTTAATTCAATATTATGTAATTTTTTAAGACCAGGTCCTTATACCACGTGTCTCTAATGAGGAAGTAAATTTATGATCCTTCGCATGCACTAAAAAATAGAACTTCATACCATTAGAGTATTATTATTCTTATTAGGAAAACCCAATGAATATTTTTGGTCATATATAGAATGTTAAAAAAAATTTGAAAACAATCCTAGTAAATTATTCATAGGGAAAAAACCTAGTTTAGTATGTTATATGTGAAACTAATTATTTAATTATGAATAAGTATCCTTAGTTATTGTCAACTAATCAACAAATTTATTTTTTAAAATTCATTTTAAGGGGATAAAAAAGTAACACCTCATGATTTTTCGAAATATAATTTTTTTAATTTATTCCTTCTGATATTTTTCACTCAATGAAAAACTATGATTTAGTAGTTCATTATATACCACATTAATTTTATCTTTATATTCAAAAAACACTGAGTTTTTCATGTTGTACATGAAACACTGAGTTTAAAATAAACATGAAATACTTAAAAAATATTAATATTTAATATAATACTTATCACCAAGAAGTTTTTAATGGTGACATTGAGTATGATTTAATGATTTTTTTATAAAAACATTGTTTTAAAATCTATATATAATAAATTATTTGGTGATAAATTAACTCAAAATTAAAATTAATCTTTTTAAAAATAACGTAAATCATTTTATGAAAAATCTATTTTTATGAACACAACCATGTTTTACCACAATAAATTAGAAAATTCACATTTACTGAGTTATATTAACATCATTTATATATTATATATTCCATAAATTTTATATACTTCATCTTATTTTATTTATAAAAAATATATATGAATAAATTCAATGATTTCATAGAAACTAAATTTTTTAAATAAAATATTTTCCCCTCCTTTTGTGTAATGATTTTAAAAATAATTTCTTCCACATTGAGATAATTTCTCGGCTAAAATAAAATAATTTTTTTAAATCATCATGATAAAAATGTATTGGGGATATATTTTGATATATTTTTTGGATAATATAAATTTTTCAACGAATAGTTTAAGATATTGGGTTTTGAAATGAATGGTAATTTCATCAAATGTACATAAAAACATAAAAATTATATTTATATGGGTTTAAACAAAAAACTTGTAAACTAATATTTCTCTTAATCCATTATATTTAATTTTAATCAATTTTATATTAAAATTGTTTATATAAACGTTTTAATGTATTGAAACTTATATGCTTGAAAAAATGTTGATTCATTGTATCTCTTGGATTACTTATAAAATATAGTTTGACAGTTATGTTAAAGGAATTTTAAAAAAAAGGATAATATTTTTGGAATAAAAACAATATATATTATAAAATTAGGTCACCTTGATTTTTTACAATAATAAAATGTAAAAATAGTAAAAAATAATTACGGCAATTGTGGATAAAACAGGTTTATATGGGGTAAAAATAATAATATAATGTCTAAAATGATTTATAAACAATCCCAAACCATTTAATGTTTATATTGTCACATAATAAAAAAAAATTGTTTTATAATTTTACATTTTGTAATATTTTTCCTATGAAAAACATTGGAATTCTTTTTTCATCAACAAAATTCCCTGAGGTCCACCCACCTTAATTATAAAAGTTCACCCCATTCTTAACTCTTTTTCAAAAATATAATACAAGTGTCTATTATGAAAATAATTCACATCCAATAATTCCATAATATCATCATATAAGTGATAATATTCTTAAAATCTAACAAAATACGCATTTGGGTGCAACATAATAGTTGTTTTCTGAATAATAGTTCATGTCTTAAATAGAGAATTTTATTTTATTCTTCGTCTAACTCACTTAATTATTATTAAAAACTATTGATATAAAAATATCATTATATTGAATATAATAATATATTATTTTGATAATATAATAACATAAATACATCTCATATTCTATCTAATGGGATATGAAATCATTATTTTTGAGTATGTCAGACTACTTCCCCACTTAGCGATGTTGTTCATTTTCCATCACCACCTATCCAAATTGGAAATAATTAATTATTTAATGTATAAATAAAATATAGGATATTATTATAATTGTTTAATTATTAAATATCATATACCGTCTTACTTTTTACTCTGCGGGAACACGATAATGATTCTCATGTGTACATCAGATACATCCTCACGAAGAGATGCAATTAATTCAAATATTAAATGGAATTTCATAAGATTGGTTATAAGAAAAATAATATATATATATATATATCATAGAAATAAATTCATTAATACTAATACATTATTATCCTTCATTTATTTTAATATACCGATGAAAAGAAAAGAACATTCTTGTATACAAGAAAAACAAAGTCGTTATTTCATAAATCATGGAGTTAAGAAGGAATTGTTAATAAGCTGTTAATAAAAGGTCATAAGTAAATCATATTTGGTATGATTTAAACTATTATGGTTTTTTAATATATTTATTATAATTTTATATTTATATTATATGATTTTTGAATGATTATGATGGAATTTGATATTTATGGTAAGGGATTTATCTCCAAATTTTATTTTCTAGGAGACATCTGCCACATTCCCCACATGTATATGTTATGTGTTGTGTATACTTCCCAAGATTTAATTTTTTGATTATTATTTTTTAAATAATTGGGATCTATATATCGATTTTATAATCACTAATTTATGGGGTTTATAGTTCAGATGATACCAAATGATAATGGGTTTCTGTGAGAAATTGCCTTCTTTTGAGAATAAGTAATGTTATTATCCCGTATTCTTATATGAGGTGTATATAATAACCATTTTAAATGTTATATAATTAATGATACTATTTTCATGTTACTAAAATTTTCATATTTTGTTGTTCTATATTGAAGCCTATAATTTTAAAGAGACCCAAATTGTAAAGATTTGATATTAAAAACAAATTGTTTGTAAAGACTGTTTTTTTAATTTATCATTAGATGATGAAATATTATGAACGGTTTTAGAAGAACATTATGAATTTTATTAACCTCGAGTACTCAATATACCTAAATAATTATTCTTATTGAAATCATCTTTATTTATCTCTTTAGTTGATGACCCTTTTTCTTCTATATCTATATTTACAAGAAATGATTCCAAAGAAGATTTAGAATTCCTAAAATGGTTTAATAAATGATGTTTACCAATTTTTTATTTTTTTGTAAAATTAATTTAAATTAATCTCTTTCCCTTTTCCAAAACAATGTCCCATTAGGCTTTTAACGAAAATTTTGAATGATATTTTATGTTAACTTGTACGGAATAAATGGAATTTCCTACTATCATATGCATTATTTACTTCATATAATCTATTATAAAATTTCAACGATAAATTAAGATAAGATGTTTTTGAATATAATTTCTTTTTTAAATAATTATTTTCAAATATTAAATTGTATTTTTCTTTAATAAATTTTTTAAATTATTTTTTAAATATTCCATTATAATTTTCCAATGTTATATTCAAATAAAAATATATTGAAAATTATTTATCTATTAAATGTATTTTTCAATGTTGAATGGATATTTTCTTCATCAAAATTAATAAATTATTTTTTATTAAAAATTTATATATTTCAATGGTAATTTAGAAAGAAATGTATTTGGAAAATATTTTATGTTTTATAATGATTTTATTATTGTGGAAAATATATTTCCCTCATGAATTGATCGGTGTTTTATTCTTATATTATTTTCATCGAATATTATATCCATTTATGTTACATGTGTTTTTTCAGGATATGATCTAATGATACGATAATTATTATTTCTCAATATGTTATATGTTTTTGATGAAAATATGTTAATAAAACATGTAACACAATTGTGGGTTATACCATGAATATATTTTTATGAAGCCTATTTTTCTATCGTTATTTATAAAATGTTAAATTTTTTATGAAACACATCTTTCATTATTATGTTATACTATGTTGAGAAAATTATGAACCCTTTTTATTTTTCAAACTGATATTCTATGATGGAATGATTTTGAAACCTTTTTCTTATCTTTAGGTTATTCCTTAATAAAATATTTATGAAATCAATTGCATTTCATGGTTTTTGGTATGATGAATGTATTGTGGTCTTGTGGAAAAAATTAGTATGGTTTTAATTTTTATAATTATGGGACCGAAATCTACAACCAATGCATTGGGTATTTATTTAAATGTCCTGAGATAATTAGGCATGGATTGGGGAATGAACCTGAATAGGTATTGGAATTTGTACACTATGATAGTCTTTAGAGAGAACCATTGAGACTAAGATGAGGTTGGGTGTGAAACCTTTCCACAGTGATATCCTTTTAAATTATCCTTGACTTTTATGGAATATTTTTTATATTATTCTGTGTGTTTCACAATTCAATGTCGTATATCAATTTTATTCTCAAATATTATGTGTCCTTTGTTTTTTTGTATGATTCATGCCTTATGAACTCCCAATATATATTCCACGGCATGAAATTTTTTATCATTTATATATATGTTATGGTATTCAAATATATCGCTCATATTATCGTATTCTTATGCTCAAGTTGTTTTTATGTTTTGCAATTCTTACCCTTACTGAGCATATGAGTGAACCCTTTCTTATATTTCCTTTCCCCATGAAATGTTGAAATTTATTACGTATGATATGTCTATGATGGGTTATAGTTATGGAATAATTAGTCATATATGATGTAGCTCACTTATAGACTATTTTTCATCTTTCAATTTTTTCATAGGAACTGTAACTTTACTATCAACATTCATATGTTTGTGTAATGTAATGAATAATCATCTAAAATTTGATATATAAATTTATGTGAACCTCATTTAACTATTATTTTTCACTTCATTGTTTAACAAATTTAATGTCTCTACCCTATGATTGGAATAGAACCATTGCATTAAATTCAATATGCATAGTGTAACAATATGCTTATTTTAGGTATACAAAGAACGGTGTATGAAGCATATATGTTGATAACCCATATGCACAACATGATTGATGAGAAATTTTGATAATGGTATTATAATACACATAAGTTATTCTTATGTAGTTCTATTGTAGTGACATGAAGTTAGTTCTCTTGGGTTCCCTGACCTGTTGTTTGATTGTAACAATGGAATTTATATAATCCCACTGAATCCCAATGAGGAAAAATCAAGTAGTTCAACACACTATGATAAATTTTTGTACTCAATTTATGTATATATGAATTTATTTAATGAGACAAATATTATTCTCAAGACCTAGGAATAATATTTTTCAATGATTATTTATTTCATAAATTAATGAAATATTTATTTGTCAGATTATGGATAAAAATTTATTTATTTAATATTTAATAAATATTTACTAATTTGTATTTGGATTAAAAAAATTATTTATGAATGAAATGATTATTTTTTTATTCAATAAATATTGATGAATTTGATCTGAATGATTGTTTCTACTGATATATAATAATTTACAGGATAGGATAATAATATTTTACAGTTTAATGAGCTCACGCACAACATAAAATATTATTTATTATTATTAATATTATTATTATTTTGAATAGATATTTTTATGAATTATTTTATTATTTAAGGTCCAATTTGAAATTAAATAAAATTTTATCATAAACCCAACTCTTTGAATATGTGGTTAAGACAATTGTCTAGTGTCAATTGACATTTGAGAGTTGTTATGCACAACGATATTCTCTCTCAAATTATACCACACATCACTTAAATAACTAGAAGAACTCCTTCATGCCTCAATGATCATCAATAATTCTAGGTGAATAATGTAACATGAATGCTTTTCTGTGCTAGCACCTGAAAATTACTCATTTCCATTTAGAGATTAACCGATGTAACACCCCATGTTTTTATGCTACGCTTCTCTTTTATTAATGGAATAACTTGCGATGTATGACACTTCGAGTGGTAACACACCATGACCAATCAAACTAACCATTTTTAATTATAATACAGACTTTATGAAACTTTAAAAAATTTAGTTTTCAAAATGGACTTCATTTTTGGATTCAGAAAATCAAAATTATCTTAGGATTATTTATTTCTATTTTTCAAAAAAAAATTCATTTTTTCATGAACAGTAAAAAAATTGTTATTTTTTAAATTTATTTATTATTTAAATAATTAATTTTTTAATTAAATTAATTTTATTTCAAAATATATACATAATACTTATATAAGTTCAATGTAATTAATTATAGTCATTTTATAATAAGATTATATGTATAAAATATTAGTTAACTTTTTACAGTCATTTACACACCTTCTAAAAACACTGGAAAATTTTCATAAACCATATTTTATTGCTTTTGAGAATTGAATTTTAAAAATATGACAGACCTAGTTCCCACTAGTAAGTAAAATTTTGTTTAATAAGGTGAAAAATTTTTTTGGTGAATATTAATTGTAGACATTTATTTAGTATAGTTAATAGTTAATAGAGTATTTAAAGGTAAAAATGATATTATAATTACACTGACATATGTCCAAATTCTATTGGATAAGTTTATTTCTACCAAAATAACCTTATGAATAATATATGACCCTTTTGATTCACATGGATTATATTCAGACATTTATTATTATTTAATTTTAAGAATAGTTAAAAGAGTTAAATTCAAATTTTAATTTCGATGGATTTTTAATATATTGATATAAATTAGATAAATATGATTATAAATATTCATTAGAAATATTAAAAGGTTTACTATATAATGGTATTTTATTTATAATATTTCGACATCATTTAATTAAATTTATTTATGACACAATGATGATGTTTTAATTACCTTATTAATGAATGATTGAAATAATTGATATTATAAACATCTTAATAAATGTAAATTGGGACATTTGATTCATTACTAGAATTTTCTAGGTTAATATGTCATGATATGGTTGACTAAAGAAAATTTTTTTTATGTAATAATGTTTTTATGACTTTAACAAAAATCAAATACTAAATAGTTCCCAAATTGACATAAATGTTCTTTTAGAACAAATATTATATTATTAAATGATATAATATTACTAAAAATATTATGATAGTAAAAAATTCATTGATAAGGTTATATATATCAATAAATAACAACTTGGGGTTCACTTGGCAGTTTATAGTAATTTCAGTAACCTAACAACAAGAAAATACAAAGAGAAATGGTAAAAGTCAAACAATTTAAATTAGAGTAAAATCTAAATGATAAGATTCATATGGTTACCTCAACATATCTAAAACCTATTGGTTGAAAGGATTGCAACCCATAACCAATGCAGACTAGAAATAAATATTTTTGGGTCAATAATAAACCGATAATTATTTTATTATAAAATAATATTTCTAGTTATTCCTAAGATGCGCCTCACCCGTCTTAGAAAAGGGCCCATCACCTTCTCTCAAAATCACACCTCTAATGCTAATTGGATCGAATGAAACCTGATCAAATATCATTTTAACTACCCTAAATTCATCATCATGTCCTTCCATTAATCATAAATCCCACCTAATGTTCCCTTTTAATCAAATCAAATAGAATCACCGGAAGAAGAATTAATAATTTCTTCACATCATTAAAATTTATATTCTTCTTAAACATCCTATTTAATTGTAGTTTCCATAAAAAAATAAATAATCTAGTACATTATACATATTTTGATGTTATTATAAAAATTTTAGGACCATATTCAGTATTTTATCCATCCTATGAATGAAAAATTCATCATGCGTTTGTACGTACGGCTTTCCATATCCACATCGTGGTGTTGTTGTTATTCGATACTTTATTTCTTATATGGGTATAATAATCATGTATAATTGCTGTAAATAATAAATTTAACATGTTAATTATTCTTTAAATATGATATATCATAAAAATATATACGAGTTCACCTTCAATTGAATGATATTGTGGCTCGTGCATATGTACAGATTACCATCTCGACAAACATGATGAGATTTATTACCCATCATGGCCATTCTAGAATAATTTGGATTTGATGATTAAAAATAATTTTTATGAACATAGTATCATTATGTATATGAATAATGTACATCCTATCCATTACAAGAATGACTTACATAATAGAACATATAAAGGTAAACAAATCATTTAACACCCGAAACAATGATACTACTGAAATATCATTAACAATGTAATATTAGATGATAATATATGATATCATAGTTATGTATGTAGTTCATTTATAATTTAATAACAATGATTTAACCATTATATAAAAGATTAATATACCATTTTCCAAGGAAATGTGTAAGGTAAGGGTTAATTTCGCAATCTCTTTATTATCTGAGGTTGTAAATACATAGGTATCTACTAGGACCTCTTTATCATCCACATCAATGTTATTAACATAAATTCCAAACATTAATTTTACAATTTTGTTGAATATAGTAAATGTAATTTACACATTTGATTTAATTTTTATAAAATCGTCTGAAAGGAATATTTATGCCATTTTCAAAATAAGGTATTATATGACCTTTTTGAAAAATTAATGTAAGAATTTATTTTTACTTATATAGTGGCTGCATATAATTTCCACCATTATAATACCTCTGAAGCATTCCCTAAAATCTTATAAGAATATTTTCAAAATAAATTTTTTCTTTTATAATTATATGACTTTTAAATAATTTCAAAAATTATAGATATATTTCTGTCAAATTGTTTTTATTTCATCTATGTCAACATCCTTTGATGAATTTTACACGTGTTTGAAGTTGATTTTTTATGATACAGTATTACATATTGTATTTAATGATATTTTGACACTTTTTATTGTGTGTGTGTTATTTTTCTACCATTCATAGTTTATGGTTAATGTATTAACATTTCGTATCGTAGTTTTAATAAGAATGTTTAGGTTATGTTTCAACCTTTTCAGATGAGGAATGTATTGGACATAGTAAGTGACGAGTGGAGCCTATTATTGCTCATAGATGCATTAGTCGGAATTAGGAGACATACTAGAGTCTTGGAACAAGGTCATGACAAAATATTATATTTATTCAAGGCACAAGGCCTCGACTATGTATGTATGATGTCCGATATTATTCATTCCATCATTATAGAATTAGCGATTGATATTACATGTTATTATTCGACTAGTTGAATATCTGTATGAATAAGTAAATGGAATTATTTGATTTATCTTTTATATATTATTTTTATGTTTATGTTTACAATATTTTTTTATTCTTATACATTTCCTTAAATTTTTATGCTTATTTATTATAGTTTACTCTATATTATTATACTTATATAGCATCTGAAATCACCGCTTTATTATGTTTTATTTATCCCAGGATGTGTGATTGTATATTATGATTGCCATGTAGGGATAGTCTATGAGATATGAGTGTGTCTAATGGAGACAAGATGTTGTTTTTTTCATTTCATAATGTTATGTAAAACTCATGTATATATCTAGTATTTCCATGTCTGCTAAAGTAATCGGTATTTCAAGAAATGATCTCTTGTTATCATGCCAATGATATGAAATAATGCACCAAATCTTGGTAACTATGGTCGGGGTGTTACAGTCGATATCAAATGATTTTTAGAACAATACTTGGAAACTAGATTTAGAAAAACTCTGACTAGAGAAGATTAATCTAGGATAGACTATGATGATTAGTATAGAAGAACTTCCTAGAAATTTAGTAATGTAGAGATTTTGTTTATTTTCTATGCAATACATCCCTGTCTGGGTACAAGAAGTTAGAGGTGGCTCTGGATGAGATGTACCTAGGAGTGAAACCTCTGAAAAGGGGTTCTGGGATTCACCTGGGATATCCCGGTACCCAACAACCGGCTTTGGTGCACTGCTGGTTATGACACTCCTAGTGTATATGCTTCGGAAAATTCAAATTTTCATTACATGAAATTATGAATGATTTATGAGCATGTACATCCTCAGGGAAAATAATTTATTATTATGGATTATATCCATAAACTGTTCAATTTATGATATGTTTGTTACATGATTGAATTATGTATTACGATTAAAAAACTAATGGTGTGTATGTCGTTGTTCAGAAATGGCACCTAGTTGAAGTAATATATTATGTATCAATTCATTTAGTCCATGTAGGGACTACCCTCATACTTAATATAAATATAGTTTAGCTGGTGATGAAACTAGTACTGATTATCTTATAAGCATACTTGGACAACTCACTCAAGTTATGAAGAATAAACCTACCCATATGAAGCACCATAATCCACAACATGGAGGATCAACATTAGACCATTCCATGATGAAACATCCACCAATTTTAAATAGGGAACCAATCCATTATTAGCTACGCAAGGGATATGTTCCTAATATAAAATAGTTATTGTTTTTGGGAGTAGAGAAAGGGAAAATGTTTTCATGGGCATGTGTTGCCTCACAAAAGAAGCAGATAAATGGTGGTCATTTATTCAAAACACAAAGGAAGATGATGGAGTCTCAAATATGGAATAGAGAGAGTTTGACACAATTTTCATAGAAAAAGACTTTCCATGTGACCATCGAGTGTATATGGAAAGATAATTTCTGAGTCTAAGTAAAAAGGTGGACGATAATGTCACAATGTATGAGGATAACATTACAAGGATAGAAGGGAATGTTGCAGATTATATACGTAACCCAATGATTAATATTGGAAAATTATTTGATGGTTTAAAACCATTTCTCCTTCGAGCATTAGTCTCACAACCCATCTTGGTGTATGATGGTATATTCTCATGGGATATCAAGAACGAAAAGGAATTCTCTAAGTCTTATGAATTCAAAGAAAATAAAGAGACAAAGGGATCAAATGAACACTCTGGAAATGGAAAAAATGGGAATAAGTGAAAAGTTAAATATCCACCATGTAGAAAATGTGGGGAGAAACACCATGGTACATTACTAAAGGGGTGAGAGTTTGTTAAAAATTTGGAGAAAATGTCCAAAAAGATCATGATTGTAAGAGAATAAATATAATGTAAATGATTAATTAAATAATTTTAGTGAGATGGGGCATTATGTAAATAAATGTCCTAAGCTCCAAGGAAACATATCTCATAAATGGTCAAGGGAGAAGGGCCAAGCTATTCCAATCACTACTACTGAGGATGATGTTCTAAATGACATAGTGGTAGGATGATTAATCATTTTCCCAAATTTATCCAATTATTTATTTGATTCTAGAACATGTCATTATTTAATATCATCCTGTATTTCCATGAAATTTAAATACTTCTAATTTGACTTAACAAGGTATTTTTGAGTCAAATGTCCTAAGCAATGATTCATTGCAACTATGTTTTGTGAATCAGTTACCATTAAGGCATATAAAAATGATTTATCTACTGATATTATAGTCATATCCACAATGGAATTTTATATAATCCTTGTTTAAGATTGACTATTGGACCATTATGCAAAAATTTATAGTATGAGTAGGGAGGTTACAAATTTTTATGACGATGATAAAGGAAACCATACCCTTAAATTTGATACTTCTCCATCTGTTTCTAATATTGATCGACCAACAATAGCTCTACTAAATTCATTTATTGGGGAGTGAGATAGTGTAATAACTAAGTTTGAGGAAAAGATTGTTTAAATATAGGATTAAACTATTTTGAGAGAATATGATGATGTGTTTCTGAAATATTTACAGGGACATTCTACAGAAAAAGAAATTGTGTTTTCCATTGATTTAATTCCTAGTTCAAGGCCCATATTATAGCCCCCTTATTTAATGGACAATATAGAATTAGTGGAACCAAAGAACCAACTACGGAAATTGAGTAATGAAGTATTTATTCTCCCTAGTTTTTATTTGTGGGGAGCCCCTGTTATTTTTTATAATAAAATATGGATCTATGTGGGTGTGCATTGACTATAGGGATATAAATGTTATAAAAATAAAGAACAAGTATCCCCAACCTCACATTGATGATTTATTTGATCAAAATCATGGTTCCCAATATTTATCAATGATTGAACTTTGATCTAGATATCATCAGTTGTGTCTGAAGAAGGAAGACATTCTGACGACCAAATTCCATAACAGTTAAGGGCATTCTGAGTTTTTGGTAACACCTTTTGGACTGACCAATGTACCCTTTGTTTTCTTAGATTTAAGGAATAGATTATTCAAGTAATATCTTGATGACTTTGTAGTTGTAGTTATTGATTATCACATGGTATACATTTAAATATATGAAGATCGTGAAAATCACTTGTGCACTATTCTAAAGTCTCTTAGAAGAAATGAGTATAATGGGATGTTGAGAAAGTGTTAATTCTAACTTCATGGTATTTATTTTTTTCATATTCTCTCTAAGGATTAGAATCTCTTTTTATCCTTCAATGAAAAAAGCCATACAATTATGGCCAGCACCTATTATTACAAATGAGGTACACAGTTTTACTAGTTCAGTAGGTTTCTATCAGAGTTTCATCTAGAATTTTTCCTGATTGGATAACCCATTAACCAAGGTCACATGTAAAGGGGTTAAATTTTATTGGAAAAAAGAGTTTGAAGTATGTTTTTAATAACTGAATAGAAGATTTTTCAATTCTCATATATTGACTCTACCATCGTGGAATGATGGGTTCATTATTTATATTGATGCTTCAATGACAGACATGGTTTTTCCTTATGCAGAATGATGGGGTTATTACCTATGAATCACGACAACTATAAATTAATGAAAAATACTATCCTACTAATGATCTTGAGCTAGCAGCTATAATATTTTCATTGGGGATATAGAGACACTATCTCTATGGTGAAAATTTTGAGATTTATACTGATCAAGAGATATTGAAATATATTTTCTCACAAAAAAGAACACATCATGAGGAAATGGGAAAGGCTTGAAATTCCCATTAATTGTTATTGCACCATACACAATAATGAAGGGAAGGAAAATAAGGTGGAAGATGATTTGAGTAGAAAGGATCATCGAGTTATGAACAATATGAGAGTTGAAAAGGATCTTATATACATGGATCTAGTAAAGATGGATTTTGGAATAAACATGTAAGGTGAAACATCAATGCATTTTCAAATGGTTTCCAATCCATCTTTACAATAAAGGATAATGCATTCTCTGACTCATGATGAGGAGTTTCAAAATAAAATTAAATCTGTGAATGATGGGAGATTAATCGACTTCATATATGAAGATGAAATTTTGAAATTTGGAAAGTGGCTTTCTGTTCCTGATATACCAGATCTTAAAAGAGATTTGTTGGATGATGATCATAGATCTAATTTCTCTACACACCAAAATAGCACAAAAATGTATAGATATTTGAAAGAACATCTTTGGTGGGACAACATGAAGAGAAATATTGCAGATTATGTGTCATGATGTATGGTTTTTTAATAGGTGAAGCCTGGAGGAGAACATCCTAGAAGGGTCATGCATCATCTTCCCATTCCTCAGTCGAAATGGGATGATATTACAATAGACTCTGTCATGGGGCTACCAATTAATCCAATAAGGAATGATGCAATATGGGTCATTGTTGATCTTCGTACCATGTCAACACATTTTCATGCTATAAGGGATGATTTACCAATTGAATGTTTAGAAAGTTATATATATTAATGATGTTGTAAGACTACATGGTTACCCATATCGATTTATTTTGATCGTGATAAACTTTTTACTTCCAGATTATGGAAAAATAATTAGAAATCCTTGGATACTGATATTTATTAAAGCACTACCTACCACCATCAAACTGATGGACAATCAGAATGGACTATTGAAACCATAGAAGACATGTCGAGATCTTTCTCACATTACTTTCAAGGTATAAGTGATTCGTATTTACTTATGGTAGAAATTTTCTATAACTAATGCTTACATGAAAGTCTTCAGATGACTCTATATGAAGCATTATATTGAACCAGATATCATACACCAACTTGTTCTGATGATTTTGGAGAAATAAAATTCCTAGGATCAGAACTTGTTGAGGAAACAATGTAAAAGGTGAAGATTGTCCAAACCCACATCAAAGCAACTCACTATATGCAAAAGATCTGCGTCCATAACTGAAGGAATGATTTGGATTTAGAGTTTGGATATCATGTTTTCTTGAATGTATCATTAAGGAAAGGAGTTATACTATTTGGTAAAAAGGGTAAATAAAGTCCTTGGTACATTAGACCATTCAAATTTCTTGATTGAATGGGTGATGAAGCTTACAGTTTGACAATGCATCCAAGTATCTCCAATGTTCATGATGTGTTCAACATATCTTTCTTGAGAATATACATGCCTAACACAATGCATGTACTCACCAATGATGAAATAAAACTATAACCTGATTTTTCATATTGTAAAGAGTGTCTCAGAATTCTTAATACCAGATAACAAGTGTTGAGAAACCAAACAACTTTTTTGGAAAAAGTTATTTGAAGAAACCATAAAATGGAACTGGAGGCATGGGATCCTGAGTAACATATGATGAAGAACCACCTGATTCATTTAATTTAGTAATATTATAGAAATTTAAAGGACGAATTTATTTAAAGGAGTTAATAATGTAACACCCCAAACATCAACAATATGCTAGTCCTTGATTAATTAAATAGCATGCATTGTACAACACTTTGAGATCTAACATACCACCAATAATCAAACTAGAATATATGAATTGTAATACCCAATTTTATAAATTTTATAAATTTAATTTTTTATAATGTCCAACAATTTTTGGATTTTGAATATCAAAATTAGCTTAGGGTTAATTTTTAGTACTTTTATGAAAACATTCAATTTTTGATGAATAATGAAATACACTTTATTATTGTTTAAAACGGACCATTTATTTAAATAATTACTTATTGTATTTAAATTTATTATTATTAAAAATAGATAAATAGTACCTTTATATGTTCAATTTAATTCATTGGAGTCATATTATAATTATATTAAATGTATTAAATTTTATTGAACTGTTTAACTTCTTTTACACATCTTTTAGGAACAATTGAAAATTTTCTTAAAATGTAATTTTTCCCCTCCTATGAATTAAATTTCAAATTTCCAAGAGATAAGGTTTAAAGCAGTAAGTAAATGTGGTTCAATAAGAATAAAATAAATGTTTGTGAATTGTAACTATTGACTTCTATTTACAATGATTAAAAGTAAATAGGTTAATTAATGGTAAACATTATAGTATAATTACCCAAACACAAGTCCTAATTATATTGGATAACATTATTTGTACCACAGTCAACCATAAGAGTAAAATATAACCCTTTTAATCTACTTGTATTAGAATATAAATTTTATTATTATTTTGTTTATAGAAGAGTTAAAAGTGTTAAATTCAAATTTAATAAAAAAATATTTTTAATATATAGATATACATAAGATAAATTAAATTATAAATATTTGTTAGAAATATAATATGATATCATTAATTATTTTATTTTATTTATAAATTTTAGACATCAAATAACTAAATTTATTTCTGACACAATGATTATACGGTAATTACCTCATTAATGAATGATGAAAATAATTGATATTATAAGTATCCAAATAAATGTAAATTGAGACTTTTTATAAGACCCTGACCTTAGACCTTACATAATATTGAATTAAATGAATAATTCACATTGAGGATCTTTTCAGGTTTAGAGTTTTAGAGAATTAGGACATAACTATTACATCTCAAAAGAATACAAAGCATGCACTTCTACTAAGTATCCATAAAATAAAAACTCTTCAAAAGAAACATGTCTAGTTCCAGGTTTTAGATAGCATGACATTCCCTTGATCCCATCCATGAACCTATTCCACGTTAAGTCCTGTGAAAAACATTTCAAAAAAACTTGGGGTGAGCATAAATAGCTCAGTAAGAGATACAAAAAGATTAAAAACTGTTAGTTTTTCAAAAAAACAAGTAAACCATGTGTACTTTATCAACGTAATAGTTTTCACCTTTATAAAGTAGTAGAACAAACTCTTCAATGAATAAAAGATCATTACATACCTTTTTGTATCCAAAACATTACCATAAAACCCATATAAAGAACACATAACATATATAGTTAACATGAGACATAAAAATTCTTAAATGGAATAACCATACAGTCGACTTCCACACATACTTAATGGAATAACCATACGGCGGACTTCCATACCCAATGCATTGGAGTTTATAATGTAACCACCCATCCTAGTATTCACGACACCACCTGTCATATGGTTTATCACGTAACCAACCGTAAAATGTCCAAGTACCATAATTACACATAAAATATCAAAAATATAAACATTTCAATAACAACATTTCTTTTGAAATCACAATAAGTAATTCCAAGATATTGAATTAATCAATCCATTTTCAAAAACCATTTAAAAGAGATTTTTGAATCAATGTGTCCCATACAATTTTGAAGATTATAATGGAATTATAATTTTAAAAAAATAATGTCCATATACATAAATACTGAAAACAAATTTGAAAACATGGACATTAATGATAATGATTTATAATAATAAATCATTAAAACATTAAAAATGATATTTTTGTTACAGGGTTTTTAACAAGATGAGAGACTCTTGAATACAAATAATTATGGAATAACATATAATAAAAACTTCATAATATAATTAGAATAAAGGGATTCATGATATAATATGTCAAAGTACAGTATACACACAATATAAAAGTGAATTTTTGCATAACAACAATGATGTCTCAATAGAAATGTAAATTGATATGAAATCCATTATAATGATGGTATCCTTAAATTAAGTATAAATCTATCACATATTTATGTGTGAGAAATATAAATACACCCAATATAAGTGGATATTAAGTGTGAAAAAATCAGAGGAAATTCACACATTTTCATATGATGACATGTTCAAGAAGTACAAGTTGAACCCAAAGAAAACGAAATTGGGTTAAGACATTCCCTTGTAAAAATTCGACAGCCTAACGGCATCACATCAAAATTCAGAAAATTAGTCGATGAGAGAGTGAATGGTATCTCATCACATTGACATAAATTTTACATCAATAAGGATATATAATAACATATCCCAACATAATAAGATATAAATTAAAAGACATAACAAAAGAAGTCTTTTAAAATGAGGAGTGTGAAAGGTCCCCGTACCGAGTTGGGTATCATTCGAAACGTACACCCCATGGAAGAAGGGTCATAAAATGAAGATGTAAATACCACTAAATGAAATTATACTACACAAAGTGTATAAAAATGGGAATTACAGACACCAATCAAATGAAATAGTGGCAAGCATAGCATAAATGTCACGGGAAAAAAGTGAGATGAAAAATCCATTACGAAAACTTGGAAGCCTAACGACACCACTTAAAACTTCCAAAAATGGATTTATGAGATCAAATAGGTTCTCTAATAATATGAACATAAAAATTACAGTATGAGGAATATAAAAGGACATCCCAAAACATAAGATAGATGAGCTTAAAATAAATGACTTAAAAGAGAGTACTTAAAAAGAAAGAGAGAGGTTGGATCCCTTACCTCAAGTCTGACTTGTCTTGTTCGATTCTTTATATTCCTGAATAATAAACATTGGTCAATTTATAATTTCATAAGGTACTATTTTAAATATTATTATTCAGTTCATATCACATATTATAATGTTATAATAATTTGTTAATAATGTGTGTTCATATCAAACGTTTTTGCCGATGTTTGGTACATGAGTAAAAATTGAACTTGATGGAAAAGAATTTTCCATGTAGTTATAGGTGAATCATATCCAAAATAGTATGTATGTTTTAAATATCATATAAAAACAATATATCATCACTTTAAACTATTCCATAGCATTTAAAGATAAAAAATTAAAAGCACCATTCATGGAGAAGGTAGGCCGTATGTACCCATGTATGCTAGTTTCATTTTTTTGTCATATTAATGGAATTAAAACAAAATGAAAGATATATATATTATAATTACAGAATTATATCCTTCATTTAGATGTAAAATATTACATATATATCCATTATATATAAGTACTTATAAAAGTACATAACATTTGGAGATAAGAAATGAAATGTACCGTTCATAGAGATGGTAAGTCGTACGTATGAATGAACACTACATTCATTTCCTTTTCTTTTGTATTAAATGGAATGAAATAATAATGATATAAAGTTATATTATAATTCCATTAGGATATAATATGTAATACCATTAATTCCATCCTTTATACATCCCACATATGGCATTAACGAATCAAATCACTTTGAGGGGGCGGTAGTCCGCACTTCCTAAAATGAAGATATCACATTTACCCATAATGGAAACCATAAAGATATGCCATAAATGAAAAAAAACAGAATCTTAAGGAAAAAAATAAACATATTATATATCATATATAAATATAGTGACATCTTCATGGCCACCTTTTAAGGTGTTAAAATAATAATGAACAATGATCGTTTCGTGAGGCAGTAATTCACCATCCACAGAAACAGTATGTTCATTAACCATTAGATGGTGGTGTGTGAAAGTGTAGCACGAATCCATCACATAAGAAAATCCTAGTATATTTAATATACTGGTTTTTAAAAAAAATAAAGGAATAAAAAGAGTTTAGAGGGTTGAAGAGCAAAATAAAACATAAGAACACAAGAGAGGAGACTACCATTAAATCGGGTAACTCTCATTGATTTGAGATCAAAGGCGTCCTTGGAAAGGATAATGACCAAATTGAGGCTTCAATGATTAAGAGAGGGATTTTGAGATATGTAATGGGAAGTTTTTGGCCTAGAAAATGGCTTTAGAGGTGTTGGTAATGTGGTAGAGGGGGGGGGCCTTTTATAAGAGAAAAGGAGGGGCACTCTTGGAATGTTAAGAAATGATACTTTATTATAAAATTAATTTCGGATTTAAAAGGTCCAAAAAGGATATATTTCGAGAATTAGGTGATAAGGTTTCGAAATAAACCTTTACAATAGGTTTGTGACAAGTGTAAGACTTATATTTTACATTTTCATTTCATTTTATTTAAATCGTTAAATAATGAGGTAATCGCTGCATCATCATGGTGTCATAAATAATTTAATTTATTTAGTGTCTAAAAACAATAAAACAAATATCATGATGTAGGAAATATTTTTATCTTTCTAATGAATAATTATAGTAAAAAATATGACTTGTATAACCCCATCTAAAAATTGTTTTTTAAAACAACACTCGTTTGTGACATTTTAATTTTAACATTAAATAAAAAGGTATTAATGTCATTTTCCAAGAAAAGAGGCTCCATGGGGTCCCCAAGTTGACCCATGGATTGTATTTGTTGGCCATGACTCATCCAATGAGGGTATTACATGTGTTTAGGTCATTTTATATTGTTAAAACATTATTTTTATCTTAAACTACACTAATTACCTCTAATCGCGATTAAAACATAAAAGTTACTATTCACCAAAAAAATTATTTTAATCCCATTGAACCAAATTTTACTTCATAGTGACAACCATGTATATTGGATTTTTGAAATTCAAAACACATAGGTGGTAAAATTTCATTTAAACGAAAAATCAGTTTCTTTAACAACCACTTAGTGGTTTCACTATTCATCAAAAATTGAAGTTTTTCAGAAAAATACCAAAAATTCACCCTAAGATATACTTGATATTCCAAATTAAAAAATTATGTCTATTTTACAAAATTCAAAAATTATATGTTTCATTAATTAATTTAATAATTAATTCCAGCTTTCAAAATAAATTGTGTGTTTTTAAGAAACAATATCTATTAAAAGATTGACACTAGTTTAAGTCCAATTTCAAAGTGAAATTAATTCCAATGATAACTATTGTATTAAATGGTAAAAATATATTATATTTGGTCTTTAAAACCAAATAAAAAGATAATATAATCCTATAAATTAATTAGATTGAAAAGAGGTTTTGAATTAAAATACAACATTTTTCACTATTCATTAAAAAATGAACTTTATCGGAAAAATACAAAAAAATTACACAATATAAATTGTGATGTCTCGATTCTAATGAAGAATTTAATTTGGTCCAATATAACTTATGAAAATTTCCAAAAGTGGATTTAAAAATCATTCGCCATCAAAATGTGGTTAATCGACCTTTTAAAAAATATTAGAATATCTACACTTAAAATTGGATTCATTCAAATTTTATGCCTCTAACATTTATTGGATAAAAGTAAGAATATTTGAAAAACATAGATAATTATTTGTTTAGTTAGTTCTTTTCATTCCCTCCATTACAACTACTAGGCATTAAGTACCATTTAAAATAATATTATGTTGTTATTAGATTGCAATGCAAGATTCCCAAGAAACTAGTTGTGTCGAATTGGGTACGACATCGAGCATAGCGTCCCCTTTAAAGTAATATTAATATTTTATTCACAAATATAGATAAATATAAAAATTCCATATTCTTTATTTACCTGGGGTGTTACATCCTTCCCCCCTTTTGGGAATTGCGTCCTCACAATTTTAAAAATTGGGATTGGAAACATCATTGAAAATCCCACATCGGAACAAGAGTCAGTAAAACTATCACTTTAAAATAAGGAATGAGAATTACAATGGTCTCCTGAGTTAACCCATACTAGGATTCCATGTAGGAAAACACAGATATGGAGGAAAAATGAAAGTTTCATGTTCGAAGGGAGAGTGATAGTAAACAGGTCTAGGATAAAGTTAACCATTAGAAAATCACAAACTTGTGATGGGTTAAACGGTATTCAATTCCCCAGTAGGAAAATTTAACAGACAGCATTTTTGTTTTAAGTTACTCTTCATTGAGGAATTTATTTTTGAGCATTACTAAATAATAATGAAACATACTCACTTGTCTCGTAGACTTTCAACTTTTACTAGATTCCTTAATCAAACTCATATTTACTCCAAAAGACGAGTATTTAGTAAGACTTGTTCGCATTAAGAGTACTATAATCAACTTCATGAGAATCACCTAATCTACAAAAGAGAAGTATATATTTCCCATGTCTTTAGACAAAAACAAAAACCAAAGTTGTTAGTATGAGATCAGATAATCCATAAAATTATAATCCTTTATAAAAAGAAAAATATATTATTAATCTCCAAAATTTGTCCAAAAAAACCCAAAGTTCAACGAAGACATTTCGATAAACAATTGTCCATAAAATTCTTCAATGTAAACCAAACTATGATTGAAACCCAAATATTTGAAGGATTTAATCACATAGTCTTCCAAGATACAAATTAACTTTTATCTCCAAATCACATCAGTTGCTCTTAAATTCTCATATTGAAAAGTAATTAACCTAATCACATATCCTCGATGATAGGTTAATAATTTCCATATATAACCCAAAATAAACTTACTCTTGATTCCTAAAATCATCTAACTAAAAATAATTAGAAAAACTAACCAGGGACTTCATGTAGTCCAGTGGTAGGCGATAAATACCAGTCGCACTTTGGTTGTGGGTTCGATTCCCGCACCTTTATCCGACGCGATGGGTTGTCACACGGTCTGTGTGTTGTCCTTTTTCCAAAACATTATAATTATTAAAACATTCCCTAAAAAGAGATGAATCTTAAAAAATAATCATAACATATTTTAACCTCATGTTTAACTCATGCCTTTAATTTTCCATCATAACATATAATAACCCATAATTTCCTCAAAATTAAGTATCATATAAAACCTAATGGTTACCTTTATAATTATTACCTGAACTTCCACATCGATTGGTCATCTCGTACATGATGCATTACAGAACATACCAAGGTACAAGTGGTTGATCATGACTCATTGATTGTTGGTTTAGAACAAACACGAGTTTCCACATTTAATCCCCCATTTCATCCAGTCTTTTAATAAGATAACCACCATAGTTTCCTTCAAACCTATTGTCACTTTGGTGAATTAGTCAATCCTTTATTCTTAGGTCAATATGCGGCTCATATTGAACGCGCCGGACGTGCCTCTGTCATTTCAAATCCTGCCGGCCGTTGCTTCTCCTCCAGGTGCTCGGCCTCCGGTGCCTCCGGCCTCGGAATCGTCCACCCCTGGCGTCCCTGACGCAGGATCGTTGGATAGGTGGTGGGATTCTTTCCGCGACGCTCTCTGTGGATCATCCTGGGCCTCCCAGTCCCCTTGCTTCCTGGCTATAGTTTTGTTCTCCACTTCAGTCTCCCTTTCCGGGGCGACTGTCTCGATGGAAGTTCCCTCGGGAGTCTATGAGAATGCATCTGCCCGTCTTTGTTGGTGCCTGCTGGCGCATTTCAGTGTGGCGAAGCCATCCTTTGATGTCTTCAAGAATTTTTTTTCCTCATGGGGACTCTCTTCCCAGGCTCAGATCTCGCTGCTTCACCGAAACTCCTTCGGTCTGGTCATATCTTCCGAGGATGACTTTATACATGCTTGGTGTTGTGCCCAATGGTCATTTGGGCGTTGGCGTTTTATCCTTGCCCCCTGGTCGATGGACGCGCACCAGGGAAAGGAGTGTGCTCGCGCGGCGGTGTGGATAGGGATTCCAGGCCTACCCCTTCCCTTTTAGAACGAGGCCTTCCTGAGATCTATCAGTGATTCCCTGGGAGGCTTCTTGTGTGCCGAAGCTCGTACCCTCTCCTATAAAGATGTTCAATGCCCACATATCTATGTGGACATGTTTCTTTCATCTGTAATTCTCGAGACCCAGGTCATTGGGGTGTCGGAGGCGTCTAGGTACTAGGAAATCGTTTACGCTGTCTTTCCCCATTTCTGTACGGCTTGCTGTCTCTAGGGTCATTCTAGGACTCAATGAAGGAACTATTCGAGGAGCAACTTCCGTTCAACCAAGGGTCCAATTACTAGAAACCCTGGTACTTCAGTCTCAGTCCCGAAATCTCCTGAGGCTTCGCTATCCTTAGTCCCTCCCTCACAGATCAGCGACATGATTAATGTTCCTTTGCCCTCTCAGGATCTGGGGCTGAGGGTCGCACTGAAGGGAACTTCCCTCTTCTTAGAGCGTTTGTGGGATCAGTTGGTGGATTTGGTCTATCCTTCTTGGAGACGTTGTCCTCGTCCTCATGAGTTACAGGAGGCAGGCCTTCTAGTTGGGGATAAGAGAGCCTCTACCAGCAACACTCCCTCCTTGTCACTACGTATTCATACCACAGTTTATGGTCATGGGGAATGTCTGAAGCAACCTGAGGCCCCTCATTTGGAGAGCAGTAGTCTGCCTGATCAACGAAGGGATGAAGGGAAGTCTGTAATGTCCCTATCTTCCTCTTTGGCACAGGCCTCCTCTCCCTCTGTACAGAGCCCTGGTTCCCGCACTCGGTTTCAAGTAAGTCTTCAACGTGAGGGTTCTTCTCTCATGATAACAAAGACCATCAAGTCCGGGGCCAAAGCCGGATCCTCCCATGATAGATGATGAACATGATAGTTTGGAAAGCTCGGGGACTTGGATCTTGGTTAAAGACGGACTTCATAGCTTCAGAATCAAGGGGGAAAAAGCATGTCTCGTGGCTATCTTGGAACTGAAACAACACCCGAGGAAAATTAACTCTTTCTGTCATTGTTCCAGGATGCATGGCCACATGCATGTGGATTCTATCAACAACCACATCTGGGTGTTATGGAAGAAGGATGTCTCAGTGTATTTCATTGATGCAGGAGACCAATTCCTCACGGTGAAAGTCAAGAAGGGGGAAGAATTTTTCTTTGCAACCTTTGTGTATGGAAGCTGCGATCCTCAGGCAAGATTGAGAATGTGTCATGACATCGAAGCATTCAGGCCGATAAAAATTCCCTGGTTCGTGGTGGGTGACTTCAACATCATCAGTGACCTAGAGGAGAAGAAGGGGAGAGGAGCCTTTTCGAGGCAGGCTAGTCTGGAGTTTGCTTCCTGTATGAAAAAAATTGGACTGCTCGACCTGGGATTTCGAGGGGACAATTTTACATGGTGCAACAACCAGGGTGGAAAAAAGTGGTGTTGGAGCAGGCTCGATCGTTGTCTAGCTAACTCTGACGCCCTGGCTTCTTTTCCTAAGGTCGAAGTCACTCATCTTGCCCGTGGTATTTAGGACCATTCCCCGCTGAAGATATCGATCATACCCGGTAAGACTTCTCAAGATTCCTTCATGTTCTACCCGTACTGGGCCGGATACGTTGGATATCATGATGTAGTACGTGATCAATGGAATTATCCAACCCAAGGTTACTCATGGGTAGCCATTCATAACAAGCTTAGAAGTGTTAAAAACGGGTTGAAGGTCTGGTGCAGAAGATTTTCCCCTAATGATAGAAAGCTTGAGTCCCTTTCTCAGGAGGGGGAGCACATTGAACGGAGTCTGGAGGAAACATGGATTGGGGAATCCTTCTTAGAATTGGAAACTAAGAAGGCAAGTTGGGCGAAGTAGATGTTGAAGCAAGAGAGACATGCTCGGGATCGGTCCAGAGTGAAGTGGCTTCGAGAGGGCGACAAAAATACGGCGTTCTTCCATGCATGCATTTCAGAACAAAAGCGGTGGGCAAAGCCAAATATCCTACAGGAGGACGGATCGTATGTGAATGACAGGGAAGAGGTTGGGAAGTTGGATCTTTAATACTTCGACGATCTTCTTGCTGGTCAGAACCCCGGAATGCCTAGTGGGTATCCGACTGGCACATCGGGGCTGTGGGAGGCGATCCAGAACAGAGTTTCATAGGAGGAGAATCGTTATTTGGAATCCATTCCTTCTAAGGATGAGATCATTCAAGCCATGCAGAATCTGGATCCGGAGAGTGGCTGTTTCGGTGCGGATGTGCGTCGGGTTACGCTGTTCCGCCAGGACGCGTTCGCGCGTGCACCCGTCAACCCGAGGGGATGGGCGCGCTGCTTGTGGTCCCGCAGTCCCGCTTTCCAAGGGCGGGCGGCATCCGTCCCTTATTCAGGGGCGTCTGCTCCTTGATCGAAACCGGGATGATGGGATGTCGGCTCCTCCTTCCTTGGACGTCTCCTCGGAACTTGTCGCCTAATCCGGGTCTCCCTCATAGACTTAAGAATGTTCGTGAATCTCGTTCCCGGCGCCATATCTTCATGGACACCGGTTAATTACGCTGCTTCCGCCCGGACGTTCCAAGGAGTCTGGGCGGGGCAGCAACCTGCGGTGAGAAGGCCGGGTGGCTCTGGGTGCTGGGGGCGTGTCGTAACACTGCGGCTCTGCACATCTGTCTTCCGTCCCTAATAGGGCTTCTCGAAGGCATGATGGCCTGAGGCATCCCGTACTAGGTGCGGGGAACTGCGTCACCTGAGGTTTTCCTCAGCTTCCCGTGTTTAACACGGGGTATGCCGCGAGTTTAACGTCCAGCGGGGACGGCATCGGACCGATCAACACGAAAAGTGGATCAGATGACGGAACCCCTTGCGGGGAACCTCCGACGCTGGGGCCAGCACATGGGCGGCTTCCCAAGTAACGTGGAGTGGAGTGAAGTGGCATGACCCCACCGGGATGTGGCGGCCCGGGTAAGGATCAGGATGGATGATGGAGTAAAGAGCTTGGACCCCAGAGGGGCTTCCTACGTACCGCGCGTTAACACGGATCAAAGTCAACGTAGTTCGGGCATACAGTTTAACGTCATGCTGGACGTCGGCAAGCCGACTCACGAAGAGGTCTAGGCCGCCGGGCGGAGGATTGAACCGAACCACCTCGCACAGAGGGGGATGGAACGGCCGGGTGGATCACAGTTTCACGTCATGCTGGACGATAAAAGGAGAATGGAAAAGGGGGGCTGTGGGGAGGCACCGCGGAGATACACACGGGCAGTCTCCCACAGGGGCGGATTCATAGGTGAATCAACGCAAGCGTGGACCCTGGAGGGGTCCACTGATGGACGAACCGACGTAAATACGACCGGGACGACCAGGTGGTGGGCTTGGACCTCAGGGAGGCTTCCTACGTACCCTGTATAGAAGACAGGGATCAAAGTCCACGTAGTTCATTCTGTCAGGACTTACGCACTTGGGGCAGCCCGGTTGCGGCAAAACTCAGTTGGAAGGGACTTGGACCAAAGGCAGAAGACACCTCGATCCCAGTCATACCCTCTACTGGTTTCGGCCGTGGGGAGGCGCAATGGAGATACACATGTGCAGCCTCCCACGAGGAACTAGGGGTTTGTAATACCCTGCCCCCGTAGGGAAAAGCCACTCCCATTAAATCGTCCCAAAAGGGGGACAATCCCGACATCCCTGCAGAGACGAGCGGGTGGGGGCCACATCCAAACCGGGGGGACCCTGCGTGCGGAGAACGGGATCAGGTTGCGGACGGTTTAACGTCTTGCCGGACGAAGTACAGTTTAACGTCGTGTGTTGAGGACGAAGCGGACGGTTTAACGTCTTGCCGGACGAAGTACAGTTTAACGTCATGTGTTGAGGACGAAGCACTTGGCAGTTTAACGTCTTGCAGCGCGGACGATGGGGGCTAGGCAGTTTAACGTCGTGCAGCTTGGACGGATGGGCAGTTTAACGTCATGCTGGACGAATATGCAGTTTAACGTCATGCTGGACGTATGCGCAGTTTAACGTCATGCGGGACGAATATGCAGTTTAACGTCATGCTGGACGTATGCACAGTTTAACGTCATGCGGGACGAATGCGCAGTTTAACGTCATGCTGGGCATAGGTTGCCGGACGAAGCACTTGGCAGTTTAACGTCTTGCAGCGTGGACGAGGTACAGTTTAACGTCGTGCAGGACGTATGGGCAGTTTAACGTCATGCTGGACGAATGCACAGTTTAACGTCATGCTGGACGAATGCGCAGTTTAACGTCATGCTGGGCATAGGTTGCCGGACGATGGGTGCGTGTCACTTCGCACGAACCTGGAGGGCCGCACGGGAAGACAACGCACGGTGCGGGCACCCAGGATGAGGATCATCGGGCGCCACGCAGGCAGGTGCCCTCAGGGGGTCGAGGGAGGCGACCCTGGCGGATTGCGCGCAAAAGAGGAGATTTGCGCGCAATACCGCGGGTCGGCGCGCAAAAATGGCGGGCTAGCGCGCAATTGGGCCAGCCCTTTGCGCGCGGAAGGTTGGGATTGCGCGCACCGGGCTTCGGATAGCGCGCGGGGGCAACGGCTCATTCTTTATCGAATGGCCACTTGAAAGAAGGGGGGGTGCGCGCAATCAGGCCAGATTGCGCGCACCCCGGGGGCAATTGCGCGCAAGCGGGTTCTTTTGCGCGCAAAGGCCTTAGGGTGAGTGTTTATTCAAATGAAAGGAGCCAGCGGGGATTGCGCGCGAAGGCGGACCCCGAGGCTTTCTTGCGCGAAAGAAAGGAGGTTACCTGAAGTTCGTCATTGCGCGCGGAAGGGGTTGAATTGCGCGCACGAGAGACGTTTCAACTTCCAGCAACCTTTAAAATGTTGGGGGTCGCCTTGTATTTATAGGCAACCCCGGGCGCGGAATCCAGGGTGCGAGCGCGAAATTCTTCTCGCGGGCGCGGAATCGGGCGCGGCGCGCGCAAGGGAGTCGCGCGGACCCGCGGCGCGCAAAATTGCGCGCCGGACCGGCGCATTGCGCGCATCCCGGGGGGTTTGCGCGCGGAACATCACCTTTGCGCGCGGGCCTCTGAAATTCCGCGCAAGGCCTCCGGGCCCTCCGAAACGTTCTTCCGACTCCAAATATCACTTCGCTTTCCGCATCCGGAGCTTCGTTTGGGAACAACGGACTTTTCCGGCGTCTACAAAAGCCCCCCCTCGGAATCTGATCGGCGAGAGGTCGCAACGATCGGGTTCCGAGGGAGACGCCGGAATGCCGAAGTCCTGGGCGGCGCGGGACTTAGGCGCGCAAAAAGGGGCGCCGGTCGCGAAATTCGCGCGCTGCGGTCGCGCAAAGCGCTTTCCGCGCAGCGCGGACCCGGCCTTGCCTATAAATAGGGGCGCTGGGTCCCGCGTTCCGTACTCTGGCCTTCCGCGCGATAAGCTCCAAAGCTCTCGTGCGCGAAATTGCCTCTTCCGGTCGCGAAATTCGCCCGATCGGCGCGCAAAACCGTCCGGATTTCGCCTGTTTTTGCGCGAAAACCCGGAACTTTGCGCGACAGTCTTCCCAATTGCGCGCCGTCCACTTGGATTGCGCGCCACCTCTCAAACTTTTCCACCAGCCTCGTCCGATCCCGCACGCTTCATCCCTTAACCCGCACGACTCCCGAATCTTCCGAGATGGCCGCACACAGAGGAAATGAAGGGGATGCCGCCACTCGCAGAGCCGAGATGGCGACGAACGAGGAGGTTCACGGAGCCAAGGAGATTGTTTCTAACAATCAATCCTTGTTCGACTTACTAACGCCGGCCCAGAAGACATATCCACTGTCGGACAACCTGCCGCTCTGGAACTTTGGCCTCCTGGATGAGGTTCCAGTGCCAGGGTTCGAGGTTGATGCGCCGCGGACCTGGGTGACTCGGGAGGACGAGCTTCACCGCTATAACATCACCAACAATGGGCATCCTGCCAGGGAAACCAGGCACTTGGATGTCTACGTCCTGAACCCGAGGACGCGGACCATTGACGGGGGTGAGCCTACTGCGGAGAATTCTCCAGCCCTCTACTCGAGCACATACCGCCAGAGCGTCACGGACGACACCAAGGGCTGGCTGAAGGACTGGGACTTGCGATCTGGGGGCAACTTTACCAGTGAATGGGCCTGGGCGTTCTGGGTACGCCACACTTGCGATCACTTCGCAGAGGAGCTGCGGTACATCGGCCTGTTCGAGGCGGTGTGGACGTCGCAGTTCCACTTCTACCAGCAGTCTGAGCTCGGGCCGGAGCTGTTCACTCGCTGGTCCCCGGATACCAACACCTTCCATCTTCACCATGGGGAGGTCGGCATCGGTCTCTGGGACATCCACTGCATCGGAGGTATCCCACTGGAGGGCTACCAGTACGATGAGTTCCTGCCACCGAAGAACATCTGGGAGGACAGGTCACGGACTCCCATTCTGACCTGGCATCTTCTTGACCTGGCTACGCAGCGGCTCGGGATCAAGGACTTCCAGAAGGACATAGCCTACAAGGAGTGGTTCGGCCAGTTCTTGGAGCATGACCCGGCGGTCAAGATGCCAGGCAGGGGGAAGCGGTGCCCGACCGCAGCTCAGAGGAGCCGGAACGGGTCGTACTGGCGGGTCCTGGAGACGGGCGATTACCACTCATGGGGGTACCGCGTCATCGAGGCCCGGGACCCGAACGTCCGGTACGCGGCGTTCCTGGCCACCTTTCTGAGCGGGTGGCTCCTGCCAGTGCGGGATGCGAGGATGGGCGTCCGCCCGGCGACGCTGGCGATGGCGGGCGCCATGGCTGCCAATAAGAGGTACAACCTCGGGGTCCCAGTACTGGCGAGGCTGTATGCCATTCTGGGACGCATCTCACGAGGGGGGTCGCCACGAAGGATCTGTGGGCCCTTTCAGTTCTTCCACGGCTGGGTGGCTGCTCACCTTGGTGGGTATACGTTCCCAAACGCCATCAGTCCTCCGGGCAACGGCCTGCGACCCTCCCTGCTGAACATTGCGGGGGTCGCTCCGATGACCCTCAGTGAGGAGGGCGTGAGGGTTCGGATTGGCAATCATGCCAATTTCAACTTCAGCCCGTTCCCCACTCCCGTCGGCCAGATGATCGACAACGGACAGGGCCCGCTGGAGCAGCATGAATACTTCCTGAACATGCGGGGCGGGGTGCTCGTGGCTCGGATCGACGGGAAGGTGATCTGCGAGCCTTACGTGCCGACCCGATTCGCCAGGCAGTTCGGGTGTCTTCAGCGGATGCCGAAGAGGGTATTCACCGCTGTCCGGGAGGAGACGAACCCTTGCGTCCTTCGCCAGATGTGGCTGATGTTTGTCGCCTTCGGCTCTGGCGACGTCATCACTCTCCCTCCTACCGGGATCGACGCAGGCTTGGCAACCGAGTATGCCGAACACTGGGCCATCGCGTACCCTGAGGGGCTTCTACGGAAGCCAGTTCGGCGGCTCGAGGTCACCCGTGCGGAGACCGGGCGTCAAGGGAGGAGGCGAGGCGCCGCCACACGGGGGAGAACGGAGGCGCGCCAAGCAGCGGGGCCGGCGCGAGCAGGGACTTCGGCGGCGGGCGCATCGCAGGCTGCCGCCACGACCTCGGCGCCCAGAGAGGGGGCGCATGCGGCGGTCGAGGAGCGGCCCGGGATGCAGGTGAGGCGTCTGCTCGAACCCTCCCACGATGCGGTCTTCCCGGCGCTGTGGTCGGCCTGGATGACCCTGCGGCAGTCACTGGGGACCGACGTCATCTGGCGAAAGATACTCAGAGAAGGAATCTATCTGCCAGAGGTCGGGCGCCTCCAGATCACCGACAGGGTGGACTTCAACCGGCAATATGCATATCTGACGGCCATGGACGAGTACGCGCGCCAACGTGGTCAGCGTGCGGAGCCATCCCTTCTGGTGAAGGTGATGCTCGGTCTCGAGCCCGCTCCAGAACAGATGCCGCCGGGAGAAGATGACAGTAGCGACTCCGAGGAGGAGGAGGAGACGGGGGAGGATGAAGGCTCCGAGGGAAGGTCCCATCGGGGGAGCCCACGGGAGAGTGGCGAGGTGGCCGGCTCTGACAACGTTGATGTCACTGAGCTCCTCGAGGTCCACTTCTATCCCTACTCAACTTGCTTCATCCATTCTCTTATGCAGCTTCTAACCCGTTTCTCCATCCTTCTCAGGAGCACACGGATGTCGGTCAGGCGTCCTCAACAGGAGTAGGAGAGGCGCCAGCAGGACAAGGCGGGGGCCAGACACCTATCATCGAACTGTCAAGTGCTAAGGGGTCCCCTGCTGCAACTGTTCCTGCGGCGACCGGGGTAGCGGAAGATGACGCTCCGAACTCCCGTAAGTCTCCATACTTTACTGCTGGTGCTTGCCATTGACGATCCATGACTAACCTTGGCATGCCCCGCGCAGTGATCTCAACATTGGAGGCTCGTCGGGTTGCCGAACCCGGGCCATCTACAAGTGGACCAGCGGTGGACATGCCGCCTGCTCCGGAACAGACCTTCCAAACCGAGCCGGCCCCACCAACTGCTGATCAAGGGGCTCCGGACGCCGGCGGTGCTGACATCGGAGAGAGGTTGGGGGCTGACGAGGGTGTCGGCGCCGCTGGGGAGAGAGAAGAAGGTTGCCCGGATGTTGGGGAACCTATCCCTCGTGAGGACCTCCCAGGGGCGGACCCTGCAGCAAACCTGCTGGCTGTCTTCCCTGCTTACCGGCCTGCCGACCCCGAGGAGATGGATGACTCGGACGCGGAGGCGGTCGAGGATAGCCGGGTAACGCGACGCAGGGGGTGGAAGTGCATCCAGCGCTTCCTCAAGCGAGACCCATCGGAATGGCTGGGGCGCATGGGATCACTTCAGACCTGGCTGCGCTTCCTGTGTGCCGGGGGAGCTGATGCTCAACGCCTCCATCTGACGGTCCGTGATTTCATGGCCGAGAAGATGCGCGAGAGCCGCCGGCGTGCCGACGTCGCACAAAGTCGGGACATGTCGGAGAGCACGCAGGCGCTCATCGCGGCAGAGCAGGAAGTCCGGCGCCTCGAAGGGCAGGCGGCAGAGAAGGAGGCCTTCGTCGCAGCATGTACCGAGCTTGTGGAGAAACTATCGGCACAACTGATCGACGCTCAGGTACAGCTGACGGAGGCGGGCCAACAGATGGTCACACTCCAAGTCGAGCGGGAGCGCGCACAGGCCAGGATTGGCGAACTGCGTGCTGCGACCGCTGACGAGGAGAGGGCACGCAGAGAACGAGAAGCAGCCCTGGAGGCCGCCAGCCAAAGGGTAGCGGCATTAGAAAGACTTATCCAGCACGCTAATCCCTAGGGGCTTTGTTTTTCGCCATTCCTAGAACATTTTGCTTCCGTTATTCAATATTTCGATCCATTTGTATGAATCAATATATTTATCTGCGTCTTTCGGTTTAATATGCTCAACCACAATTCGTTGTCTTGCGGGAGTGTTAACCGAGCATCAGGCATCCACAATTGGGCCTGGGTTTCTGGAGAAAAGAGGGAGGTCATTCCTAAGAAAGGAGACCTCAGACCTAATCAATGTACCATCCCCCCAACCTGTTCCAACACACGAGCGGGACAATTCTAGGGGCGTTGAGATTTTATCCGAACATAGGGAAATGAGAAAAGGTGAATCGTGTGTCCCGAATCCAGACATCCACAACGGTCGGCCTTCCAGGAAATGCCCAAGACGGTAGGCGGACAGTGGATCGACCATAACAACTGCAATAGACGGACCGAAAAAGGCCATCATTCATATTGCAGGAGGCGGACCACATGTCATCATGAATACCGCTTTGGGGTTCCTTCAGACACAAGGGTGGAAAATCCAGATCAACAGGGCATGCGAAGCGTGGGGCGAAGTGACGATTTGTTCGGACAGAATCCAACGCTCTCAAAATTGCGCCACCGTGGGGAAAACGTATTAGGCGGATGCACTAATCTGGCCGTGAGTCACCTCAATTCTCAGACAGCACCTCTCTGACGAGGAAACTGTCGCTTCCCATCCTTGCGATGGGGCATCCCGAGCTGAATCGGGGAGAATATCACAACTGCACCACTCTACCCGAAGTCAGGCCAGACGGCCGGCGACGAGGAGGGGCGGGACTTATCGATCCCTGAGGCTGGACCCGAGTCGGAATGCCCGAGCATTCCTACGTACTCCATCAGGCTGGAGATCAAGCCACACATAGTTCTGTGAGTGCAGTTTAACGTCATGCAGGACGTAGGACACCATTTGGGGTAGATCTTAGTTTAGGGTCTTAGAGCTCGGACCATAAGGGCTGGATCTTAGTTTAAGGTCTTAGAGCTCGGACCATAAAGGTGGAGGATCTTAGTTTAAGGTCTTAGAGCTCGGACCATAGGGCTAGAGGATCTTAGTTTAAGGTCTTAGAGCTCGGACCATAAGGGCTAGGGGATCTTAGTTTAAGGTCTTAGAGCTCGGACCATAGGGGCTAGATCTTAGTTTAAGGTCTTAGAGCTCGGACCATAAGGGGGGATCTTAGTTTAAGGTCTTAGAGCTCGGACCATAAGGGGAGATCTTAGTTTAAGGTCTTAGAGCTCGGACCAGAAGGATGGAGGATCTTAGTTTAAGGTCTTAGAGCTCGGACCATAAGGGGCTAAAGGATCTTAGTTTAAGGTCTTAGAGCTCGGACCAGAAGGGGGGATCTTAGTTTAAGGTCTTAGAGCTCGGACCATAAGGAGAGATCTTAGTTTAAGGTCTTAGAGCTCGGACCAGAAGGGGAGATCTTAGTTTAAGGTCTTAGAGCTCGGACCAGAAGGGGAGATCTTAGTTTAAGGTCTTAGAGCTCGGACCATAGGGCTCAAAGCACGCCACATCGTGGTCATATCCCCTGGATATGCGAAGATGCACTGAGGGATAGTGTCAAGAGTGTCGAGGTTTCGCCTGGTCAGAATGGGAGGTGGAAAATGTGAATCATGCGGCCATTCACTCAAGGACTGGGGGCACCGGTGTAACGATATGGGAGTACTGCCGACCGTGGCGGAAAAGCAGCATCAATATCGCACTAACCGTTGGTGGAATGAGGCAGCAAACGAGCATCGACCGCTCAATCGCAGGATTCATATCGATTTGCTGCCAGAGGCCATTGGGGGTACCGGCCCGAGTCGGTGGGAGAGCACTGAGGCATTGTGTCTGAACCGTTCACGGGGGCTCCACCCAGGGCGTAGACGATGGGTCCGAATGAAAGGGAGCACGAAGCCTGAAAAGTGGAGGAAACCTGACCAAGCGGATCCTGACCCTCCTGGCAATAAACCAGAGTACTCTTGACACCGGTGGACCACGGCAAGGGGTCGGGGAACACGCCTTGAGGGTGACCTGAAGGCGGCGGATTTCCCAGAGAAGGGGGAATCTCTAAGAGGTGGGGGGCTGGACCCGAAGTTTCAAACATCCGGGCGTTCCTACGTATCCCATAAGGATGGGAATCAAGCCGCACGTAGTTCTTGAAGCGCGGTGCAACACAATCGGGCACCAGCGCGGGGAAGAGTGCGGGTCTGACCCTCGCACACATAAGAAGCGGCATTTGATATTTCTTGTTTGTCCTTAAAGATGAATGGTTTTTCTTTGTGCGGCGACATGCCTGTGATTGAGAAATCTCTGGCATCGCCGCAATAATCAAGCCACAGAATGCATTGATGAATGGCGTGGTCATTAACCAGCGCCCAACATGAGTGTCCCCTGAGGAGGACATCACGATGCAGTGCCGTTTTTCTCGTCGGGCGGCCAAGACGATCACAGTTTACGGTCGTGTGGTAGGACCAGACAACACAGTTTAAGGTCGTGTGGTTCGGACCATGGAGGAATCCGCTTACCGCGGTACGGCGGACACGGCGGAGGTGGGAACATACCCAGCCCTGCGGTCACGCACGATTCCAGGAGAAGAGACTTGGGATAGGGGTCTGCATATGTCCATCACCCGAGGGGCAGAGATGCTAGCCTCCAGATATACTGGGCCCAGAACGCAATTGTTCGGGCGACTCCCTCCTCCTTATGGGGACGAGGGTCCAGCTACGCATGGCCCTTAGGGAGGATATCTGCATATATCCTTGGTGCTCAGATCATGGGAGCCTCGAACGACATCATTACCCTGGTTGGTCTGCCTAACGTGTAGAGGCGTACCAGAGGTCAGTATGAAGAGAGTTTCAAGATTCCACTACAACGCACAAAGGCGGAGTGTGATGAGGACTGCGCAACCAATGTTCAGAGCCTGAGAGAGCTGACATGGCGATCAAGGACGTTGCTGACGCATTCGCAACACAACATCCGATCGCGTCAGCCTAAGACGGGGCAAGCAAACGAGCATCAACCGCTCAATCGCAGGATTCATATCGATTTGCGGCCCAAGACCCACCGGTAAATCGACCCGGAGCGGTGGGAGAGCACTGAGGCATCGTACCCAAACCGCTAACGAGGATCCCTTCGAGTGAGGGCTCGAACAAGAGGAAGCGCGGGGCCTGACAAGCAACACAGGACTTGTCGGGATTGAATCTGACACTACGAGTCATAGACCGAAGCACCCAAAACATGTTAACAGATCTCCGGAAAGGGTCGGAGGACTCACCCTGAGAGCAACCGAAGGGGGGCAGATCCCCGTGATCAACCAAGAGACGGGGCTGGACCTGAGACACAAGCGTCCAGGCGGTCCTACGTATCCCATAAGGATGGGAATCAAGCCATACGTAGTTCTGGAAAGGCAGTTTAACGTCATGCAGGACGATGAGGGGTGTGAGGTAGTCCCACACACGGGGGAGGCGTACGGCGCGGCCAGTAGACCGACGTGAATGAGGACATAATCCCCCGCTCACGCGATACGCCTCGCACAAAAAGGAGGGGAACTGGGGCCAGAGGCCCAACGCGGGATAGGGATTCCCGGGAAATGGGGCTGGGCCTGAAACATAATGTCCAGGCGGTCCTACGTATCCCATAAGGATGGGAATCAAGCCATACGTAGTTCTTGAAGTGCAGTTTAACGTCATGCAGGACGACGAGGGAAAAGGAAGAGGGGAGCAGAAGGCATCCCCAAACGTGGAGGGGCGTACAGCGTGACGAGCAAACCGACGTGAATGAGGGCATAGCCCCGCACTCACACCATACGCCGCACACCCGGGGGCAACTGGGCCAAGGGCCCGATATGGGATGAAAATTCCCGAAGGATGGGGCTGGGCCTGAAACACGAGGGTTCAGGCGGTCCTACGTATCCCATAAGGATGGGAATCAAGCCGCACGTAGTTCTTGAAGTGGCAGTTTTACGTCATGCAGGACGAATGCTGAACAGTTTAACGTCTTGTAGCTCGGACGTAGTGCAGTTTAGCGTCATGCGGGACGAAGTGCAGTTTAGCGTCATGCAGGACGAATGCTGAACAGTTTAACGTCTTGTAGCTCGGACGTAGTGCAGTTTAGCGTCATGCAGGACGAAGTGCAGTTTAGCGTCATGCAGGACGAATGCTGAACAGTTTAACGTCTTGTAGCTCGGACGTATGCAGTTTAACGTCGTGCAGGACGTGTGTGCAGTTTAATGTCTTGCTGGACAAATGTGCAGTTTAACGTCATGCTGGACGTGGTGACACTCAGGCAAAGTATTGATTGAGGAACCTAGCGTTGGTGGGAGGAGTGACACGCTCACCATCCATAGTCGCTAGGGAGTACGCGCCATTGGGATAGACCTTGTGGACAACAAAAGGTCCCTCCCACTTGGGCTCCAACTTGGGTGGCTTCCTGCCGGGGATCATCGGCGCTCTTAGGGCTAGCACTAGATCACCCTGCAGGAAGGAGCGGAGGCGAACCTTCTTATTGAAAGCTCGAGCCATCCTGCTTTGATGCCTCTCCAAGTTGTGCAAAGCGCGAAGTCTATTCTCATCCAGTGCTTCCAACTCGACTAGACGGGCTTCAGCAACTCTGTCCGGCGCTTGCTGGTCGTAGACCGCAGTGCGCAAGGACGGTAACTGGATCTCGATGGGCAGGACGGCCTCAGCTCCATACACCAGGGAATAAGGGGTCATCTGGGTGGAATTGCGAGTCGTCGTCCGATAAGCCCAGAGGGCGTTGGGGAGCTTGTCCGGCCAACTCTTCTTGTTCTGACCAACCATCTTTTGCAGAATGTTAGAGAGGGTTTTGTTAAACGCCTCGATCTGTCCATTCGCCTGCGCATGATAGCGAGATGTATGGTTCGAGCGGATGTTATACTTGGCGTACAACTTCTTCAACTCGGCTGCTCGGAAATTGGTTCCGTTATCCGTGAGGATAGCGTGAGGCACTCCAAATCGATAGATGATGTTGGAGGTCACGAAGTCAGCGATCGAACAGGATTTGACCTCTCTGAGCGGAATCGCTTCTGCCCATTTGGAGAAGAAGTCCGTGGCGGTCAGAATGAACCGGCACTGGCGAGCTGTCGCCGGCGGGTAAGGTCCCACAACGTCCAGTCCCCAGACTGCAAAGGGCCAGGAATACCTTGTGGTATGGAGAGGCTCCGGCGGCCGATGCACAAAGTTCGCATGAACCTGGCACGCATGGCACCTCCTGGCGTACTCGATGCAGTCATGGATCATAGAGGGCCAGAAGTATCCCAACCTCCGAATCTGGTGGGACAGCTTCGGCCCAGTCTGGTGGGCGCCACACGAACCAGCATGAACCTCTTGCATGACTCGTGGGATCTCGACTCCCTGAAGGCAACAGAGGAGAACACCATCAAACCCGCGCTTGTAGAGGATCTGCTCCAGACCGGGACTGCTCTGGAGGACAAACTGCGATGCGCGGCGTCGAACTCGCTCGCGCTCGGCCCGATCTGACGGAAGAATGCCATGTTGGAGGTACTCAACCAAAGGCGTCCTCCAATCAGGGGCTGATCCGACTGTCATATCTGGGGTACTCGGGGCTCCGGGCATAGGGGCAACCGTGGTGAGGTTACTTACCAACGGGCCGCGATCTTCTTCCGGGATAACGGGAGCGATGAGCCTGCGGCGCGTCACGCGGACGATCAGGTTGTCCTGTTCAGGTTCCGCAAGTGACGCAGCCAGGCTGGCCAAAGCATCTGCTTGACCGTTCTGCGACCGGGGAATATGGACAATTTCTGGCCGAGAAGGGAACCGGGCCATCAGAAGGAGGGTGCACTCCAACAATGGCACAAGTTCCGGCTTCCTGACAACATAGTCGCCATTGATCTGCTTAACGACCAGCTCGGAGTCCCCTTTCACACACAGATGGGGCACGTCGATCTCGAGAGCTAACTCGAGGCCGGTGATGAGGGCATGGTATTCCGCCTCATTGTTGGTACAGCCCTCTGACAACAGGAAAGAGTATGGCAGCACGGCTCGCTCCGGGGTAATGAAGACGATGCCCAAGCCCACTCTATTGAGCTTGGGATTATCGAGTCTTCTACCGGTGGGGCTCCGGGAGGCACCGTCAAAGTGCATCTGCCAGCATGGATCGGCTCGATCAACCGAGAGCTCGATCAACCGAGAGAATGGTCTCATCAGGAAAGCCTAGATCCAGCGGCTGATCCGCGGAGGTCGGGTGAGCGGCCAGAAAGTCTGCCAACGCTTGCCCTTTGATGGCCTTCTGAGACACATACCTGATGTCGAACTGCTGGAGAATCACAGCCCACCGCGCTAGACGGCCAGTCAACATAGGTCGGCTCAGGATATATTTCAACGGGTCTACCCGAGAAACCAACTGTACCTCATGGTGCTGCAAGTAGTGCCGTAATTTCTGTACGGCAAATACGAGCGCCAGGCAGCTCTTCTCGATGGGGGAATACCTAACCTCCGCATCGAGGAGCATGCGACTGAGGTAATAGAGGCTATTCTCTGTTCCCTCGTTGTTCTTCTGGGCGAGAAGGGCACCCAGGGACCGTTCCAGGGCGGTCACATAAAGGACCAGCGGCTTTCCGGATACGGGCGGCATCAGGACCGGAGGCTGAAGCAGGTACTACTTGATTTCCTCGAAAGCGGTCTGACACTCTTTATCCCATACATAGGTGGCACCTTTCTTCATAAGCCGAGAAAAGGGCTTACACTTGTCGGCCAGATTCGCGATGAATCGGCGTATATAGGCTAAGTGGCCTTGGAACCCTTGCAGTTCCCGGACGGTACCCGTGGGAGGCATCTGGCTAATTGCCCTGATTTTCTCTGGGTCGATCTCAATACCCCGGTATCTTACCACAAATCCAAGGAACTTTCCGGAGGTGACCCCAAAGGCACACTTCAACGGGTTCATCTTCAGGCAGCGAGACCGGAGGAAGCTGAACACTTTCTCAAGATCTTTGAGATGGTCCTGACGCTGGCGCGATTTGACAACCAAGTCGTCGACGTAGCATTCCACCAGTGTGCCGAGAATTGGCTTGAATATGCGGTGCATCGCCCGTTGATAGGTGGCACCTGCATTCTTCAGGCCGAAGGGCATGACCCGGTAGCAAAAGGTACCTTGGGGGGCCCTGAAGGCAGTGAACTCCTCATCCTCAGGGGCCATCCGAATCTGGTTTTATCCGGAGTATCCATCCATGAAGGAGAGGGCTTGGAACCCTGCCGTGGCATCAATCAACAGCTCTGTCACTGGAAGGGGAAAATCATCCTTCGGACAGTGGCGGTTGAGATCGCGGAAGTCGATGCAGACTCTAATCTGCCCGTTCTTCTTCCTGACCGGCACAATGTTGGCCAGCCATTTGGGGTACTGAACTTCCCTCACGAAGTTGGCTTTGATAAGCTTGTCAACTTCGGCCTCAACCATGGCACCATGGGATGGGTGCATCTTCCTGGGAGGCTGCTTGAACCCGCGATGGTTCGCCGGGAGACCAAGGCGGTGGACGGCTACCTGAGGATCTAGCCCCGGCATCTCGTCATAGCCCCAAGCGAACACATCACGGTGCTGCCTGAGAAAGTCCACGTACTGCTGCCGCTCCTCAGAGGGCATGGCGGCACTAACCAATGTGGGTCTTGGATCGGCCTCGGTTCCAAGGTTCACCTGCATTAACTCATCGACCGTGGCGGGGACGCCCTCCTCAAAGGCTGGGGGTGCATCTTCCACGTCCTCTCCACTTGGGGAGGGATCAGCCACGGGAGAGACTGCGTTGGAAACTGCATTGGGGCTACCAGGTCCTGCTGGGCCACTGGTGCTGGCGCGGGCGGTCGCGGTCATCTCATCAGGAGACTCACGGACCGTCAAGACCATGGCGACGTCCAACCGGTGAATCGGGAGGACGTAAGCGTCATCCAGACCTGCCCAGGGATCGCTCGCAACAGCGACAGGCTCAACCTCACCTGCCAGGATCTGCTTATCCTTGCTCTTGTAATAGTCCGCGTCCAGATAGCGGGCTTCACATGAGGCAAAAGGAGAGGCATCTCCTTGAAGCACGCCTACTCGACCATTAAGGGAGTATTTGAGGCATTGGTGGTATGACGAGGGAACCGCCGCATGAAGGTGGAGCCATGGCCTGCCCATCAATGCGTTATACGCAGTGTCCTGAGAGACTACCATGAATTCGGTGTTGGCAACCAAGTCACCGAACTGGGTCTTCAAACGTATCTTGCCGACCGGGGTTTGCTCGGTGCGGTCGTACCCCTGGATCCTGAGGTCGGAGGGAATCAAGTCATCCTCAGACAACCCCAATCTCCGGAGCGTCCGAGTTGGAATCAGGTTAATCCCGGACCCCGTGTCGACAAGACAACGCCGGACTTCAAGGCCATTGAACTGGCCAGTGACATACAGCGGACGAATATGTCCCTGTATAGGAGGGTCTTCATCCTTACCAGAGAACGAGATAACTGCCTGACATTCGGCATCCTCGATCGTCTCGGCGTGAAAGGCCTCTGCAGCCGCAACCTCTGTCTCAAACTGGAGGGGGCTCTTCAGGGCTTCAGCGAGTGCCTCGCGCATCTCAGATGACATGCGCAGAGCCTCAAGGATGGAGAGCCTTGCTGGGATGTCGGCCAAGTGCTTCAGGACATCATACTTTTTGGCCAAGCGCGAGCTCCTGGTTGCAGGAGGTTGCTCTGCGGTTGGTGGCATGACGGGCCTTACCGGTTGGATCGGCGGCCGACTGGTTCTTGGCGCATCTCGCTGTTCACTGGTCGCAGTCCGGGAAATGGTCACCGTACTGGAGTCAGGAGGCCGGGATGGACTTGTGGCAGGGCGGAGCTGGTCGCGACGCGGCTGAGGCGGTTCTGCCTGGTCCCACACCACAAACAGTGGCGGAGGCGAATCCGTCATCCCCGGATGGGGAGCCTGCGCACGTTGAGCTCGATCTTGAGCCTGCTGCCTAGTCTCAGTGGCGTGCACGGCCTGGCTGGAGTTACCAACGACTGTGCCCCGGCGACTCCTGCTACTGCGGTTCTTCCGACGGTGGCGACGACCGGGGACACTAGGAAGGTCCACCTGGTGTTCTTCAACGTCGGGAACCGAAAAGGGATTTACCAGCTCGACGGTGTTAACCGAAGCGTACCCAATACCGTCATCGGACGAGTCATCCATCACCGGGCGGATCCGAGGAGGGACCCCCATCTCCGGGGGCATGAAATCGCCGAGAGTACGGGATAGTGGCGGAACTGGCGGGGCGCGTTCTTCCCTCTTGCGCTGCCGCCGTTTGCTCCTCTTGGAGGAGGCAGGCTGGGACGACGACGCCGAAGCAGCACCCGCAGATTCTGGGGGCTCAGGCTGATTCAAGCGCGCACGGATGATTCCCTGGGCGCGAATGGTCGTCTTGCGGGCCATCCAGTTATTGTACTTCTGGGATCCGCGGTTGGAGACCAGCTGCCATTCGTCCTCGTTGCCACTATCGTCATCTGATCCCACGAATACGCCCGCCACTTGTGCTGGAGCTGGGCCCAACCTGATTACATTGTTGTTAATCTGGTCTTGGAGCCAGTCCTTGAACACATAGCACCGCTGGATGGTGTGCCCCAGGGCTCGATGGTAGGGGCAGTAGCGGGGGTTATCCGTGAGATGTGCCTCCTCTGGCTTCCAACACTCAGGCAGTCGCACAATCCTCTGCTCCAGGGCGCTCCGGAAATAACCGGGGACCTGATCCTCATGGAATGAGTACGTCAGGTGTCGCGGGCCCCTGGGAGCGTGGTCTTGACGAGGGGCTGGAGGGGCCTGCCGAGGAGGTGGACCCTGATTATCTCGCCTAGGTTGTGGCGGTACATTACGCGGAGGGGCCGGCCGGTTCTGAGGCTGCCGTTGCTGGGCCGGGAACTGAGCCCGTGGAGGCGGATTCCTGTGAGGCTGCGGAGCTGGCCTCACCGGCAGCAGCTCCAACGGCCTGGGAGCCTCTATCTGGGCCACAGCAGCGGGCTCAGCCCTGCTGGCTCTCCTTGCAGGAATCATAGGAGGCAGCGGGCGTGCCTGGCTGGCCTGTTGCAGGGCTTCCTCAAGACGTTGAGCTTTGTCTGAGAAGTCCCTGAACCCTCCGGGGTAGTTCTGAGTAATCAGGGAAGGGACCAGCTCGGTCTTGACGTTCCCGACGCACATTGTCAGCAACTGCTCCTGAGTCAATGGCATGTCAAGGGAATACGTGAGACCCTTCCATCGGGCGACGAAGTCCGCGACTCGCTCATCAGGCCTCTGCTTGCACTTGAAGAGGTCTGCGATACTCGTCTTCCGGGTCGTGGAACTGAACTGGTAGAGGAACTGTCTACGGAGGTCCTCCCAGCTGGTTACCGACCCGACGGGGAGCTGGCTGTACCAGACAAATGCTGGCCCTTCCAGTGTCTGAACAAAGCAGCGAAGCTTAGCGGCCTCCTGCTGCGCCGGAGTCCCCAACATAGGCCCGCACCTCGAGTTGAAGTGGGCTAAATGCTGTGGCGGATCTCCAGTCCCGTTGAAGGGGGCGAAAGTGGGATTCCCGAATCCCGGAGGCGCCGGCATATCATCCACCCATGCTGGGTAGGGCTTGCCGTCCGGTGGGATCGCCACCTGCCGAGTCTCCAAGGCTTCCAAGCGGGCAATGAGTGCCGCCATCGGATCGTCCGGACATGGGTTCCAGTCCTGGCGAGGATCTCTAACCACGAGCGCATTGCATGGCCCTTCAATCGGGTCGTCGACCGGGTCGTCGAACTTGGCAGCTCGTGGGATGGCGGGCGGAACGGCCCTTGGGGCAGCGGGAGGAATCCGAGCGGGATCTCTCAGGTAGTCACGCCGCTCGGGAGGGTGTGGCGAAACATACCGCGCCCTCTTGCCGTAGGCAATGGCCTCTCTCCTGTCGGCGAACACGGCGTAATCACGGTTGCCCGGGAGAGTCTCATCGAGGGGTGGTTGTTCCGGTCCCTGCTGTCCTGGCCTGGGATCACCGTAGTCAGGCCGCCGTTCTGCAGCGCGCTCGGCGAGGAGCTGGTCAACCAGCCTTTTCTGTTCGGCGAGCTGCTGACGTAGCGTAGCCTTCTCGGGATCCTCCTCTGCCCTCCGCATGGAGGCAGATGGGTCGGCGGGCCTTATAGCCTCGCTGTGCTCTTTTCCTTTGCTGACGTTTCGGCTCAACGTCAGTGCTTCAGTGGGTGCGGGGAGCCCCAGGAGGTTCCTCTGATGACGAGTAACTCTCACTGATGGGTCTGACGACGGCTTGTCTTCGGGGGGAAGCCCCCGTCGAGAAGTTCCAAGTCGTTCCCCTCTCCCGACAGGTCAGCCATATTGACCGTTCCTGTCCCTGGGGATATACCCTCAGGGCCACCCAGCGAATCGGGCTGTCGGCGGATCACACTGAAGCGTAGGGCAGCGTACTGCCCCCATCCACGGATATACACGTGGGGAGTGGCTTCCTCGATAACTTTGCGGAGTACTTGAAAACACTCGACGCATCGTTGTTGGAGGGCCTCGTGGTGCCCAAATGACCCGGGGTGCCGAACCGCGGGGAGCATGGCCAGGTCAATTTGACGGCACTGCTCACCAATATCCTCCAGGTGCGCTTGACTCCCGGGGTATGGCATTTGTAGGCAGTGAAGACGGGAGTGAGTCTCCCGGAGAGTTCGGCGGAAGCATTCGAACTCATCCGGGGTGAGCGATTCGGGTGCATCAAAGCCCGGTCCTGCGACTGGCCAAAACTTCTCAGGGAAGTGGCCCTCTGCAAGGACGGTCCAGAAGCTCCACGATTCAAACTCGGGACCCAGATCTCCTTGGTCCTCTTCCATGGCTGGGAACGGACGGGGAACTGGTAGTAGTGCCGAGGCGGGCCGTCGGGCCGACGGGCTGGCCGGCGGCGAATACGGCGAGCAGGCCGATTGGCCTCCATATCCCGGGCCTTCCCCTGAGGGTGGCAGTGCCCCAGCTACCACATCACGATAGGACGGGCCGGCGAGCGAACATCCTGCCGTAGCATCGGTGCTCGCCGAGGGTGCACCAGATCGTGGTTCGACCGTCGATCCCCAGATAAAATCTCCGGCTTCTCTGATCGGGGCGGAAGGCACTTCCGGAGGGGCCGGGTACCAACCACAATCTTGATCCTTGGGGGTCTACCAGGCCCTCGTTACTCCGGATATACCTTCGGAGAGAAGCGGGGATCACATCGATCTCGCTCTCGGGGAGCACGAGGCTGACGTGCCGCATTCCTACCCCTGCCCTTGACTGGCGGGATTGGGGAAGGGGCTCTGTCGCCGAATCGTACTCCGCCTCTGAGTCAGAGAAGCAAACCGGTCGGATCTCTGTCCGGAATTCCGTAACATTCTTCCCTCGGCGTCGACGCCTTGCCTTCCTGCCCCTGGGTGGTTCTTCGGGGCAGGGCTGATCTCTGTCCTGGCGTCCTCCGGCCGCACTGGTGCTGGGGCCAAGAGGACTGGGAACCAAGGTGCGAGGGGCACCGGGACAGATATCAAAGGGGACGCGGGGAGAGATGATTCCGGGCAGGCCTCCGGGCCGGGATCGGAAGGTGGGATGACCCATGCCTCCTGGATCGGCCACACAGAGTAGATCCTGCCGGTGAATAGCGCTACCGCGAGGTGGTCCGCGGTGGCTACTGCCAGTGCCAGCAACCGGGAGAGTCGACCCAACCTGCCTTTGGGGCGGTCGGGGCCTCGATCCGGGTCGGGCATAGGAGTTCCCCTGCTCAGGATGCACAGAGGCCTGGCGACTGGAGCCAGTGGTGGCTCGGGCCAATGCGGCCGCTGTTGCTAGAGCCCCAAGGTGGGCATCCTCTTCCGCTCGTGCCCGACGTTGGCGTCGAGACAGACGAGTCGGGATGAGCGGCGCGGGCAGGTGGAGAGCCTGTTCCTCGACTTGAGGGGCCTGGCGGCGATGTCGTCGTGGCCTGGCGGGAGCCCTTATCGTGGATCCCTGGAGCGGACCTCGGATAGGGTGACCCCGGGCATCTCCCACCTCATCCGCGTAGGGAAGGGAACTGTCAGAGCGCTCCGGGGATAAGCTCCCGAAGCGGTTGGACGTTGAGGTAGGCAGCGGTGCCTCCCTGCGCGGCCCTCGGGGGTGGCGGTGGTGGCGAGGCGCAGCCTCCTCAAGGTCCAGGCGAGCCATTTCCCTAGTGGGGATGACTCCCTCTTCCTCGTATCTCCGCACCAGGGTGTTGATCACCCTTCTTTGGATGACCTCCGAGGGGGAGAGAGGGCGTGGTCGTCCCGCAATTGCGGCTGCTGGGACGGCTGCGGAACGGGCGGGACCGCGCGGAGTAGCCGCGTCGGTGTTTCCCCTGTCCCTGCGCCAGTGGGCGGGTGGCGATCGGGCACTGGATCGGGCGACCTGATTTCTGAAAGCAGGGAGAAAGACCCATTAACACTGACAGGAAAAAGGAATCGACAACCAACCATTAGCGCCACGACGCCTTCCGTGGGGAGAACCCAGGCCCTCGACGTTGCGAGACGGAGTGCCCGATTTCACTTCCCCAGCCCCTGGCGGGTAAGACTGAATGCTTGGCCGGGCAACATGCCGGTCTTCCAACACCTCTGAAAGCCATCGGTCTTCATGTCGAGGAGAAGAGATTCACGTCGGGTTCACCATTTTTCTGTTTCGGTGCGGATGTGCGTCGGGTTACGCTGTTCCGCCAGGACGCGTTCGTGCGTGCACCCGTCAACCCGAGGGGATGGGCGCGCGGCTTGTGGTCCCGCAGTCCCGCTTTCCAAGGGCGGGCGGCATCCGTCCCTTATTCAGGGGCGTCTGCTCCTTGATCGAAACCGGGATGATGGGATGTCGGCTCCTCCTTCCTTGGACGTCTCCTCGGAACTTGTCGCCTAATCCGGGTCTCCCTCATAGACTTAAGAATGTTCGTGAATCTCGTTCCCGGCGCCATATCTTCATGGACACCGGTTAATTACGCTGCTTCCGCCCGGACGTTCCAAGGAGTCTGGGCGGGGCAGCAACCTGCGGTGAGAAGGCCGGGTGGCTCTGGGTGCTGGGGGCGTGTCGTAACACTGCGGCTCTGCACATCTGTCTTCCGTCCCTAATAGGGCTTCTCGAAGGCATGATGGCCTGAGGCATCCCGTACTAGGTGCGGGGAACTGCGTCACCTGAGGTTTTCCTCAGCTTCCCGTGTTTAACACGGGGTATGCCGCGAGTTTAACGTCCAGCGGGGACGGCATCGGACCGATCAACACGAAAGGTGGATCAGATGACGGAACCCCTTGCGGGGAACCTCCGACGCTGGGGCCAGCACATGGGCGTCTTCCCAAGTAACGTGGAGTGGAGTGAAGTGGCATGACCCCACCGGGATGTGGCGGCCCGGGTAAGGATCAGGATGGATGATGGAGTAAAGAGCTTGGACCCCAGAGGGGCTTCCTACGTACCGCGCGTTAACACGGATCAAAGTCAACGTAGTTCGGGCATACAGTTTAACGTCATGCTGGACGTCGGCAAGCCGACTCACGAAGAGGTCTAGGCCGCCGGGCGGAGGATTGAACCGAACCACCTCGCACAGAGGGGGATGGAACGGCCGGGTGGATCACAGTTTCACGTCATGCTGGACGATAAAAGGAGAATGGAAAAGGGGGGCTGTGGGGAGGCACCGCGGAGATACACACGGGCAGTCTCCCACAGGGGCGGATTCATAGGTGAATCAACGCAAGCGTGGACCCTGGAGGGGTCCACTGATGGACGAACCGACGTAAATACGACCGGGACGACCAGGTGGTGGGCTTGGACCTCAGGGAGGCTTCCTACGTACCCTGTATAGAAGACAGGGATCAAAGTCCACGTAGTTCATTCTGTCAGGACTTACGCACTTGGGGCATCCCGGTTGCGGCAAAACTCAGTTGGAAGGGACTTGGACCAAAGGCAGAAGACACCTCGATCCCAGTCATACCCTCTACTGGCTTCGGCCGTGGGGAGGCGCAATGGAGATACACATGTGCAGCCTCCCACGAGGAACTAGGGGTTTGTAATACCCTGCCCCCGTAGGGAAAAGCCACTCCCATTAAATCGTCCCAAAAGGGGGACAATCCCGACATCCCTGCAGAGACGAGCGGGTGGGGGCCACATCCAAACCGGGGGGACCCTGCGTGCGGAGCACGGGATCAGGTTGCGGACGGTTTAACGTCTTGCCGGACGAAGTACAGTTTAACGTCGTGTGTTGAGGACGAAGCGGACGGTTTAACGTCTTGCCGGACGAAGTACAGTTTAACGTCATGTGTTGAGGACGAAGCACTTGGCAGTTTAACGTCTTGCAGCGCGGACGATGGGGGCTAGGCAGTTTAACGTCGTGCAGCTTGGACGGATGGGCAGTTTAACGTCATGCTGGACGAATATGCAGTTTAACGTCATGCTGGACGTATGCGCAGTTTAACGTCATGCGGGACGAATATGCAGTTTAACGTCATGCTGGACGTATGCACAGTTTAACGTCATGCGGGACGAATGCGCAGTTTAACATCATGCTGGGCATAGGTTGCCGGACGAAGCACTTGGCAGTTTAACGTCTTGCAGCGCGGACGAGGTACAGTTTAACGTCGTGCAGGACGTATGGGCAGTTTAACGTCATGCTGGACGAATGCACAGTTTAACGTCATGCTGGACGAATGCGCAGTTTAACGTCATGCTGGGCATAGGTTGCCGGACGATGGGTGCGTGTCACTTCGCACGAACCTGGAGGGCCGCACGGGAAGACAACGCACGGTGCGGGCACCCAGGATGAGGATCATCGGGCGCCACGCAGGCAGGTGCCCTCAGGGGGTCGAGGGAGGCGACCCTGGCGGATTGCGCGCAAAAGAGGAGATTTGCGCGCAATACCGCGGGTCGGCGCGCAAAAATGGCGGGCTAGCGCGCAATTGGGCCAGCCCTTTGCGCGCGGAAGGTTGGGATTGCGCGCACCGGGCTTCAGATAGCGCGCGGGGGCAACGGCTCATTCTTTATCGAATGGCCACTTGAAAGAAGGGGGGGTGCGCGCAATCAGGCCAGATTGCGCGCACCCCGGGGGCAATTGCGCGCAAGCGGGTTCTTTTGCGCGCAAAGGCCTTAGGGTGAGTGTTTATTCAAATGAAAGGAGCCAGCGGGGATTGCGCGCGAAGGCGGACCCCGAGGCTTTCTTGCGCGAAAGAAAGGAGGTTACCTGAAGTTCGTCATTGCGCGCGGAAGGGGTTGAATTGCGCGCACGAGAGACGTTTCAACTTCCAGCAACCTTTAAAATGTTGGGGGTCGCCTTGTATTTATAGGCAACCCCGGGCGCGGAATCCAGGGTGCGAGCGCGAAATTCTTCTCGCGGGCGCGGAATCGGGCGCGGCGCGCGCAAGGGAGTCGCGCGGACCCGCGGCGCGCAAAATTGCGCGCCGGACCGGCGCATTGCGCGCATCCCGGGGGGTTTGCGCGCGGAATATCACCTTTGCGCGCGGGCCTCTGAAATTCCGCGCAAGGCCTCCGGGCCCTCCGAAACGTTCTTCCGACTCCAAATATCACTTCGCTTTCCGCATCCGGAGCTTCGTTTGGGAACAACGGACTTTTCCGGCGTCTACAGTGGCACTGGGCCATACGGGTTCACTAGATCTTTCTACAGGGGATCGTGGGAGGTGGTCAAAGGTGACGTTATAGAAGCTATTCAAGATTTCTTCAGGGGGGGGGGGGTCCTTACCGAGGGTGGCCTCAGCCATGACAATATTCCTTCTTCCCATGGTTAATCATCCTAGCTCCCTGTCCCATTATAGGTCAGTCAGTCTATGTAATTTCCCATACAAAATCCTTCCTTGTCTCATCAACCTAAGACTGGCTATGTGGTTTCCTTCATGGCTTTCTCCTGAACAACATGGCATTGTGCGAGGAAGATCAATTCAGGGGGCCATAGACCTTGCACAAGAGATTGTGAGGGATATTAACTACAAGACTCATGGATCCGACCTCACCATCAAAGTTGACATGAACAAAGCATATGATCGGATTGAATGGAGCTATCTCAATAGAGCCCTCGGGATGATATGGGTTCTCGTAAAAGGTGGTGGACAATGTCTTCAAATGTGTGAGCTCTTATTGGATGGGATTTTCTTTTATGGGTAAAAATCATGGTTTATTCAAGGCTACTAGAGGTCTATGGTAGGGAGACCCTCTTTCCCCCAGCCTGTTCATTCTAGCCCAAGATGCTTTGAGTGCTTCAATCAATAGGAGCATACTCCAAGGGAACCTACTTCCTTTCCTTAGGAAATATAGCCTCCTTACTATCTCCCAACTTATGTTTGCCGATGATACTATGTTATTCCTTAATGGGGGAAGGAGATCCAACCAATGTCTGATGGAGATTATGAATGACTATTGCTTCTAGAGCGGTCAGGTTCTGAGTAAGGATAAGAGTGAGTTCTTCATCTCCAACCGTAGCTCACCTCAGCGTCTGGAATCCCTCAAAAATAGGCTCAACATGCAACTCGGGCGGTTCCCAATGGATTATCTGGGCACTCCCATCTCTTCTGGATGATGGAGAATTCGAGACATCGATGGAATCTTAATCAGGAATTCAGGACGTGTTCTTAACTGGAAGAATCAGTTTCTTTCCTTCGTAGGATGCATTTCTCTGGTTAATAGTGTACTTTCAGCCATTCCCATTCATGCCTTGGCTTCTTCCAACGTGCCAAAAAGATTCATCAAAGAAGTGGATGTTGTTCTTTGTAACATCATCTGGGATGTTAATTCTGAAGGTAAACGACACTGGACAAAGTGGGAGAGGTTGGCAAGACCCATCCCCGAAGGGGGGATCAACTATCGTAGCCTCCATTACACTATAGAAGGGGCCCATGAAAAGCTTGCATGGGGGATTCTGGAAGAACAAACACTTTGGGGTCGATGCATGTCACCTTTTTTCAGAGGTAATGAGGAGGTAAGTTGTGGACTATCTTTCCCGCTGTGGGCCAAAGTCCAACCTCTGGTTCTCTCCTTGCATTCTTACTCTCTATGGATTGTTGGTAAAGGGGAAATCTTCTTCTGGAATAAGAACTGGTCAGGCTCTGTTCTGGCTTTCCCAGGATGTCCGACACCTTTGATCTCATTCAAGGAAGGCCAATTCCATCCCCGCTTCATCAATATAGTGTTGAATGTGGACCAACATGTTTTCATTAATTCGATCGTGCGGAATTTTGAGAAATACATGTTTTTCCTCACTCCATCATCCTCTAGGGTCTTTAATAACAGAGACTTCCAAAGGTTGATGGTACACATGAGGCCCATGTATCGGTGGAATGGTGTGGTCTGGTGTCGCCAGATCCCGACCAAAATGAACTTCTTGACCTGGAGGATCAGAAATCTGGCCCTGGCTTCAGATAACAATATCAAGAAACTAGGGATCAGTTTGGCCTCAGGATGCCACTGTTTCAAGAAGAAAATGGAGGAAATCTTGGATCACCTGTTCTCAAAAGTGAATGGGTGTTGGAGGTTTGGTCTTTTATTGGTGGAGTCAGGTCTCCATGCTCTAAGGAGACAGATTATGAGTTAATGGAAATATGGTTTGAAGGTGCGCTTGGTTCGGAGAAGACTCGCCTATTCCGTGATGTCTCCTTTAATGTGGGGTGTTGGTGCATCTGGCAAGCCAGAAACCAATCCCAATACGAAGGAGATAGACCTTTAACTAGATCTATCCTTGCGTGCATCTGTTCCCAGCTTATTAACATGTCGTGGTTATTTAAAGAGCGGAAGTGGTCCTTCCCGTTCCCATGCATGCAGATGAACAATATATATCCTTCCCTTCATGAGGAAGTAGGATATAGGAAGTGGGTTCGATGGAACCCCCCTGTTGTAGGATACAAGATCAATACTGACGGAGCTTGCGTAGTGGGGGTGATATCTGGAGGGGGGTTGTTAGAGATAACAAGGGTGATGTGATCCTAGCTTTCTCTTGTTTTCTGGGCAGGGGAAATGCCATTCTAATAGAGGCCCAGGCTCTTCTCACAAGACTTTCTTTTTGCATTCAGGAGGAGGTTGCCATTTCGGATGTGGAGGTGGACTCACTTGTCCTCCTAAACTCCCTTAAAGATAATCTCTCTACACCATGGTCCATAGAGTATGTGATCAGGATTTTTCACCATATGCTTGGTCATAACATTACTCTTTCTCACATATATCGAGAGGGGAACAAGGTTGCAGATTTGTTGGCCTCCATGGCTGACCACAGTTCCATAGATGTGCATATCTTCCGGATTAACAATTTGAAGGTGGAATGTGTTGATTTGATCAGAGGGGATTCCCTTGGTCTGCATTACTTTAGACATTTGTAGTCTTCTTTGTGTACTTTCTTCTTATCTTAATAAATAATTTCCTTTGGATGGATTGTCACATTGGTTCCTGCTAGTTCTATCCATTCACTAAAAACAGAAATTTCAGTGTGAGTATATCAAAAAAACCATCCTGTACTAATGAGGAAGATAAACACTAAGATATACTTACTCATTCACATTATCTAAAACTAGGATTGTTTCTGAAATCCTTACCATTATGTTAATGTCACTTATGCCTGGATAATACCCTAACCTCTAATGTTATCTAAACCGACCTCTGATACCAACTATTAGGCCCCGACCTTAAACCTTAAATAATATTGAATTAAATGAATAATTCACATTGAGGATCTTTTCTGGTTTAGAGTTTTATAGAATTAGGACATAACTATTACATCTCAAATGATTACAAAGCATACACTTCTACTAAGTTTCCATAAAATAAAAACTCTTAAAAAGAAACATGTCTAGTTCCATGTTTTAGATATCATGACTTTCCCTTGTTCCCATACTTGACCCTATTCCACATTAACAACTATGAAGAACATTTCATAAAAACTTGGGGTGAGCATAAATAACTCAGTAAGGGTTTCACATAGAATAAAGACTGTTAGTTTTTCAAAACAACAAGTAAACCATGGATACATTATCAAAGTAATACTTTTCACCTTTATGAAGTAGTAAAAAAACTATTCACTGAATAAATGATCATTACATACCCATTTGAAACAAAAGATTACCATAAAACCCATATAATGAACAAAAAACATATAAAGGTAACTTGGGACATAATCATACTTAAATGGAATAACCATACAGTCGACATCTGCACATACGTAATGGAATAGCCATACGGCCAACATCCATACCCAATGCATTTGAGGTTATAATGTAACCACATGTCCTAGTATTCACGGCACCACCCGTCATATGGTTTATCACGTAAGCAACCGTAAAATGTCTAAGTACCATCATTACAAAGAATATATCGAAAATATAAACAATTCAATAACAACATTTCTTTTGCAATCACTATAAGTAATTCCATGATATTTAATTAATCAATACATTTTCAAAAACCATTTAAAAGATATTTTTGAATCAATGTGTCCCATAGCACATTGAATCTTTTAATGGAATTATAATTTTAAAACATTAATGTAAATATGCATAAATAAGGAATTTTTTTTGAAAATATGGACATTAAAGATAAAAATTCAGAATAATAAATCTTTAATACATTTAAAACGATATTTTTGTTAAAGGGTTTTTAACAAAATGAGAGACTCTTGAATACAAATAAATGCGGAATAACATATAATCGAAACTTTATAATATCATGAGAATATAGGGATTCATGATATAATATGTAAAAGGATAGTATACACACCATATAAGAGTGAATTGGTGCATAACAACAATGAAGTCTCAATGTAAATGTAAATTAAGATGAAATCCATTATAAAGATGGTATCCTTAAATTAAGGATAAATCTATCACATAATTATGTGTGAGAAATATAAATACACCCAATATAAGTGCATATTATGTGTTAAACAATCAGAGGTCATTCACACATATTCATAGGATTAATTGTTCAAGAAGTACAAGTTGAACCCAATGAAATTGAAATTTGGTTAAGACGTTCCCTTGTAAAAATTCGACAGCCTAACGGCATCACTTCAAAATTCAAAAAATTAGTTGATGAGAGATTGAATGGTATCTCATCACATGGACATAAACATTAAATCAATAAGGATATGTAAGAACAATCCCAAAATAATAATATGTAAATTAAAATACATAAAAAATGAAGTCTTTTAAAATGAGGAGGGTGAAAGGTCCCCGTACCGAGTTGGGAAACTTTCGAAACGTACACCCCATGTATGAAGGGTCATAAAATGAATATGTAAATTCCCATAAATGAAATTATAGTAAAAAAAAGAGTATAATAATGGTAATTACATACACCACTCAAATGGAATAGTGGCATATTTAGCATAAATGTCACAGGAATAAAAGTGAGATGAAAAATCCCTTACGAAAACTCTACAGCCTAACAACGCCACTTAAAACATCAAAAAAATGGATTTATGAGATCAAATAGGGTCTCTCAAAATATGAACATAAAAATTAAAGTATGAGGATTATAAAATAACATCCCTAAACATAATAAAGATGAGTTAAAATAAATGACATAAAAGAGATTACTTAAAAAGAAAGAGAGAGGTGGGATCCCTTACCTCAGGTCTGACTTGTCTTGTTCGTTTCGTTATATTCATGAATAATAAACCTTGGTAAATTTATAACTGCATAAGGACCTATTTTAAATATTATTATTCAGTTCATATCACATTATATAATGTTATAATAATTGGTTAATAATGTGAGTTCATATTAGACATTTTTGTTGATGTTTGGTACATGAGTAAAAATTGAACTTGTTGGAAAAGAATTATCTATGTAGTTATAGGTACATCATATAAAGAAAAGGATTGATGTTTTAAATATCATATATATCTAGTATATTATCATTTTATACTATTACATATCATTTGGAGATAAAAAATTAAAAGCACCGTTCATGGAGACGGTAGGCCGTACGTACGCATGAATGCTACTTTCATTTTTTTGTCATATTAATGGAATTAAAACAAAATGAGATATATATATATTATAATTCCAGATTGATATCGTTCATTTAGATGTAATATATTAAATATATATCCATTATATATATGTACTTATAAAAGTACATAACATTTGGAGATAAGAAATGAAATGTACCATTCAAGGAGATGGTAAGCCGTACGTACGCATGAACGCTACATTTTTTTTTCTTTTTTTTTGTGTATTCAATGGAATGAAATAATAATGATATAAAGGTATATTATAATTCCAGTATGAAAACATATCTAATACCATTAATTACATCCTTTATACATCCCACATATGGCATTAACGAATCAATTCACTTTGAGGGGGCTGTAGTCCGCACTTCCTAAAATGATGATATCGTGTTTACCCATAATGGAAACCATAAATTTATGCCATAAATGAAAAATAAAGAAGCTTAATGAAAACATAAACATATTATATATCATTTATAAATATAGTGACATCTTAATGGCCACCTATTCAGGTGTTAAAATAATATTGAACAATCATCGTTTCGTGAGGCAGTAATTCACCATCCACAGAAACAGTATTTCTTTAACCATTAGACAGAGGTGTGTGAAATTGTAGCTCGAATCCATATCATAAAAACATCAAATTATATTTAATATACTGGTGTTTTTACAATATAAATGAATAAATAAAGTTTAGAGGGATGGAGAAGCAAAATAAAACATAATAACACAAGAGAGGACACTACCTTTAAATCGGGTAACTCTCTTTGATTTGAGCTCAAAGGCTTCCTTGGAAATGATTATGCCCAAAGTAAGGATTCAATGATGAATAAACATATTTGTAGAGATGAAATGGGCAGGGGTTGGACGATTCAAAGGCTTGACACGTGTGGGTAAGGTGGTAGACGTGGGGGCCTTTTATAAGAGAAAAGGAGGGCCACTCTTGGAATGTTAAGAAAAGATACATTATAATAAAATGATTTTCGAATTTTAAAGGTCCCAAAAAGATATATTTCGAGGATAAGGTGATAATGTTTCTAAATCCACCCATCCAATAGGTTTTTGACAAGTGTAAGACTTATATTTTACATTATAATTTTATTTTATTTAAATCGTTGAATAATGAGGTAATCGTTGCATCATCATGGTCTCATAAATAATTTAATTTATTTAGTGTATAAAAACTATGAAACAAATATAATTATGTAGGAAATATTTTTATCTTTATAATTAATATTTATAGTAAAAAAAATGACTTCTATAACCCCATGTAAAAATTGTTTTAGTAAAGCAACACATGTTTGTGACATTTAATTTTTAACTTTAAATAAAAAGGTATTAATGTCATTTTCCAATACAAGTGGCACCATGGGGTCCCCAAGTTGACCCATGGATTGTATTGGTCGGACATGACTCATCCAATGAGTTTAGGACATGTTTCTAGGTCATTTCATATTATTAAAACATTACTTTTACCCTAAACTACACTAATTACCTCTAATCACGATTAAAACATAAAAGTTACTATTCACCAAAAAAATTATTTTAATCCCATTGACCACATTTTACATCTTAATGACATCCATTTATGTCAGATTTTTGAAATTCAAAACACAGAGGTGGTAAAATTTCTTTTAAACGAAAAATCAGTTTCTTTAACTACCACTTAGTGGTTTCACTATTCATCAAAAAATGAAGTTTTTCAGAAAAAAACCACAAATTCACCCTAAGATATATTTGATATTTCGAATTCAAAAATGATTTCTATTTTAAAAAATTCTAAACATATAAGTTGAATTAATTAATTTAATAATTAATTCCCGCTGTCAAAACAAATAGTGTGTTTTTAAAAAACAATATCTATTAAAAGACTGACACTAGTTTAAGTCCAATTTCAAAGTGAAATTAATTCCAATGACCACTGTTGGATTAAATGGTAAAAATATATTATAATTGGTCTTTAAAACCAATTCAAAATATAATCTAATCATATAAATAAATTTTATTAGAAAGAGGTTTTGAATTAAAATACAACATTTTTCACTATTCATTAAAAAATGAACTTTATCGGAAAAATACCAAAAATTTACACAATGTAAATTTTGATGTCCCAATTCTAAAGAAGAAGTTTATTTGGTCCAATATAACATATGAAAATGTCAAAAAGAGGATTTAAAAAAGTGTTCGCCATCAAAAGGTGGTTAATCGACCTCTAAAGAATATAGGAATATTAACGCTTAAAATTGGATTCATTCACATTTTATGCCTCTAAAATTTATTGGATAAAAGTAAAAATATTTGACAAACAAATATAATCATTTTGTAATTAGTTCCGTTCATTCCCACCATTACAACATCTAGGCGTTAACTACCATTTAAAATAATATTATATTATTATTAGAGTGCAACGCAAGTTTCCCAAGAAACTCGTTGTGGCGAATTGGGTACACCATCGAGCATATCGTCCCCTTTAAAGTTATATTAATAATTTATTCAAAAATATTGATGAATCTAAAAATGTCATATTCTTTATTTACCTGGGGTGTTACACTTTTGAGGCATTGAAATAATTTTATAAGTTAATATGACATTTTTGTGTTGGTTATATAAAAGTTTTATGAAGTAATAATGTGTTTATTACTTTCACAAAAATCACATACTAAATAATGAAAAAATGACATAAATGAGTTTTCAAAAACAATACTATTTTATAAAATGTTATAATATTACTAAAAAATATAAGGTTCTACCAAATTACTTATATAAGGTTATATATGCCAATAATGAACCACTTGGGGTTCTCTTGTTAGCTGATTGTATGTTTATTTACCATAAATGTTAAAATACAAGGAGACATGGTAAATGTCAAACTATTTAACTAAGAGTTTAATCTAAAAGATAAGGTTAATGTGTTGACCTAAAAATGTATAAATCAAATTGTTTGAGAGGTTTAGACCAATTCCTACCTTATCGTTAGAATAAATCCTTTTGGAGCCATTAGAAACCGAAAATTATTTTATCATAAAATTATATTTCAATATTTTTCAAAGGTTCCCATCACCTCTCATATAAATAGAAACTTCCCTTTTCTCTAAATAACACCTCCAATGTAATTTGGCAAAGCATAACCCTACCAAAATATCCTCCCAAAAATCCTCACATAATCCTGCCATACTTACTTTGATCAGATATCTATCCTATGGAGCCCTTTTGATATATTCAAAACAATGAACCCAAAGAAGAGGTAATAATTTCATGACCTCATTAAATGTTATCTTCATCTTCTTCAAATTATTATTTGTTTTTTTATTCCAAAATAATAACTCCAGTACCTTATACACAATAGGATGTTATTATATAAATGGTACATCCATATTAATTATTCAATACATTCTATGAACAATAATGTCACCATATGTGTTCACATACAGCTTAACATCACCACGTCATGTTGTAGTTGTTATTTAATACATAATTTTTTATTGGTATAACAATGATATATAATTGATGTAAATAATAAATATAACATGTTAATTATTCTTCATATATGATATAGAATCCAATTATATACTATTTCAACTTCAATTGAATGATATTGTCTCTCATGCATATTTACGGATTACCGTCTCCACGAACAGGATGAGTTTACTTTCCCATCATGACCATTCAAGAATTATTTTAATTTCATGATTTAAAATAATGTTAAAGAACATAATATAATTATGGATTTTAATAATGAACATCTTATCCATTAAAAATATTTATTACGTAACATAAGATATAAAGGTAAACATATAAGTTAACACCCAAAAAAATGATACTACTAAAATATCATTAACAATAAAATATTATACGATCATATTTGATATCATATTTATGTATGAAGTTCATGTATAATTTAGAAACCATTATTTAACCAGTATACATGAGGTTACTATTCAATTGACCAAGGGAATTTATACGGTATGGTTTAATTTTACAATCTCATTATTATCCGAGGTTTTTAATATATAACGATCTATTGGGATCTCTTTATCATCCACATAAATATTTCTTAAATATGTTTTTAAAAACATTTTTTTACTAATTATTAGACTATGGATTAAATACATTTATACCATTGATTTACATTTTATAATATGGTCTGAAATTAATCATTCTATCATTTTCAAACAAGGTACTTTTTTTCCTTTTCAAAAAATTAAGGTCTGAATTTTTTTAACTTATATGGAGGGTGCAGCTATTTTCCATCATTATAACAACATAAAAGCTTCCCTTACATGCGGGTGTGAATATTTTGAAAATAAAATCTTTATTTTATAATGAATTTAATTTTAAATAATTTAAAAATAGATTGTGATATTTCACTAAAATAGTTTTTATATAATCTATGTCAACATCCTTTGATTTATTTAGCACTTGTTTGAAGTAGAATTATTTTGAATCAATATTCCATATTATACTAAATTTATTTGTGATATGATTGAATGCGGATGAGTTATTTTTATTCCATTCATGGTTAATGGTTAAAAAATTAACATTTTGTATGATAGTTTTAATAATAATTTTTATGTTATGTTACAACCTTTTCATATGATTAATACATTGGACATAATAAGTGAAGGATGGAGCCCGCTATATTTCATTGATGCATCAGTTGGTCTCATGAGAAAATCTAGTTTCTTGGCATAAGGTCTTGAAAAAATATTATATGTAGTCTTGGAATGAGGCCTTGACAGAATTATGCATTACATCATTATGAAATTGGCTATTGATATTACATGTTATTATTGGACCAGAACAATATCCATGTGAATATATAAATGGAATTATTTGATTTATCTTTCCAAAATTATGATGAAAATTATGTTTACAAGGATTGTATTTTAGTCTTATACATCTTCTTAAATGATTATTTATATTTATGATCGTTTTTGTTATATTGTTATCCTTAATGAGCATATGAGGTCACCCTTTTCATAGGTTTTATTTTTTCTATGATGTGAAAACGTATTTTATGATTGACCTATAGGGATTGTCTATGGGATACGAGTGTGTCTAAAGTATACATAGGGTTTTTGTATTTATTTTCATAATGTAATGTGAAAATCATATGTGTATCTAGTATTTCCAAGGCTACTGTACTAATCTGTCATTCAGAACTTCTTCTCATGTCATCATGCTAATGTTATATAATAACGAACTGACTCTAACTAATGAGGTTCGGGGACATAGAATAAAGAACATGTCAGTTACCAATATAGGGATTTTACACATTGAAACTTATTGCAAAACAATGGTAATATGAAAAATGTTTTTTAGATGAGAAACATCAATCTTAAAATCATGTTCATAGATAAGGATAACATTTCTTCCAATAATAGAAATATTATTTATAATCATAATGTGAAAATATCATATATAAGGTCTACATTCTCTCCATATCAATATATGATGGAAAATGTGTTATTGTTGATGGAATTAAAATTCTGTACAATTTTTTTAATGATCCATCGAATCGAAAAATCCATAATTGGCATTCTACAACCATGGTGCATCTTCTATACCCGAAACCATCAGGTAAATCTACCTATAAGGTACAAGACCATAAAGATGAGTCTCTCTATGAATGTGAACCATCAGATATACCACCATATCAAAGAATGAAAATGTGAATAAAATTCCTAATTAACCTAAGATAAATTAAATTTTCTTTATTCGTGATGAGAAATGACACATGGTATATAAATTCACTACACATGGCATTGCGAAAGAAGAAATGAATGGTTCATTTATGATTCACATTTTAGAAAAAAATTCAATATATATATATTGATAATAAATAATTCATCAAAAGAAGAATATTCAATGAGTTTTGACCATATTACTCAAAATTAGTCATTGATATGTATGTAATTATATTTTATGAATATTATTACTGAACTTTAACTCCATTATGTAAATTGAAAAATTGAATTTTTTCTTATCTGCAAAGAGTGTAGGCTACAAGAGGAAGAAATGTTCTTATATTACTCTTCAACAATTGTAACTCATTTTGTATCCACATGTTTATCAGGTCAACCCTATCCTTAATGTAACATTTTGTTTCCTATGGTACATTTATTATCTTTACAGTAAAACTATCACATATTTTTTCTTTGTCGATGATATTATGAAAATTTCTGAAATATAATATATTTTAGTATGGAAATTCAATAAAATGATTTCATTTTACCATATGATTTTGTATAATTTTTTAAAAAGGATCTTAAAAATCAATGTCAATATCATTCAATTTTTCATATAATAGATCACCCGTTAGTGGAGAAGATATTGTTACTTGATATATCCTTTTATCGTATGATGTCGTATAAGATCAATATTTATATAATCGGAGTAAAATTGTTTGATGTCCAAAAAATACAGTATTAGATGAATGTGTCAATATAACTAGATGGGTACATTATTTACAAATTGGACAACATCACATTCATTTAATAGTATAGTGTGTAAATTTTACATTAGGATGAAATTCATTTATGATCTTGTAGAAAAAGTCTCTCATTGTGAATATTTCAGATCAATGAGAATCATATATAGAAACACATGTATCGCACAAAAATTTATGATCTTCAATCAACGGATCCAAATAGACATAAATATCATTACAAGGGTACTATGGTCATGATATAAGAAAATAAAACATAATATTTATGCACTTTATGAATAACCATTGTGGAAAGTTGTAATTTACAAAAATAAAATATGATGTACTATTAGTGCTACCATGTAAACCAAATGGAATTTTCCATTAATAGATACTGCAAGATGGAGGATTATTATCTCATTTGAAAATTCATGACACTCGTAATCAATTTTATTCAATTTAGGATAGTCTAGTCGGTGAAATAGTTTTCAACCATCAATTCTGGTATATACATGAGATATAAATTGTTTAGTTATTTCCTAAAATCAATATAATCTTATAATAATTGACATTTTTGGAAAATAAAAAACAAATATTTGATGAATTGATATATATTTCATGAATCGATGCACACTACACATATAGTGGGTTTTTAGTGGTTAATTATTTTTCAAAAACAATATACAATCATTCGGGCCTGTTTGTATTTTTTTGAGATAATTTCAATTAATAATTTTTTCCTCTTAGCATCATATGTTTTATAAGGAAAATCAATTTCATATGGTGGTATACTATTCAGGATACCATGTAGTTCTATAATAATAATTCCTCTCCATCATGATCCCACTTTAAAATTAAATAACATCAATAATGATGAAAATTATATATATTTAGTGAAACTGCACTGCAATGGTCCCTTTTCAAAGTTATTTAACATCTTACAAAACATTTTATGATCATGAATGTAATCTTAAAATGTCATATAAAATTATTCTCTATGATCATCATCATCATTTACACATGTATTCTCAACAAATGATCTATAAATTTCAGTATTATCCCAATCACAATGTACATTATGTTTTCCCCATGTTTATTCCAATATGTATTTCTATGATTCTACATGTCTCAAAATAAATTTTCTTCCGACTCTTCCAGATGCTTTTTCATTGAATAAAAAAAATTCAGGCATGTACAAAGGATTTGAGAAGTCTCGTACACATGATATATTGAAATCTCAGTCATTTATTTAAATTCATCCCAAGACTCCACTACCAAATGATTTGAATCCATAAATTATAAATTAATATTCATACTATGTGGTACAAAAATAATCATTTTGCAGAAAAAAATAAATAAATACACATAAGGTATTCATATAATGTATATATACAATGGAATGTGAACAATGTATCAAAAATATATTGTATGAATGATCTATTTCTATAGTATTCTAATAAGATGAAAATTTTTAAGATCATTACTCTGAATATAGTTCATACTTTACTCAGAATAAATATGCATCCCTTTTCAACCATCTGTACCACTTTTATTTTTATTTTAATCTTAAAAACAAATTATTTTCTCAATGAATTTCCACAAAAAATATGATTTTGAATGATATCGTAAATAAATTTTTAGTTCATTTAATTATATTCATATTAATAAAATATTATATTATCTTAAAGATAACATTATTATAATCCTCCTTGAGAAAAAAAATGAATACAATAATTACATCCAAAGAAAAAATATATATGTATACAACCCTTTGGAAATCATATTAATAATATGAATAATTCATGTGAAGAATAATCAGATTAATATTTGGTTCCTAGACAGATGTGAGGTGTCTGTAATGTATCTTTTTTATATAATACTACTTTCACATTCTAATACAATGAGAATAAATCAAAATTAATATAATGTCTAATACAAAAATGAGAGAAAAGAAAATACAGAGCTGACCATTTAATTTCTATATACACTCCATTATTAGAACACAAATGACCAATATCGATCCTTGTAGACACTACATACCCCCTCAATAAAAATTAACTACCTCAACTCTCAAAATAAACAACCATTAAAATCTCCTAGAAAATATCATTTCAATTTATACATTGTTATAGAGAATCCTTATAAAAAAATATTTACAAATAACATTCAAATAACGTGATTAAAAAAATAAATATTTTTTCCTTGGGGTATTATTAAAAATTGGTTTATATTAGAAAATAATACCATATACACTTTTTATTATAGCATTCAATATGATTTTAATAAAATAACATCATCCTATTTAAAGATGAAAAGTATATAAATTGTGATATTTTCCATTGAAAATATTTTTCAAAATATTTGATTTTGAAATAATCAAATATTTTAAATGTTATTTATTTAGTTAATCTGATAAATTTAATAGATGGAAAAATTTATAAACATAATTATGATATATATTTTCCCCTCCTCTAATGTGGCACATTTTTTGTGATGGAGAAATAGAAAATTGAGAATTACTCTCCACCACTTTTCTATAGAGATAGGTTCTCGTCAAGTTCACCCATTATTTCATTTCAAACTATTCTGAATTGTTATATTTTATGAGAGGTTATGTTATCGCTATAGAGACTAGGAAATTCATCCCTTCTAAAATACAAGAGTGACATAAGAATCGAATGATCCCTAGTGGGCGATTGCATCAGGTCACGTACTTGCACAATCGGTCCTACTCAGATATAATTTCCATGGATGGTATTCAATGTGTTTATTTGGGGATCCAGATACACCCAACAGCCCTAGTATCAAGGATTCGGGGACCTTCATTCCAAAGTAGGGTTCTCATTTGACAAAGACTAGAAAACAATACATAAAGACTCCAATTGTTGATAGGATGGGAAATTAGGCTCACCGAACCCTTCCAGGGTAGATTTTTAACCTTTTATGGGACTCTCTTGTAACTAAGTTCATGTTCATATGATCACAAATTCTTGGATCATTCCCGATGTGTGTGTCCATATACTACCTCGATTTTGTAGGATCATCACGAGCCTACATATATTTGATTCTACATAGGTGATGCTAACATGAACCATACAATAAGGAGATTTGGATTTTATTGTAATCCAGGGAGACAGAAGGTGATTTGATGTTGGGATCAAACACAGAAGATGGGTTTCCAATGTTCCATTGGTAGTGGAATAAAAACCCACATGGTTCGTGGAGGCACCGTACGTATCCTATTTTGATTAAGAATCGGAGTTATCAATGTTAACAATTGAAGGGTCCTATGAATAAAAACATCCCATTTGGGGAATCATGAGAGTGTGGGAACTTTAGGATGGGAACCCTTTTGAGGTCTGGCCTTCAAGAAGGAGTCCTACATATCCTAGTTTGATTAGGAATCAGAGTTCTCGATGATCATAATTTTTGGGGATTAGGAATGGATTCCACACAATATGGGCATCATAATTGGGAGGAACCTTTTTTATGGGACCAATTTTCAGTATGGGCCTTCACATAGGCATCCTATATATCCAGGATTGATCAGGATTCATAGTTTTCATATATTGGAATTGTTGATATTGTAAACATCACAAACCTCTAAGCCCATGTGATTCATGATAAGTTTGAGAAACAATAGGTATGAGAGATCCAAAAAATAACATGTTTCCACTCCTATTTGTGTTCGAGGGACAACGTACGATGGAAGAGGTCGACCCGAAGGTGGAAGAGGGCGTATAACGATGATCCTTTCAATGTGAGATAATGTTAACGGTCATGCGGACGGACCACAACTAATTGGGTAATTGCCTTAGTGGGAGGGAACAAAAATTTGATCTGGGAAGGGGAGTAGTACCGTCCTCATCAAAAGGACGAGCAGACACATCACCTTTAACTGATCATCATTACATGGTGAATGAAAAATTATGTGATCACCCATAATCTGTAGAATGGGGAGGTTCATGTCGGCATCCCAAATTTGGACTCAATGTTACCATGGTAATATAGACCCACAAACATTCCCAAAGCCTGAAAAATAGTGGGGAGAGTCATCATGACTACACTTACCATGGGAATGTAGACTCAACGGGGTGCACTGATGCACTTGATGGCCTGATCATACAAGTCTAGTGGCTTTGGAGGAGGCCTTTTACTAGTGTTGGGGGACAACTTTGTGGAAGAATCATGGAATATTGTATGGTAATGGAGGGATGAGGGTGTAACTAGAAGAAATGATACCCAAAAGAACCTCATTCTGTGAACTATTTTATTATGGGGTATGGGTGAAGTTGTGCATACTATGGTGGTATGCATGAAAAGTGGTCATCCACATACTGATATATTATGCGGGGATGGTTATGGAGTACCTTACACCACAGCGGGATGCGGTCTGTCATGCCACTTTGGGATTCCTCGGCATACTGATGTAGTATGTGGTGCCGAATTAATTTCACGTAGCGATACACTACATGGAACACCATATCAGAGTCGGGCATGTGGGACTATCATTCAAGAGAATTTCATCCGCAAGAAGCATATGGTTCGCAGTTCCACCATTTAGGTTTTCGATTTGATTAGTTTTATCAATTTGACATTTTTTATGGTTTGTGGCTGGCTGTACCATTGGAGAATGTGGTTCGCTATTTTGGCTTCGTCATTTTTTCAAGAATGAATCTGGAATCTTCTATGAGTTTTTTATTCCAATATCTAGTTTCCATTCGAACATTAAATGTCAATCTCTCATCATCCTCATTCGTACCTCATTTCTCATTTCAATATAGGATCCATTAATTGAGCATCAGGGAAATTGTATATATCGGGCATGCAGCACCATTTGTGGAACCTCATGCGGAGGTAACTTGACCTGCAGAAGACTCAGTCAACCAGGGTTTGCCGAGGCATTGGTTCACAATCATGGTTCATGATACCATTCCCATCCACTTCCTCTACCAACTACTGGGTTCGAGGGATAGTATGTGGATCACCTTCACACGCATGAGTCCATTGACAACACAATTCATGGTCCACTGGGTTCGCTGGCCATTGCTCTACGAGTGAGCAGTTCACTGATCCTTACACGTATTCAATGGTTCATGTTCTGGGTTGTTGGTGAACCTTTCCTGGTGATGTTATGTGGACTTTTCAAAACCCAGTCAAATCATAAATTCCTTCATCTTTCTTCTGAATTATCTAACTCAACTAGAATAAAATCACCATCCTATAATTTTAGGAGTATTTTCTACATTCGATAAAGTGATTTTGTGGGTATTTTCTCCCTTTATATGAATATTTATGACCTTAAAAATTCCCCCAATCGTAATGGGGTCCATTCAGAATGAATGTGGGACTATTATAATATAGAAGTGGTCTTGAACTGAAACAATTTGCAGTTGAATAGATATGATCGATTGGAGGGGACCCCACTAATTTATAGGGGCCCATTTCATTAGTCTTTTTCCATTTCTCATGGACAAAGGTTCTCTCGACAACCCTTAGCTTCTTCTGCACTATAACAATTTTTTTTTTTGTTGAAATATACTTTATGGACATCATTGTATGTGTCACAAAAAATAGTTTTAACTTTATCACTCTATTCATATCAATCTTTTGGATTTTGAAAAATGAGTTGGGGAATTTTAAAAATAAAATCCATATTTCACATAGGTTTATAATACACGTCTTGAAATTCAGCATACCATGCATCAACCTGGGAACCGAACATTAAGACATTCTAATTCAAACTAAAACATTTATCTTTCAATCATTTCAAATAATCTCAATGAGGCATAGGTTCATGGTATCCACCTCCTGGGAACCCTTCCATTATCTATCCAATGCTTCACGGGCCATCTCATCATGGTTGGTCTGCAGACCAAGGTTGTACGCGGTGAAATACATCAGCATATTGTTGTCGTATGCGGTTTTGCTTCTCACATTATGTAATACATGGAATTTTTCTACCACTCACCATTTCATGGTATAGTATGTAGAGACTTATGTAAGTCATATTTTATATTCACTAGATATTCCATTCTATCCTTTATTCAATTATGCTATTTATTGGACTAATTTTGATCAGCTTATTGATCCCCCCATGCTTGTTGTAGTGGTTGTTTCACAAGAATTTTCAGATGTTGCTGCCTCTTCTAAGGCTTCTATTACTTCCTCTGTTTCTACTACTGATGAATGATCAGGGAATATGATATCTTTAGTTATTGAAATACCCCAGGTTGTTTAGTTTCACCTATCTTTAGCAGATATTCTTACATCGAGCCAATGTGAGTAACCAGTTTTTGATAGGATTATTTATTACGGTTTCAGATTATAGTATGACACATTGATCCCCACACCAAATCAAGCTGACCAATCTACTACCTAGATAATTGATAACTCAATTACAAATCCATGGATTTCTTCTAATGGTACGTACCTACAAAGATAAAATACATCTGGGTTTTTTCATAACCACATGCCACATACTATAGAGGGAGTACAGTGGAAGCCCGATAATATGGCCCACTGTTACCAAAGCATTTTGTGGAATTCCACGGAAAAAGAAGTATGGTTGGTTGTCATGTTGGGATATTTGTTATGGGAGCTCATTTGGCTTTGACCAGGGGTGGCCTTCTTGGGGTCTAAAGAGTTGCAAACAATTCCAAACAGAGATATAGACGGTGGGATTATACGATGCCATTTGGGATTCTAATACATATACCCATAATCCTACTGTCCTTATTTCGCAGCTGTTATGTAGGTTCTTTCCAGGCACCAATAAATGCCATTTGACCCATGGGGAGGTCGGAATTAGTCTTTGGGACATCTGGATAATTTTGGGAGTCCTCTCGATCTGGGACATATATGATGAACTCCTTCCTTCCTCCTCTATTTGGGATGATGTGGAAAGAACCCCCCCTACTTTAGCTTCGAATCTCATCCTTAATGTGAAGATTCTTGTTATTGAAATCAGTCCCTTTCTAATGATGGAAATTCCTTTTGATGACTGTTTGGTACTTTTGTTAAGCATAATGGTCTTGAACCTGATCACGGAGACCCAAGGCTCATCCTACCAAAACTATCCGGGTAGTGATCAGGTATATACAGCCCCACCTTCGAAGAGGGTAATTTTCAGAAATGGGGAAGGGGAATCATCCATAACACCGATCAATTAGTTCACCTAGTGGAATTCTTGGCCATGTTTATGAGAGTGTTTCTCTTACCAATACATGAATCTGGAGGTGTATGATCATCAAAATAAAACATGGAAGCTTATTTGGCCACTAGAAAATTTATCAATTTAGTTATCCTAGTGTTGGCACAGATTTACCACCTACATGGTCATGTTTGCGAGGGAGGTCAACCTTCTCAAATGTCTGGGCCATTCCAAATTCTTTTGGAATGGATGGAAGTCTGCATAGGGTAATATTACTTCATCAATTCCTTACCAATTTTTCATTCCACCATCTAACACTATCTTCAGAGAACTAGGGGATCATGATGATAGCTTGGGCTTCACATGATACGAAAGTGGAGAAAACCGAAAAGAGTGAACATGGATTAATGGATTATATCAACATTTATGAATGTTTCACTTATCAAACTTCGGTTTCCCCTTCTGGTACTATTACAAATAGTGCATATGATGACTTCATCAACCAAGGATACTATTTTTATTTTAGAGATGGAGTCATGGTCACCCGTATTAGAGGGGAGCTTATTTTCGAGGAATATACACCATTTAGAATTCTTATTAAATTTAATATTTTTCAAATGTTATTCCCTAATGCATTTAATAGTTCTCGTCAGTATAATCATCTGATGATTGCTCAACAACTATGGATAATGTTCACTAGGGAGGTCACCCAGTGCTAGCTCAAACATTCATATTCTAGGGATTCTATGGTTGTCCTCATCAAAAACACTGTCTTGGACTAGGTTAAGACATATCCTGATGGCCAATTAGCCAACGAGATTCCAATCGTTGCAACTTCAATGGCATCATAGTTGAAGGGAATGGAGAAAAAAATGGAGATGTTGATCACTCTTGACGGTGAATAGTCATCTGAAGGCCTCTTGGCTCCCCCCCCTGAGGAATTTTGTGAAAGATGGGTTTGTGAACTCATGAGTTGACGAAAAAGTAGGTGAAGCTGCTACAAAAATTTCACCATATATCCCCCCCAAAGGATAATTTTAAAATGTCCTGGATGCAATGGTACCTTCTGAAAAGCCATCCAACTCTTCACGATCAGTCCCCTCACAATTTATGGAATCTCCTCCGATCTATGGAAGTTTTTCTTTATGTGAATGGATATCTGTCAGAACCTAGCATCCTTTATTTTGATGAGGATCCAGATAGGGTGGGTTGCTACAATAAGCACCTTGAGACCCTCATCCACTCAAAAAGTGGTCTATTCAAGTACATTCATCAAGTACATGCTTTGCTGCGATAGGAAACCATTTATGAGGATGACGATGTTGTTGGATCTCTTATTCCGGCTACAATGGAGGATGATTCTTACATTCTCATATTAACTTATAAACGTCACTATTCTCATGGTACAAAGATTACAGGGACTCCAAGGAAACGATTGTGGTCATCAAAACCCACTCTTCTCCCTTGAACCTACCCTCCAAAATTGTCCATCCCAATTACAGTTGTATTTTAATATGCCTAAGGAGTATATGATGAATTTAGGGCCATGCCTCAAATGAAGATATATATAGGCTTATTCCTGAAGGATTGATTGACCTTCCGGGCAGTGGGGGATTCATTACCCCAACTAGTATTTCATTTAAAGAACAGCCTGAGGGGGTAGATGCTTATTTAAATGAGATGTAAAAGTTTCACTATGATATTTTAGTGAGGCATTACTGGTCGGATCACATTCCATTGATGGTAGTACTCCCACTGATGATTGGATATGTTTTATCTGCAACCATTAGACAATATTTTTTTAATACGGAGCTGCTAATGTTTTCCCGACTTTATTTTGCAGTGGCCTTTGGGATCTAGAGAAACATCTTTTCTGTGATTTATTCTCATGGATGTATTGTGGATCGGGATTGCACCATATCAATTATAGAGGGTTCTATAGATGGATCCCATGGATTAAAATAACACATGGAAGAATTAATTTTAGACCCCTCCAAGTAATTTCCTCTTATATCTCTTCTTGGTGATCATATTCAAATGTCATCCCCAATAATCAAAGAAACTAAAGCATGCATCCCCGCTGCCAAAGTGTAGTCATTGTCGAATCACAAGTAATTTTCTATTTACCAGTTGATTGAACCATGTACCCTTTTCTTATCGACATAATGGTAAATGTATGTACTTTGATGCAGGTCCGATTGGTGAACAGACAATGACTGCTCATGAATCTACAGCTCCTACCACTATTAGGGCAGACGAAGGGTCACCATCTTTAGCGGCTAACAAAACAAGGGAAACAATACCATTTGAAGAGACTGGGGGTGTTTTTTACCTCGTGGTTGTTCCTAATAGCACCTAAATAATCTATATTACAATAATAGAAGGACATCCATAAGATGAGGGCTTACTTGACCATGCTGAGCTGACATTCATGGAGAGAGATAGGGTTGTCTTTATAGTAGGGGCTAACTCCAAAGACGAGCCCCAAGTCTTGATGGATATTGAAAGGGATTCAAATATAGATTAGACAATAACTCTTGAAAAAAATTCTGTTAACCCTATATAGGGGTCTCTCCATTGAAATATTTTGAAACTTCTCATGGAGTATTAGGAGAAATCACAATTAGATAGGCTGATGTTCTGGCCAGTGAAAATTTGTTGCAGGCCATCATGAATTTTTTCCAATAATGATAGTGGTTATGTTTTCTTCCCCTAGGATTTCAAGGCCGATACACTTTTATGGACTTTCTATCCCAATATGCCTTATATAAATCTTCAACTATTTGAGGAACACCTTCAGGGCTGTTTTTTCGTCCAAGAATTTCCATGGATCTTCCTTGTTATGAAGCACCAATGGAGTATAGTTAATATTTGAAGATGTAATGCCACATATTATTGAAATAAATACAAGTGTAGGAGTGGGAGGAACTATATTAATCTCCTCCCTATCCTCATAATCACAACCACACGCCTTGGAAATAGAAGCGAACACCCCCATTTTTGCATCCATGATATGTACCAGAGATGAGGACATTGCAAGGTCTAGCAACACTGTAGCAACTGAATCAAGTCCCTCTATTGTAACATTAATTCAAAACTAAATTTCATCTTCAGTTAGGGACTCTGAGATTAATTGAGAAGGCACATTCGATCATCTCCCAATGAGGTAAATGGCATGGAATAAAATTTGGAGATTACTTTATCAGACCCCTTGGGAAAAAATTCTTGTAAAATTTCCAAAGATACACCACCAATTTGTGATTCTATACATCAGTGGATTTGACTATAATGGTATATATACTATAGTAAGGTAGGTTTTCGCTACTCTTGAAGAAACTAGTATGCTTAAATTTCATCTTTTTGTAGGGGATACGATGGATTATCTTACAGCTACACGAAAAATTATTATTGATGAAGCTACCACTAATTTCGGGGAAATATCAAGGTCACCAAACTAACTCTTGAAGTATGAGCCTTTGATAGAACGCCATGACCAAGAAGTATAGATATAAAGAATTAAACTGGAGATACCCAAGTAGGAATGATCTTGGGCCACATCTGCCATTGAGGATGTGCGACAACAAATGAATAAAGGGGAAATGAATGCCCTTCAATCCATAAGAGATGTCGAGGCGTTGTGGGCGTGCACAGAGGCCAAAAATGTGAATTTATTGAAGCTTATCTATGATATTGAGGAGTCACATCAATCATTAATTAATGTATGTGACTATACTGAATTAATTTTGTAAAAATATTCTCTTTCTCCCAACTGTTGGCTCCAGAATGTGGATTCCCAACATATATATTAAAAAAATATGATGGAATAAATTTTAATTTGAATGTTTCTAATAATTATTTTCTGGTCATAAAAATATAACAATCATATAAACATAAATTTAATCAGGAATAAATTTCAAACTTTGATTTGAAACTAGTAAATTAAAATACTTGAATTGGGCTCTAATTTTTGTCACATGCTTGGGACTTAGTGAGCGTAGTTCCACTATTTCAGTGCTTTTATGGAAAAACTCATGAAATATTATTTATTTTTCATTATTACCCTATTTTTTTCTTAATCCAACTTGGAAAGGGATTTCGGACATAACATTACTTTTTTTCCACCCATTGTGGGTTTTCGACCTAACAATCTTTACAAATTTTTTATGGCACATCATTTTTAATGAACTAATACTCGACTTTTACCTATAGGTTCCTTCTTCAGATTTTTCCTCAATATTGAATAGAATCCATTTCTTATTTGGAAGTTCATAGTTTTAAAAATAATAAAAATTACTGATGTTTTATATTGAAATGATTTGACCAATCTTAACAAGGTCTGGCCCTATTTCGAGAACGTCAACCAAGAATGTCGTAAAATCTATCAGATATAGATGATGGAATTTTTTACCATGAACTTGTTAATTTTGGAAATGCATGAGGCTTGGAAGACATTTCCAGCATATGGATTTCAGAAAGGACTCTCCTAGGGTTAAATTTTCTCTTTTATTGATGAACGTTTTTTTGGGAAACATATGTAGAGACACTAGGGCATGATATGCATTAATTATCAAGGATGAATTCAGATAACTGGACTTCCATATATGATGACCTAGTAGGGTCATGCAACATTTTTAATTGATATTGATATTTGGAGACATTGTGGGTGGCTGGCCACAGTAGTGGTGTTGAAAAACAGTAGAGAGATTCATATCGTCCTGGAGTGTGAAACTCTTCGCGCACACTTCTTACATTGGTAAGGGGGAGATTCTTAATGGTTAGTTCAGTTAGAAATACTTGTTATTTTTTATGTAAACGGTATTTGGGAAGAGGATGTTATTCCCGCCATTATCTAGAATAATTCTAAATACGAGAGTGTTATTGGACATTCATGTCATCCAAGCATACAGAAATTCGAAGGACTCCCCTGGGGTCCAATTTCCCTTTCATTGAAACCCATTTTTGTGGGAAAAATATGCATATCCACTAAGTCATGATGTTCATATTCAATCAATGGATTATAGAGAACACTTGATTTTTATCTCTGAAGGAAATGAATGATTATAAATTTTGTGATATATCTCAATATGTTATGTGTGCTTTGACAAGGGGTGCATCTGATCCTTAAAAGGGGGAGATATTTTAACTGAAATTCTTCTGGGAAACCCCTAAATGAATGGGGAACTCTTATTTCGTATGTGGATCAACATCATGCATATGGATGGGGTATCTTTAGGATCCTTAAAATATATCATAGATGAATCGGGCTCGTAGATTCTGATATATTCCAAATGTGTATAGGGATGAAAGTCTAATCCATGACATTGAGGGACATTGAATCAGGATGGATTTTATGGGGATTTTAATCCATTGGGAATACTGAAATAGGACAGGACTCTCTGGGTGATATATTTTCCTTTGAATGACATCAATTTTTTGTGGGGAAAATATCCAGAGAAATCGAGGCATGATGTGCATAGTCAAAAAATTGTTTCTGAAGAATAATGGCCCTTTCCTCTCAGATGGACATGAAGTGTTATGGGGATTCAATATTTCTCATATCATGGATTTGTAAGTATGAGATGAGTGTATCCAGACATATTTTGGTAATTTGAATACATTTTACTCATGTAATAAGGTATCAAATACAATGATTTAGCTTATATGGGGGGGGTGAGGTTTTTGTCCCATCATTGGGGTACCTAGTAATTTTATTTCCCATGGCCAGGATGTGGGTTTCCACTTCGAGAAGGGATCTATTTCAGGAATTTTAGGGTCGTTCATCTAAGACCAAATTCATGGACTTGCTTTCCATAATGTTATGGTGGATCACTCGCTAATACCCTGAATCTCATGTGAGTTATGATCGGTGTGAGATACAAGGATTTACAAGGATTCTAGTTTATTTACATGGAATAAAAATATCAACATTAGAGACAAATTATGCTTAAACCATTTTTATTCAATTTAACTTCATACAAAAGTGATTATTTTTGCCTTTTAGTTTAATGTTGTGCATTGAGGACATGATGTTGTGTAGTTTAATGTCTTTTGGAATGGGAAATTATTCATTCATGAAGATCATTGATAGCTACATGATGATCAAAATTAGGATATTCTAGCGTTCCTTATTCATGAGTGATAGATGTTTTTGTAAATCATAGTTTCAGGGGAACATTTATTAGGAGGGATGTCCCGAGGCTTGGAATCAATTGGGAAGAAAAAGATCTGAGAGGAATCTCATGGGAAAATTATCTTTTGATTGATGACCATTTTT